>SJYF01000094.1:1808584-1818703 GCA_006410515.1 Procapra przewalskii
AAAAAAAAAAAAAAAAAACACAAGCAGAAGAATTTTCTCCCTTTAAAGAGCATTTCTGGGAACACAATCCAAAAAAACTTTTGTTTACTTTTCATAGGCTGTAACAGTATGATAGGCTGGAAACTGTAAGAATATTTGAAAGCTGGGTTTCATTATTTTTCATAAATCATATTTTTAGCCATGTATATGAAAACATATTTTGTAAACATATTAGAAAAAGATCCTTTTTAATTGAAGGAAGATTGCTTTACAATATAGTGTTGGCCTCTGCTATACATCGACATTTTAAAATAAAGAAGTCAAATAAAATGGATGTCAGTATCAACCAGTTGTGCCATAGGATGTTCCTATGACAGTACAGAGAATGTTTTCTTCTCTTCATCTGCAATTACTCAAAGGTCACAATTTAGAATAGTGTCTGTTTAGGATTGTGTTTTCCTATCTGTAGCCTACAGTTCTAGCTGGCTCCATTCCTAGTCTGATACTGCAGAGATCCATTCCATAAGAAAAGCACAGGTTAATTTGTTTTCACAATGTAGAGCCTTTTCTGATGCCATGGAAGGAAAGTTCATGTACCCTTGTGTTTGGCAGAAAGAGCACAATTTTAAAAGTGCTCCTTATTAGCTCAAAGAACAGTCATCCTTGTTGCACAGAAATAATGATTGAAAAATCCTTCCTAGGTTGCATTATCAATTATCTCTGCTGGCTCTGGCACTTGAGGAGTCTATCCTGCAACTTCTCCAATTTGGCCCCACTCAGGAATGAATCAATGACTCCATCAAAAATTGAAGCTGTACAATTTGATCACGAATGTTCTCACCAGGTCTGCAATGGTGTGATCCCACTGTTGGGGTTTATCGCTTCCTACTATGGACCCTTTTGTCTCTCTGTCACGATTTCTCTCTGGCCTGTGTGATAATTCGTATTTATCTGCATCCCAGCTGGGCTGTGGGCTCTTTGAGAGCAGTGAGTTTGATCTTTCATCCTAGCATCCCTTCCACAGGCGTCTTGTGGATCTTGAGTAATATCAGTTGCATTAAAATGGGCTCTTGTGAAGCAGGTCCTTATTTAAGGCTGCTGAGGGTGGTCAAAAGCCTCTCCTCTCCATCTCCCAGTATCTGTCATTTCATGATGCTTGGTATGGCAACACCAGTAGAATAACGACCACCATGGGCTGAGCCACCAACTAGGTATCTTGCGTGTGTGCGTGCGTGCGTGCGTGCTGAGTCTCTTCAGTCGTGTCCGACGCTATGGACGATAGCCCTCCAGGCTCCTCTGTCCACGGGAGTCTCCAGGCAAAAATACTTCTCAAGTGTCTTGTGTACATTGTATGTAATCTTTCCTCAAACTTGAGAAGCAGCAAAGATTAGAGAGGAATTTGATCCCCAGAATAAAAAGAAGCCCCTTGGTCAAATTTGCAAAGTGAGTGATTGGCAAATCCAGCATCTGAATCCAGACTTTATTTCAAAGCCGTGTCAGGTGGAACCCAGGATAGCGCATCCTGCATTTTAGTGGGCTGGATGGTGACTCGTAGGGTGTCATGGCTATTAGAGAAGACATGGAAAGGTTCGCTGTGAGCCTAGAGCGGGACACATTGGCTACTTAGAAACAGAGAGTTCACATTTGTTGAAAAGCACTTCACACGATTTTAGAGAAAGAAATCTCCTGGATGCTATAACATCTCATGCAAAGATTTGTTTATGTCTCTAAAGCATAACAAGCAAATATCATCATATTTGATACACTGACGTGTGTTTTCTGGTCAATACAAATGCCCAGCTAAGGAAGACAGTCACACTCTAGCTCTAAGACCAGATTGTGGGCATCCATATGGAAGGTACACAACTCGGAGCCAGAAAAGCCAGGTTCCAGGCCTGGCAACCCTATGAATTTGCTGCACAGCCTCGGTCAAGGTGCTCTGCTCTTGGGGCCTCAGTCTCCTCATTTGTAAAATGAGTGCAGTTCGGTGGCTTATACAGTTCCTTCCATTTCTGCGACATTCTACATTTATGGCTTATATTTTGATGCCACTTACTGATGTTCCACTTCTGCTGCATAAAAGATGCAGATTCCTTTTTTTTTCTTTTTAAAAAAGTCTATCTATGGCTGTTCTGGGTCGTCGTTGCTGCACGTGTGCTTTCCGCGGCTGCAGAGAGCAGCAGCTACGCTCTAGCTGCAGTGCACAGCCCGAGGGCATATGGCTTTCAGGAGTCGTGGTCAGTGGCTCGGTAGCTGTGGCTCCGGGGCTCTGGGGCACAGGCCCCGGAGCGGTGGCTCACCGGCTTAGCTGCACTGCTGTTGATGGATCTTCCCAGATCAGGGATCGAACCCGTTGTCTTCTGCATTGACAGGAGGACAAAGAGGCACGCTCTTATACTGAGCTACTGGGAGGGAAGTTTCTCCTATTTTTAAAGGCATCCCTCCTACTCCCCACCACAGCTTGCTTTCTTTTTGCACCAAGAAGTACAACAACGAGACTCAAATGAGTGTTTCCATGGTCCTGGGCACACTTCTCCATGCTCAGTTTAAGGCAGATTCCTAGACGGCTTATTTCTAGATCAAGGCATTGAACTACAGCCTGGCCCTGGGAGCCAGCCCGCTCCCTAGAGTGCCATATGGGCCTGCTGTCAAGGCCATCAGCTTCTATGGAGCATCCTTCAGGGAAGGGATAATCTGAGTGACGACTGTCTAGGGGGGATGCCAGCATTTTACGACTGAGAAAGCACCTTACTTCCAATGTCTCTACATCGTTGCTATGCCTTGAAAGGTAGCAAGATCACATGGATGACAACAGGGCTGCTGGTTAAACAACCATCTCTGGGCATAGAGTTCTGAAAGGCAGAGTTTGGCTGGACCCAGTTCTGGGACTCCCACTCTCCCACTCTGTCTTCTACACCACACTGTCCGTAGTGATGGAAAAGCGCATGAGGTGCCTGGGTCGTCCTGTTTCCTCAGTGAGCCACATATAGCGAGAAAGCATGAAAAGGGTTTCCGCTTGGAGGCTGGACCGCCTGGAACACCCAGCTGTAGACTGCCCCGCTGGGCTTCTGGGCACTTGTATGTAAGTGGCTGACCTGGCCTTAGGTTGACCATTCACTTACACAACAGCAGAGTCAGGGCAGAGCAGACCTGGGGGCAGCAGGCAGGGAAACTGGAGAGGAGTAGCTTCTGGTTCTGTGTGAGTCACTGACTCACTGGGTGGCCTACAGCAAGCCTCTCTGCCTGAGTCTCCTTATCTGCATCTTTATCTGTATCAGCATCTTTATTGCCTATCTGTAAGACAAAGGGTTTAGAATCAATGCCGGCCAACCTCCTTTGAGCTCTGACACCCACAGCATGGTGATCTACCTTTAGCCAT
This sequence comes from Procapra przewalskii, assembly GCA_006410515.1. Taxonomy (NCBI): domain Eukaryota; kingdom Metazoa; phylum Chordata; class Mammalia; order Artiodactyla; family Bovidae; genus Procapra; species Procapra przewalskii. The sequence continues at coordinate 1,811,943 of SJYF01000094.1, forward strand.
CTCTCACTGGGCACTGTGATCTTGGCCTTCAAGACTCTGGGTTTCCTTTTCCTTCTCCACAAATACTGAGGCTTCCTAGGTGCCTCAGTGGTAGGGTATACACCTGCAATGCAGGAAACACAGAAGATATGGGTTGGATCCCTGGGTCGGGAAGATCCCCTGGAGGAGGAGATGGCAGCCCGCTCCAGCTTTCTTACCTGGGAAATCCCCTGGCGTGTTACAGTCCATGGGGGTTGCAGACATTCAGACATGATGAAGCATACACGCTTGCCTGACTGCTTCCACGAATACATACGGCAGTCACAACACTGGCTTCTGACCTCATGTTTAGTCTTCTCCCTTCCCTCTGCTCACGGCAGAACCTCCCCATTCTTTATTTGATATTTTCGGGGCTGGTAACAAAAAAAGTCACACAAAACATTTTTTAATATAAAAACTATTTTAGTCTGGGTCCTTCAGAAAAAACCAAACCACAGGAGATAAATATCAAGAAATTTACTCTAAGGAATTGGCTCACATGGTTAGGAGGCTGAGAAGTCTGAGATCTGTGGTTGGCAAGCTGAAGAACCAGGAAAGCCAGTGGCCTAAGTTGCAGTCTGAATCTGAGTCCAAAGGCAGGAGGAGACTGATGACCCAGCTTGATTATCCACATCCTAGCTTGAAGACTACTTCCCTGGTGGCTCAGATGATAAAGAAGCTACCTGCAATGCAGGAGACCCAGGTTCAATCCCCGGGTTGGGTAGTTCCCCTGGAGAAGGGAATTGCTACCCACTCCAGTATTCTTGCCTGGAGAATGGCATGGGCAGAGGAGCCTGGAGGTCTGCAGTCCACAGGGTCACAGAGTTGAAGAAACAACTGACACACACACAGCTTGAAGCCAATCAGAGAAAGAGATCGAATGATCCCTTCCTCAGCCTTTTTGTTCCATGTAGGCCTCCAGTGGATTAGATGATGCTTACCCACAGTAGGGAGGGCCATCTGCTTTGTTCAGTTCGTCAGTTCAAACACTAATCTCTTCTGGAAGGTCCTTCACAGACATATCCAGAAATCACGTGTTAACCAAATATCTGGGTACCCTGATTCTCAGTCAACCTGACACCTAACATTCACCATCACAGAAATGTAATTGACTTGTGCATCTTAAAAGTCCAGAAGCTCAGGCACGCAACCAGGACCCTGAATCTCTCAGCATCTCCAGATTCCCTTTGCTCAGAGACGGTATTCTTCTCAGGATGACTCTTCCTACCTGACCCCAAGAGGGTCTTTCTGGGGCTTCACACTCCCTTGTTTTTCCAGAGCTGAGCTGTGGCGGGAAAGCAATTCGTTTAACATCTGATAGGATCAACATATGTTGTACGCTCCAGCCCTAGCCGTGGCTTAGAGGATAAAGTGTCTGCCCACAATGAGGGAGACCTGGGTTTGATCCCTGGGTAAGGAAGATCCCCTGGAGAAGGAAATGGCAACCCACTCCAGTACTCTTGCCTGGAAAATCCTATGGATGGAGGAGCCTGATAGGCTATATATAGTCCATGGGGTTGCAAAGAGTCCACTGAGGGACTTCACTTCACCAATTATGTGGCCTGGGGGATGGATTATGCTAATAAGTTTGAGTCTAAGCCCTGGGGCTTCCCAGGTGGCTCAGTGGTAAATAATCTGCCTGCCTTTGTAGGAGAGGAAAGGGATGCAGTTTTGATCCCTGGGTTGGGAAGATCCCCTGGAGTAGGAAATGGCAACCCATTACAGTATTCTTGCCTGGAAAATTCCATGGACAGAGGATCCTGGCAGACTACAGGCCAGGTGGTCATAAAGAGTTGGACATGACTGAGCGACTAAGGACAGCCTGGGCCACCCCAGGGCTGGAGCTGAGCTGGCCTCAGTGCCGCACCAGTGGTGCTGAGTAGGGCATCATTAAGCAAAAGCTGGGTGCAGGCACCAACCGAAGGGAATGGATATTGAGAGGCCCCAAACATCAGTTGTTCGCTACAACCATTCAGCTAAAGCGTTACCTTGGGTGGTATGCTCATTTTCTGATGGCCACTAACTCAAATCATCATAACCTTGATGTCTTAAAACAAAAAACGAATTGATTCTCTTCCTCTCCTGGAGCTCATGGGTCTGAAATCAGCTTCACTGGGCTGAAACCAAGATACTGGCTGGGCTCCACTCCCTCCTTAACTCTCAGGGAGAATCCTTTTCCTTGCCTTTTCCAGCTTCTAGTGCTCTGTTCCTTGGCTCCTGGCCCCTTTTTGCATCTTCAAAGCACATCAAATCTTCACATCTCTCCCTGATTCTGGAGACCTCTCCTCTTCTCCTCTCTCTTTCATCTGACCCTTCTGCCTCCATCTCATGAGGACCCTTTGATGACATTGGGCCCACTGCTAAACCAGAATGATCTCTCACCCCAAGACCCTTCACTTAATCACACCTGCAAAGGCTCTTTTGCCAGATAAGGCAACATGAACATATTCCAGAATCAGGACCTGGGTATCTTTGGTGGTCACTATTCACCCCAACAGAGGTGACTCTTCTGCTGCCCTGGACAGAATTAGGTGAACCTCTTTCTGTGCTTTCCAGGTCTTTATTTATACCTGGGGTTGGCATTTATCAGTCTCATCATGGAGTCCTGTGTGTATTTATAGGTCTGTTTCTCCCCAACTAGGCTATGAGCACCTTGATACTAGAAACACTCTATTTCCTACAATCACGGCTGACCCAGAATAAGCTCCCAATGAATGAATGAATGGATAAAACTCTTCACTGAAGCAAAAGTAATGCAAGTTGAAGGCACAAGGCCTGAAGCAAGCTGAAATGGAGGATGACTTAGAGACAGCATAGGGTTAATGCCAAGACCCTGAATCCCAGTCCCAAATCTCCAGGCCCCTTCTGCTGCCTCTGTACTGAGAGACTTGGCCGAGCACATCTTATTTCCTGAAGCCTATTTTTAAAATCCCTCAGTACTAGCAGAGCATCATTGTGGCTATAAATAGAAGCCATGGATTTTATGATCAGAGAAAATGAGTCCATCGTATTAAACACACACACACTATTTATAGCCCAAGGATTTCCACAGCTGAGCATACTCACTGTGTGTATCTTGGTGGATTCTTCTCCCAGCCATACAGGGCTCTTGGAAATGTAGTGGGGGAACGTATGTCATTTCAAAGAGCGTTTATTATTGAAAACCCACTTTCTCAGGGAGGGGAACATGCAAAATGTATGAAACTGACAGGAGTCTTTTAGAAGAGAAGAACCACACTGCAGGTTGTAGAGTAGCTCAGGATTCTGACGGGACCAACAGTGGGTGATGGTGAAGGAATCATGCAAAGATATTCAAAGGGAAGCGCACTGGGCAGGGCAGAAAGCCAAGGACCCACTGGGCCACTCTGAAGCAGTACCAGCCTGCTCTGAGCCCGCACGGCACACCGAGCACTGTGTTAGGATCTTAATCACTTTGTCCCCTTTCATCATCCCAACAGAGCAGGGCATGTCGGTACTATTATTCCCAAACCCACGTGTTGTTGCTGCTGTTCAATTGCTCAGTTGTGTCCGACTCTTTGCAACCCCATGGACTGCAGCTTGCCAGGCTTCCTTGTCCTTCACTATCTCCCAGAGTTTGCTCAAACTCATGTCCATTGAGTCAATGATGCCATACAACCAACTCCTCCTCTGTTGCCCCCTTCTCCTCCTGCCCTCAATCTTCCCCAGCATCAGGGTCTTTTCCAGTGAGTAGGCTCAAGTGGCCAAAGTATTGGAGCTTCAGCTTCAGCATCAGTCCTTCCAATGAATATTCAGGACTGATTTCCTTTAGGATTCACTGATTTGACCTCCTTGCAGTCCAAGAGACTCTCAAGAGTCTTTTTCAGCACCACAACAGTTTGAAAGCATCAGTTCTTCGGCACTCAGCCTTCTTTATGGTCTAACTCTCACATCTGTACATGACTACTGGAAAAAACATGGCTTTGAGTATAAGAGCCACCAAAAATGAATGGGCCATGGTGGAGAGTTCCGACAAAACATGGTCCACTGGAGAAGGGAATGGCAAACCACTTCAGCATTCTTGCCTTGAGAACCCCATGAGCAGCATGAAAAGGCAACCCCGTAGTATAGATGAGTAAATCAAGGCACAGCGAAGTTGAGTAAACTGCCTGAGGTTTGGGCTAGACTGGGGACTGGAAAGAGAGCCAGCACTCTCAGGCACTAAACTGGACCATCCACATCACGGTTCCAGGAGCAGGAAGTGGGTGGGATGGAGACATGCGTGTTTCTGCCTGTTGTTTGGCTTTCAAGGCCCCAGTAATCAAGCTCCATCCACACCTGCAAGGTGATTTCATCCTTCTCTTTCTAATGTCTCCTCTGTCCTTTCTCTCCTCTCACAGAATACATCCTAGCAAGGCAGGTTGCCACGGGCTTGCACTCAGCGGTGTACTCACCGTATTCCCCAGCCAGCCTGGGATGCTGTGACCAGTCACGGCAGCGGTTGGCCATAGGCAGCCAGGGCCGTCCCGCTAGGACCACCGTGCTGCCTTGCTCTGGCCCCACGCGGTGGCTTGCCTTTGCTCTAGCAAGATCCCTTCCCATCGCTCTGCCCCCAGCCCACCTCCTCCTTGGATGGCTTCTCTGATTACTCCACTGCAGGTCGTCACTTTCTCCTCTGGCTCCCTGTCTTCCAAGGGGGCCAGACTGTTAAAACTGCCCCTATGCTAAGACCCTAAACACCCGTGGCGAAAGCAGATGCTCAGGGGCCAGCTGTCAGCACGCAGAGCAGAGACAGTCACGTAGCTGAAGCCAGCGGAGCGTCAGCTCAAGTCTTAGGTGTGGCTGATAGGAAACGCATCCAACAGAGGGGAACGTGTGGCCCCGGCCGGCAGCTGGTGCACGTCCGGCTTCCCTGGGACCGAGATTCATGGGTGATGACCTTAACGCAGGGTCATGACCACGGGTGAGACTTGTTATCTCCTAACTTTCTCTTCAGTGTCAGGGGTGTGTAAAATAAGATTTTCTGATTCCTGCTCAGTGATGCCCCCTCTATCTTTTCTGCCCTCGCCCTCGTCCAGGTCACCCTGACAGTCCCCCTGACGTCAGCAAGAGTCTCCTAACTTGCCCCCTTTGCTCTTCTCCCTCCTTCCCCCATCCATTCATCCTTCACTGTTCAGCCAGAGAGAGCTTCCCAAATCCCAGGCTGGCCGAGGCGGCTCTCTGCCCTTCTCCTCCCTCCGTACTCATCTTCCCGTAAACCGTCCTCCTGGTCCTTCAGGTACATCATGAATTTCCCATGATGGTTCCTAAGGCCTTTCACGAGGTACAGGCCCTGTCTCCTTCTCCAGCATCTCCTCCCGCTGCCTCTTCACAGGGAGGGGCTTCTGCTCCAGTCAGAGCAAGTGGCTTACTGTTCCCTGAAGCCAGATGCTCCTCTGTGGCCCCAGAGTCTTTTGCTCAAGGTCATGGGCACTCCTTGGGGACAGAAACTAGCTTATCATCTCCTTATTCTTTGATCTTTAGGAGATGTTTAACATCTGTCAATAAAATGCATGGAGAGAGAAATAGACAGATGGACGGATGGATACTATTCTGTACCTCTGAGATCCACTGGTTACTTATTAATCCTTCAGGGCTTCCTTATATTTAACTCCTCCTCTTTCGTGACTTCCTCCCTGGATCTCAGCGCCATCCCCCACCCCTGCCCCCATCTAAATTAGGTGCAATTTCATCAAACCTTCTATGAGCCCAGGAACTTCAGGACACTGTGTACCTGCTGTGTGTCCGCTCCCACATGAGACTGCCCTAGCCAAGGTCAGAGTCCATGTTTGATATGTGACTGTATGCCCCGTGCCAAGCATGAGGCCCTCAATTTTAATGACTAAATGAACTGTGTAACTGTCTGACCAAATCAATGAATGAAAAAGCACAGTGACATATGTCTATGGTCATACGGAAAATTAGGGAGATGACCCAGAGCTAGGTCCTGGTGTTCAGGCTTCCAGTTCTCTGTTCTAACATTTCTCAGTGGAGATAAAAAAAACAAACAAACAAACAAAAAAAATACTAGAGATTTTACTAGTTTTAGACTTTTTCCCCAGGGCTCTGGAGTGCCATGAAGTACGCCAAGCAAAGTGCTGCCCCGAAATAACCAAACCAGAATGTGTTCACCTGTGATGCCAAACTCAATTTCTCATCAGTGCTGTCTTCTCTGGAAGAAAGTTACCCAGGTCATCACTAGCTTAACCTTGGATCCTGAATGATTAGTTCAGAAAACAGACAGTAATTTGCAACAGCATGGATGAACCTGGAGGGTATTATGCTAGTGAAATAAGTCAGACAGAGAGGGATGGATACTGCATGTTATTACTTCTCAGTGGAATATAAAAAAATAAAATGAATGAATATAACAAAACAGAAACAGACTCACAGGTATAGAGAATAAACTAGTGGTTACCAGTGGGGAGATGGAAGGAGGAGTGGCAAAAAAGAGGTAGGGGATTAAGAAGTACAAAGTACTATGTATAAAATAAATAAGCTATAAAGATATATTGTACAGCACAGGGAATATAGCTAATCTTTCATAATGACTTTAAAAGAGTATAATCTATGTAAATTTTGAATCACTATGTTGTACATCTGAAAGCTAGTTTTAAAAATAATAAAATAATGTCAAAATAATGAAATAATGTTAAAAATAAAATTTTTTTAAAGACAAAATATATATTTCTTAAAAGAAAAAAATAAAACAGGCAGTGGTGACTTGGGAGGAACGCTGTCGGTAA
>SJYF01000094.1:1818746-1829097 GCA_006410515.1 Procapra przewalskii
ACATGGAAGATAAGAACACATTTTAGAGTTGGGAGCAGCTGGGAGTCATGGAAAGAGCCTGAGGTTAGATTGTGTTCCCAGCCCTGTTACTAATTTACTGTGTGACCTTGAATGAGTCACCTGGTCTCTCCAGGTCTTGGCTCACACTCTGTAAAATGAGGGAACCAGAATATGTTGTCTCTAAGGCCCTTTCCCAGTTCTCAAATTCTATGGGTTAGTGTCTGTAGAGCTCATTTGGAAAGACGCGAGGGACGCAGAGGTTAATGAAGAAGACAGACTTTTCCCAATAAAGTGGTGAGTAGTAGGTTTATTTCCTAGGCACTTAGCAATCAACAGCAAAATTAGTAAAAAAAATAATAATAATAATAATAATATGGAAAAGAAACCTATTAGGTTCAAGATAGAATTAATCCACTTTCAAGTAATGTCCTAACCAGCATCCCCGCTGTGACCCACAGCTTCCCTAGAAGCCCTCTGCTTCAGGGATCCCTAGCCCCTCCTCTACTGGAAACGTTCTTCCACCCATCTTGAGGGGTGGGATGGGTGAAGGGGCCAGAGACTTGGCTCGCTCCATCTCTAGGGCCCAGCCCCAAATCCAGCCAACTGTAGATGTGCAGTAAAAAGTGTAGGTTGGAGAAATAAAAATGGAACTTCCATTCCTAATTATTAGTTTCATTAATGATGAAATTCAATTACAGCCCTTCCCAAATACCTGAATATAAAATAGACTCTTAGCCAATGTGCTGGTATTTCATGGTTCTGCACCTTTAAAATGAAAAGAGGAGCTTGGAAATGTTCCCTTTTGAGGGTAGGATTTAGATTTTCCAAGTGCTTTGGGGTTCATTATTAACTAACAATCAAATAATCCCTGGTACTTTTGTAGAGTTTTACAGTTTATATAAGACTGTCATATCCATTATCTAATGTTCTGTGAGACAGCAGCTATTATGCCCATTTCACAGATGAGGAAACTAAGGCTCAAAGACATTTGGCCAAATGACTTGCCCAACCAAAGTCTCACGGACAGTCAAGGCTGAGCCAAGGCTGCACTCCCGGTCAGCCCTCGACACCACGGTCAAGGCCACCTGTGCCCCCATTACTGACGGTCAAGGCCACCTGTGCCCCCGTCACTGACTCCTCTCTGGCCTACTCTGTTGCTGCCAACAAAGCAAACCAGGGAGGTCAGCAAATCTGTGGGTCTACTTCCATCTTGCTTTTCCTTCTCTCTTCTTTCCTCCTCTTATTCTTTCCTCCACCTTGAAGGAGAATGTATCTTGCTGAATCCCTGGGAATGATTTTAAAGTAGAGAAAGAAGAATTGAAGGATTGGGGGAGGAGAGAGAGAAGAAGGAAGGAGGAAAAGAAAGGGAGGAGGAAGGAGGTACGTCATTGCCACACTGCACAGAGCTTCCACATGGATTTATTCAATTCTCTTAAGAAGCTTCGGAGACAAGCCTGGGATCCCCATTTTACAGATGAATGAACTGAAACTTACATCAATCTCTTGCCCAAGGTCACACTGCTAGTAAAAGATACAGCCAACAAATCTCACGGTCTTCTTGAGATTCCATTCTACAGAGTTGACAACTGGATGAGAAAGAGAAAGAATAAAAACTCAGGGTACATTCAGATCATTTCACCCCTCCCAAACTGTGAGGTTGAACCCGTTCTATCAGATAACAGCAATACAGGCCAATAATTTCAATTTATAGAGGTACAATAGAAACAGCCAGCAGTGCCTCTCTGCTTTTGAAAGATGTGGTTCTATTAAAAGTATTTAATGCCACATGATATAGTAAAGTAAGGACCCATTTTGCAAATTCTGTTATCATGTTTCATCTTCATGTCTGCCATTTTAAAGAGCTTTCTCTGTGAGTTATACTAACTTCTAATTAGCATCCTTTTAGAGTTTTACAGCTTCTGATTGCTTACAGAGAGCCAAAAGAAAAAGGAAAGAAAGCTACAAGATGTAATTTGGTGAAGGAAGCAAAGTCAGTCCTTCTACAATATACAAAACTGATTCTTTTGGGTGACTTGGCTTGGAAAGGCATTCATTGCAAAGGAAGGAACATTTGCTAAGAGTCTGGTACTTGGCGTGGAGAAGGGGCTGACAGAGAGATGAATAGCGTACTTCTTAACTTCAAGGAGCTCGACATCTGCTGGGGGAGATGAGCCTGACCGCTGCTAGCTCAAGTGCGAGCCTCACCCAGGGAGTTCTGTAATCTTCCTCTCCCAACTTCTTCTACTGAAGTCCAAAATTTTAGCCGGTTGGTAGCTACCCTTTTTGTGTGTATCAAATAGAAAAGGTATCCCTCTACATCTCTTAATAGCAAATTCCACCGCAATGATACTGTTATTTCTAACAACAGCGACTAGCATTTGTATAGTGGCTCAAAGTTTACAAAACACTTTTCTCCTCAGTGTGCCCTAAAACTGCATATTCAGAGATATTTAAGTCAGGTAATATTTTTCATTTGAAAGTATTTATGTTCCATTTTCTACAACTAGCAAATCTGAGAGATTACCTTTTTTCCAAATATTGTAGAGAGAACCCATTTCCAGCTGTGGGCCATTTCCAGCTGTGCCAAAATGCACGCTGACACCCTTCAAGTATTAAAAAGAACAAGCAAAACATTTCAACTATTTTAACTATCTGAACCAAACCAGTGGGGAATGCACATGACTCTGCAGAAACAAAGAACATTATTCAGCAAAAAAAAAAAAAAGACATGCACTCTGCATTAGGCTATAAAATAATTTTTTCCCCTAGAGCATATTTTTAGATCATTGAACTGCAAGAATGCTGAATTCTTTCTGAAACAAATTGATTATCAAGAATTACTGAAACTGTGTTAAAAAATAGCAACTAATCTAAATTCCTTGTCTGACAAGCATTAAGGAAAATTATGTACTCATAGCCATAAGCGGGATGTGCTATATGATTCTCATACATATTGAAACTGTTAATCACATCAAAACTAATAATTTCACCCTGCTAAGTTCTTACTTGGTACATCAGATATTTTAATTTCAATCCTTAATGCATGGATTCAGGAAACCATTGAGTAGTCAAGGCTTAAATGCTTCGAGGGCCAGCGTGTGTGAGCTACTATCTGCGGTCCTGCATTATACCTCATCTTGCCTTTGTTGTTGTTCAGTCCTCAAGTTGTGTCCAGCTGTTCGGCACCCCATGGACAGTAGCACGCCAGGCTCCTCTGCCCTTCACTATCTTTCAGAGTTTGCTCAAATTCATGTCCATTGAGTCAATGATGCTATCTAACCATCTCATCCTCTGCCGCTTCCTTCTCCTATTGTCTTCAATCTCCCAGCATCAGGGTCTTTTCCAGTGAGTCAGCTCTTTGCATCAGGTGGCCAAAGTACTGCAGCTTCAGCTTTAGCATCAGTCCTTCCAATGAATATTCAGGGTTGACTTCCTTTAGGATCAACTGGTTTGATCTCCATATAGTTCAAGGGACTCTCAAGAGTCTTCTCCAGCACCACAATTCAGAAGTATCAATTCTTCAGGGCTCAGACCTTAGGATATGGTTTTCTCCCCTCCTTGGGAAGTCCAGACTCAGAGCTGGCATTTAGAACCCTGCTCTGACTCTATTGCTATATGACTAATTATGTGATAAGGGACAGATTACTCAATCGTTGTCTCTCAACCTCGATGTCTCCAGAATGTACAATGAACAAGTTGAACAAGAAGGCTCTAAATTCCAACATCCTATGTTTTGGTGGCTTAAAATTGCCAAAATATTAATATTTGAACAAGTGGCAGACTTCTCAATTTAATTCAGTATAACATTATTAAAGGTCATGTTTCATATTCCGTGTACTGTGCTAGGCTCTAAAAATACAACAATATATTAGTTACAACCTTTTTGTTTAGAACAGACAAAAACACACTTGCTTATGTGGGGAAAGGGTAACCTGTAGGATTATAGTTGGGACTAAGGAAGAATTGGAATGAAAATCTGTAATATCCTCAGCATTTCTTTCTTTCTTCTGTTTTATTCCAGATGAGTTTTTCTACTCAGAATGTGTGTGACAGAATCTAAGATGATTCTCAATAAGATCAACCTCTGAACACTCATAACCTTGTATAACCTCTCCTTGAACATGGGCAGGACCCATGACTTGCTTCTCAGTATCAGGATATGGCAAAGGTGATGAGATGTCACGTCTAAGATTATATTACAGAAGACTATAACACCTTTTTTGTTAGTATATTTTCCCTTGCTGGCTTGGATGAAGCCAGTGGACATGTTGGGAAGGCTCAAGTGGCAAGGAATTGAAAGCAACCTCAGCCAACAAGCAGGCAGGAAGAGAAGGTGGCCTCTGGCCAGAAATAGCCAACCAACCAAGACCCTCAGTCCTATCGGCTTCAAGGACCTGAGTTCTGCCAATAATCGTACGAACTTGGAAAGGGTTCCTTCCCCATTTGAACCTTGAGAGGAGACTCGGGCACTGATGGACACCTTGATAGTAGCTCTCAGATGAAGTTCAGGAAATCTGCACCCAGATTCATGAACCACAGGAACTCTGAGATAGTAAATGTGTGTTGCTTTACACCATTAGGTTTGTGGTATTTTTTGTTGTGCAACAGATAAATAACACACGGGGCTTGACCTCTAAAATCCCCAGGCTCACATCTCAAAATTTGGAGTCTGGATGGATCTGAAGCTCACTTCTTCTCCCTTCTTGTTCAAAAATCCTAATGAAAGGCTGTATTTGGCCAGCTTGCAACAGGTTTCTACCCTACTAGTTACTAGGGGGATTGGAACCAGCAAGAAGATAACAGCCTCGTTCTTACCAGTATAACAGAATTAGATACAATATTTTCCAGAATAAGAGCAAGTGTGGATGGGCAGAACAGTGGCTGTCCACTGCAGAGGGTGAATAATATAAGCATGTCGTTTTCTCATAATCTAGGGATAGATGTAGATGGGTTAATAGTTTATGAAAATGCAATAGTTTATGGGCTGCAGTTTAGGTCAAAAACAGACCATTCACACAGACAGTCAGGAAAGAATGTCTAGGGAAAGTAACACCAAGATAGAACCTGAAATCTGAATAGGAGAAATCCAGGTTAACAAGGGGCAGGCAAGAATGTCTCAGGGCTAGCCAACTGGCGCTAGTGGTAAAGAATCTGCCTGCCGTTGCAGGAGACATAAGAGATGTGGGTTGGATCCCTGGGTCGGGAAGATCCCCTGGAGGAGGAAATGGCAACTCTCTCCAGCATTCTTGCCTGGAGAATCCCATGGACAGAGGAACCTGGTGGGCTACAGTCCACAGGGTTGCAAAGAGTTGGACATGACTGAAGCACCCAATGCATGCAAGAATATCTCAGACACGGAATATCATGTGGAGAAGCCCAAGATTCAAAGAAAGAATGGAGTATTTGGTGACTCCGAATATTTTTAAGGCAGTCCAATCATAGCACAGAGGGTGTGCGGAAGTGCCAAGAGGGACGCTGAAAAAATTTGTCAGGGCTGGAAAAATCTGTCATATTGGTCAGCGTTCTTATTGAAAAATCAAAGATTCGATTGCATTTATTATTTCATGGGGTTAAGACAACATGCATTCAGAAACCATGTAGCCACAACTAATACTGAGCACCCCAGGATGCCATAATAGCCGATACCCACCACTTGGCGCCAATCACCCCAGGCTGGATACCAGAAGCTGCCCCACAGGAGTAGATTTCTCCTCTGTTGAGCCTGTAGACACATCTCCTGGGCTGTGGTCAAGACCGATGCCTCATGCAGCACTTCCACATCTAGTTCTCACGGGGGGATGTGATTGAAAAAGCCCAGGCCACGGGCCTGCATCATAGCTGCTGTTCATGTTGGTTTTCATTCATTCATGGGAATGTGGGTCTCCTGTGTGGGAAATGTCAAAGTGCAGACAGGTTTCCCTAAAGAAATTAGATATACAATAGAACACTGCTGTTGCTGCTGCTGAGTCGCTTCAGTCGTGTCTGACTCTGTGCGACCCTAGAGATGACAGCCCACCAGGCTCCCCCGTCCCTGGGATTCTCCAGGCCAGATCACTGGAGTGGGTTGCCATTTCCTTCTGCAATGCATGAAAGTAAAAAATGAAAGTGAAGTTGCTCAGTCACGTTTGACTCTTAGCAACTCCGTGGACTGTAGCCCACTAGGCACCTCCATCCATGGGATTTTCCAGGCAAGGGTACTGGAGTGGGGGTGCCATTGCCTTCTCCACAACGGAACACTGCTCACTCACAAAAAAGAAGAAAGTTTCACCATTTGCAGCCACATGGATGGGCGTGGGGGGCATTACGTTTAGTAAAGTACATCAGATGGAGAAAGACAAATACTCTTCGAGATCACTTACATGTGGAATCTAAAAAGTACAACAAAGTAGTGAATATAACCAAAAAGAAAACTGACAATATAGAGAACAAACTGGTTGTTACCAGCAGGGTTGGGGAGAGGTAGAATAAAGATGGGGGTGTTGGAGGCAGAAATTATTGGGTAGGCTCAAGTATAAATTGTACATGTCAAGAATATAGCCAATATTCTGTAATAAAGTAAAGTGGAAAATAACCTTTAAAAAAATAAATAATTTCTGCCAACAACAGTGTGAAATAAAGCAAAAAAAAAAGTCTGGAGTTACTACATCCCCGGTTGAGCGTTCAGATGAAACACTGGCCCTGATGGACACATTGTTGTGGTTTTGTGAGACACCTGAGAAGCAGAGGACCCAGGTAAGCAATGCCCATATTTCTGACCCACAGTAACTATTAAATAATAACTGTGGGTTCTAAGTCATGGCGTTGTGGCAATATGTTACACAGCAATGGACAACTAAGGCAGTGACTTTTAGATATGTCTTAATACCACTGATCTCTGTGTGTGTGTGTGTGTGTGTGTGTGTGTGTGTGTGTTTTCTCTACAATGGAGGGTAATACCTGAACCACCTCTCAGTTTGGTAGAAGGATTCATTGAAACAACATGTGCAGGGCCAGCTATCTGCAAGCCTGCTGGTCGGTGGTCCGCTGATGGTAACCACTGTTGCTGCCCTAGCCACCACATCAACCACACATAAAGGAAAATAGCCATCAATACACTTTTACAAGCTGTGCATACTGGCCGCTTACTGAGAGAATCCGTGGGGCTTCCCAGGCGGCTCAGTAGTAAAGAACCCACCTGCCAGCGCAGGAGACACAGGAGACGTGGGTTCAATCCCTGGGGTGGGAAGATCCCCTGAAGAAGGAAATGGCACCCCACTCCAGTATTCCTGCCTGGAAAAACCCCATGGACAGAGGAGCCTGGTGGGCTGCCGTCCATGGGGTCGCAAAGAGCCAGACATGACTTAGTGACTGAACACACACACATGAATCAATATGGCTCCATGAACTGCTCCTAGAAATGTATCTCCAGAACAGGGTAAAAACCCCCTCTAGATGCTTTACGCCCCTCACTTCCCCAGGTTGGCCTGACTGTACATGCTTCTCAATAACACTGCACCAAAGACATTCCTGGGTCCAGTACTGTGGTTGGATTTGTGATACATATTAGTTTATCTTATATTGAGGGGAGAAGTACAGTGTTATACTAGCTTTTCAAGGCAGTGTTTTCCCAAGTTACTGTGAAAAAAAAAAACAACTTGGCATTTTCTTTATCGCTCTTCCATCATACTTAACCCCCAATGCAGATTATAACCTTTGGATGTTAGTCACTGTCCAGTTGTAATACTTAAAATTAACAGGGTAAACATATCCTGTACTGCTTTGCCAGAAAAGCTCGGCTGACCCGACAGTTTCTAACTCTGTAGGGCAGAATTTGCTGCCCGTGTGCTTTCTTTTTTTGTTGTTGTTCCGTCTTCCCCAGAGGAGTATTAACTCAAAGTCATCATGAGAGACCCACTGCTGCCTGCTGCTTTCTGTACTACCCATTTGCATCTCTCCTCCTTTATAACTTCTCCAGCTATTTGATGAAGCATATACACTCTCCCTGTCTTCCTCACCACACCTGCACACACACACACCCGCACACACACACACACACACACACCCGCACACACACACACACACACACACACACACACACACACAGAGGATGCCAGCCACCTCTGGAATGGCAACAAATAAACACATTTTCATTTTTACTGCTTACACTTGCATTCACCTTTTCCATCCTACTCAAGCAAATCCCATGGACGGAGGAGCTTGGTAGGCTGCAGTCCATGGGGTCGCTAGGAGTCAGACACGACTGAGCGACTTCACTTTCATGCACTGGAGAAGGAAATGGCAACCCACTCCAGTGTTCTTGCCTGGAGAATCCCAGGGACGGGGGAGCCTGGTGGGCTGCCATCTATGGGGTCGCACAGAGTCGGACACGACTGAAGCGACTTAGCAGCAGCAGCAGCAGCAGCAGCAGCAAGCCAGTTGCAAGACTTGCTCTTATAACATAAAAACTGCTGTGAAACACAGTTAGTAAGTGATCTTTGAAAGGACTTCAGTAAACCGGAATGGGCTGGAAGCAAACAGAGAGGCACCTTCTGGACTTGTATATTCAATGGTTTCTAAAAATGTAATGGATTGCAATGATGTTTTAACAGGGAGTTGACAGTTAAACCTTAATAATTTAGAACACGACAGGTAAGAAATGAAAGAACATTTGTTCTTTGTTCAAAAGTAAGCACAGTGATTATTTTGAGTAGGTAAACTCTCAAAATAACAATAATTTTAAAAATACTAGACATTTAGAAGGCAGAGAGATAAGTCAGACTCTGCTTCTTTTGTAACTCTGAAAAGGGAGAAATAATTATTACTTGAAAGTTCTGCACGTATGTTCATTGATGTAACAGAGCTCATTGCATTTTATTAGCTAAAGCCTTTTCTGATCAGATATTTTACTGTTACCATTAAATTAATGACTTCTAACAACCTGAAAGCAATGGCACCCTACTCCAGTACTCTTGCCTGGAAAATCCCATGGGCAGAGGAGCCTGGTAGGCTGCAGTCCATGGGGTCGTGAAGACTGGGACATGACTAAGCGACTTCACTTTCACTTTTCACTTGCATGCATTGAAGAAGGAAATGGCAACACACTCCAGTGTTCTTGCCTGGAGAATCCCAGGGATGGGGGAGCCTGGTGGGCTGCCATCTATGGGGTTGCACAGAGTCAGACACAACTGAAGCGACTTAGCAGCAGCAGCAGCAACAACAACCCGAGATATTCATCAGCTAAGTTTACATTTTCCAAGATTAAAGATCTTGGGACCATTGCTTCTTTGTCTGTTTAATGGGGATAAAGAGATGTACTTGCAGCATTTCTGTGAATTTTAGGTTGAAATAACACATGGGGTCGCACAGAGTCAGGTACGACTGAAGCGACTTAGCAGCAGCAGCACCAACACATGTGAAAGCAGCTGGCATAGAATAGATGTTGGAGAAATGCTAGTAATGATGATGAAGATGGTGGTAATGGTAAACACAATGAAAAAAACTTCAGCAGAAATTTGCGTATCCTGTTTATTCCTTTTGAAAGGTTTCTTAACTCGGTGAAACATCTTGGGACGTTTTCGTAAATGGGTTATTCATGTAATCACCCTGGCAATTAAGCATGCATCTGCTTTATAAGATACCTTTTCATAAACGATTGGAAGCCCCTCCCTCTTTATTTGTTTAGAGGACTGGATTGCAAGGAAACCAGCTTCCTTGAATAGGATTTGGTTTTAGGCAGTCTCCAGCAGGCCAGGTCAGCTTCTGGCCAATTTGTTGGAACAAATAAAAAGTCTTAGCAAGGATCTTGATCAGAAAGACAAGGTATGAAACCTTCTGTCTTCTTTGTAGGCGAGTGATTTCTCTCTTACACGTGACTGAGGCGACAGTGCAATGGTTTGTCTAACAGTAGCAGATGACGAGCTTAACCTGGTGTGTGTGGAGGAGGGGGCAGGTTCAGGGTCTCTGACCATACATCAGCTCTGTTGCACGTTCTCTCTTAATGACCGTGGCTTCCCTGTCATTGGAGAGTATTTGTCAGCTTTTAGAGCAATTAACATTATGGATAGCTGAAACTAAGGAAGAGTGAATGACTTCAACAACCTTCACATTTTCAGTAATTTTATGGAAATGTCTATTTTATGGGAAGATCTCCCCAGCAGAACTAAATTACTATATTAATATAGTAATCCTTGGAATAAGGTAATGTGTACTTGACTGTCCATGGGGAGATTAATTTAATAATACTTTAAAATTTTACCTTGGGAGCTGCAACCAAGAATGTTGACACCAGGTAACTATCAATAAAATATCTAGGAGTCATTTTATTTATAATTATCTGGGGATCAGGCTATTAATACCTTGCACCCTGCACTGT
>SJYF01000094.1:1837143-1868510 GCA_006410515.1 Procapra przewalskii
CCAGCCCTTCCCTCCTTCCCAGCCGGTGCGCACAGTTCCGCGCGCGGCAGATTGGGCACCCCGCGGCCGCGATCGCCGTCGTCGCCGGTAAGCCTCTCTCGGGGACCCGGGCCGGGGAGGGGAAGCGAGATGGAGAGGGGGTGGGGGAACGGCCGCCGGACCGGCCATGTGCTAAAGTTTCTGGGGCTTCGTGCCCCACCGGGCGGGCGCGCAGAGCCGGGCGCAGCGGCACGGTGGGTGGGGCAGCGCGGTCTTGCCGGGCGCCCGCCGCCCCCGGACCCGCGGGGCGCATCTCTGCGCGCACTCACGCTCTCTCTTCCTCTCTTTCCCTCCGCGCCGCCTCCCCGAGGTCCTCCTGCCGAGCCCCGCGCGGGGCATGAGGAGCCCCGGGGCGCCGCCCGGAGACGACCCGGCTGCGCGCACACCTCGCCAGCGGCGGATGGGGACATGAGCCGCGCGCACGGGGTCCGGCGCCGGGCAGCCAGCCCCAGCAGGCGGCGGCCAGCGGATCGGCGGTGCCCGGGAGAATGAGGCGGGAGCCGGCGGCCGCCTCCTGGTTCTCCACCTCGTCTTCCTCCTCCTCCTCCTCTTCGCCTTCCTTCGGCTTGGGCGCCCCGGGCTCCGGCCGGGCTGTGGCTCTGCTGCGTGCCCCGCGCGCCCCCCCGCCCGCCTCCGGATGCGCTGCTCGGTAAGCCAGGCCCTCCGCCGCCGGAACAAAGCCCCTTTGCCACGGAGCCCGGAGGCTGCCTCTGAGCCCCTGCCTGGTCCCCACTCACCCAGAGCCTGCCCGCGGCGCTTCCGATTGAACCTCTCTATTCCCTCGTTCCCCAAGCCCTGCCTGGAGGCCGAACACTGCCGGGCTGCATTCGAGACCTGGTGCCTCCCTGGGCCATCAGGGAGGTGGATTACGGGCTTGACACGCAGGCAGGAGACCTGTTTGGTCGAGATAATGACATAGGCAACCTGGGTTCAGTCTCATCATTTGTGGGAAGGAGACGACTCATATATAGTGACCTGGAAAAGGGTGTCCAGGCTTTGCAGGGCAGGGAGCCTCCAAACCACCCGAGGAAGTGGGTTCCCCTTCTTCTCTGGCTCAGATGAGGAAACTGAGGCCCAGGGAGGTTGATGACTTAGTCAAGGTCACAGGGCCGTGAAGTGCAAACCGGAGAGACCACAGATTGGCAACCAGGGAGCTCTTTCCCTGCTCCCTGGAGAGCTGATACATTTGTAACAAACACACCTGTCCCAGTTCTCCTACCTACTACCTGCTTTTGTCTGGAGTTGCTGCGCCTGTGTGAAAATACTTGTGCTGATGAGTATCTGCTTGGATGACATAAATCACTGGTGGCATGTATATTTTCATCCCGCCCTTCATCATGCAACTGCTCAGCCTTAATGTGAATTGTTAAGTGCTCAGCCACTTCTGTTCAGGTGGGAGGAAGAGATGTTCCCCTGGGTGCTGTCTTTCTTTTATTCTTTTTTCTCCCAGACCACTTAAAGGAGAAAAAGGTGGGCATTGGGATCCTCCTGTGTGCTTCTTCTGCGCTGTGTGTGCCTAGCACATGCTTGGCGTCAGAACTGAGTCCTGAACCTTTCTAAAGGGTGAGGGCTCATCAAGGCTCTCGCCCCTGGTTGTGTAAGTCTTGGAGATGATTACTTAACTGGCTGATCCCAGATGGCTACTGTGTAGGACTCAGCCCTGTTGGAAATTTCATCTTGGCTCATGTTTGCCAACCCTCCTTGTCAGCAGAACTTCCCACAGCTCAATCCAGAAAAGGAGAGGGGGTTTTCATGTAGACTGGAAGCCTTTGCTTGCTCCCAGCTCTCTGGTTTTGCCGCTGTTAACTGTCTGCTTAAGTGCACTTAGAGCGACCCCAAGGGGGAAGCCACACAGAGTCATTTGGTCTTCAACAGAATGGCTTGTTTAATCAGTTGAGTCAGCAAGTGTTGGACCTGGTTGTCTACAGGACTTGGATGGTCCTGGTGTCAGGACAGGGAAGGGCCATCGGTTTCCCTGATAGTGAAATGTCAAGAGTTACACTGGGTGAACCCTCAGATCCCTTCCAGTGAAGTGATTCTTCAAGTGGGAGAAGGGTGGGTCACAGGCCAGAGCTGAGGTGTGTGAGCTAGTCAGACATATACGTTTGGATGCATAGCTCCAGACTGAATAGGCTGTTGATCTCCAAGAGCAGGACGTAGTGCCCGGGGGAGCTGCAAAATTCAGGCTGTGTCCACAGGAGGTGAAGCCCGGGCCGTGCTTTAGTGGATTATTTATTGGGCTAAAGCGTGATAGCTGTCAAACGTCCCAAGGTGCCAGATGGGTTATGGGGCAGGTTAGGCATTGCATTTGGAGAGATGACATTGATCTCTAAGAACTGATGAAATACAGCGCATCGACTGGATGTCCAGCCGGCTTGAAAGCGGCCAGCTGGTGAGCCTGTCTGTTCTTTCCAGAAGGAATCCATCGTAGTTGCCAGGTAAAACCTTCTCCGACTAACCCAGTAATGCCAGGAAATAAAGTGATTTTTAGATACTCTTCTCTGCACTGTTTGCTGATTGTATTAGCGAACGGTGGCGCTTGCCTCAGCAGGTATTCAGAGGGTTTGTCACATGAAACGGGCCACAAGGCTGTTTAGACCTTGACTTAGTCTTTGCCTGTTGATTACAGCTAAATTCATCAACTTGACCTATGGGCTCTTAATGGAGTTGTCATAGGTCTTTTAAAGATCTGGATTAATGAACCTTTTAAAGTGTTACTGAATCTCCAATGAAGCAGGCATGTCCCACCTTTTTCCCAAGAAGCTAAGCTCCCAGTGGGTTTTATGACTGTTTGTTGTTCACAGAACCAGAGCAGAGCTTTTATTTTTGACAAGCTTGCAGGGTCTGTGAATGGAAAGTCATGCATCTTGTGTGGGCATATTAATCTCCCAATATTGTGTGTTTTAGCGCCTCATGTCTAACGGGTGAGGTTTTGAATAAAAATGAATGCAGAGAAACAATTTTCATGAAGTTACTTTTGAAAATGATAATGTAATTATGAGAGAACAGTTTTTGTGTCATGTATCATGCTGTTGCTACCCAAAGCCGTTTCACAGGAAAATGTTACCCTTGTTCCTCATCTACAGTTTTTAATTCATCAGTTCTCTCTTTATTTTTTTGCTCTTTTTTTTTTAACCTTCCTGGTGGGAAAGTGTGAGATTGAGAACAAAATCTCCGTTTTCGATTCTGCTTTGTCTTAAACCCACTTCTTTTTTGGAAAATCTCTAAAGTGGACCTCTTCCATACCACACCTATAATGGCCTCATGTTCAAATATATTTCAATGCCTCATGTTTCTGTTGAGAGAGCAGGAGGGCTCTTATCACAAATGAATGACAAGACGTTTCCTCATGAGAGTCCCATTTCTAACTGGAGTGTTTAGACCAGGAACTCTTGATTGGGGCTGTCTAGCCCCTGCCTTGGGAGAACCCAGTTTGGACACTGTGGTACTTGTACAGGGTTAAGGATGTACACAGGTACTTATGGGGCGGGGCAGGGGTGTGTAGAAAAGAAACATCTTCCAGAGGCCAGGAGGCCTGGGAATTATTTTTGACTCTGTGAATTGGCTTTGTGACCTTGGACGAGTCATCCCCATTCTTGGGGTCTTCATTTTCGTCTGTGCCGTGAGCTTGTATGTTCATGTGTCTCTATGTCCCTGGGCATGTGTGTGTGTATAAGTGCCAGGAGGTCCTCTTCAACTCTTAAGCCCGAAGAGTCCTCGGAATCTAGATGCAGCTGGTTATTAATAGCTCCAGAATGCTCTGTGCTTTAAGGTTACATAACGTTTCCTATTAAACATCCGTATAAACAGTAAAGAACAGGCCATTATAAACAGTCGTCTTGATTATCCTAAGGGGGAGCACTGCCCTGAGTATGTGGTGAAACAACTTTTCATCTCAAAAACAGTGATGCCAGTTTCCCCATCAGGGCGCCTTGCGGGGTGGAGTGTCGGCACGCATCTGAGAGGGCTGAGCTGGGACCCTCTCTAGGGTCCCTGTGCCAGGAGCCGCAGGAGCCCTTACGTAATTTGGGCCCATGGAGTAGGAGAAATGTCATGTCTAACTGTATAGCTTAAGGTCCAGGGGCCGTGGAGGTTTCTCCGTAGCCTTTTGAGGCTGTTCCTGGAAGGTAGGAGGGTAAGTTTTTGTAATTACCGTTTGGAGTTGGTTTGAAAATGGAAAGTACTTTAATTAGAGCCTTGAATTCGGCTGAAGCTGAGAAATGGTGAGAAGTTCGTCCATTTGGCAGTGGTGTTTTTGCTGGGTTCCCTGGGCAGGCTGGCTTGCCACACTTAAGCAGTCTGCGGTCAGAGGTCAGCATTCCTAGCGAAGCTGCAGTTGTCAGATAAAGAGGGTAGAAGAAAGGAACCACCAGTCTTTACACATTTAATCCTCCCGACTCTGCTGCAAAGTAGATCTTACGAACCCCTGTTCTAGATGCAGAGCCCGAACTCAGAGAGCTGCAGTGTGTCACTCAGGGGCACACAGTTATGGAATGGCAGAAAAAAGCACGATTTCAAGGGCTGGGGTTGAAAACACACCCCCGCCCTTGCCCCTCAGACTTCATTTCCATGGGTGCTGCAGTGTGTCTGGAAACCAAACTGTGTCTTTCTTGTCGAATTTCTAAATAGCACCACGGCACAGAGAGAGCATGTAGCTCTGATGTAGGTAACATGGGTGGTGGTGGGGAGCTATCCAGTTCTTGAAAGACTGCTGCATTCAAGACGTTGAGTTTCTTTGAACTCTGTGTCGAATGTATTAGGCTCGAAAGATAATTAGAAGTAAGTCAAGTATTACCCTATAAAGGTTAGAGTTGGTGGTTCTTTGGAGGAAGCTAAAACAACTTTGTAGATCCCATGTCACCCTGGGAGCCATCACAGGCTGACACGTGGAGTATTTTGCAGGGCAGTGCCCGCCTGCACCTCACAAAAAGGGACACAGACTAAAAGTTATGTAACAGAAGCTTCCGAAATGAGTATGACTCCGGCTCCAGGATGCCTCGCGGGTTAATCCTCCCCCACACAACAAAGGAGAGAAGGAAGTAGGAGGAGCATATAAAGGTCCACCTCCAGCTCTTAAGAATTTCCAGCGCTTGGAGGAGGGAATGTCAGTTTCAAGAACTTTTCAAGCCCTCGAACAGAGATGCAGTCATAGCCGAAACTTAGTGGAGCCTGCAGAAGCCCACCCACGTTGGTGCAGCTGTTGCCGTCTCTGCTGAAAGCTCCACAGATCTGGAAGGGTGTCATCCATACCCAGGACAGGAGACTCCAAAATCCCATCTGCAACGCACAAGTTTACACAGGGGCTAAAGGGCGCTCATTGAAATCACCCGTCCTTACATTCTAGCAATGATACTCAAGCTGACTGTCTTCACCAGCAGTTTAAATTCCTTTCAGCACCGATTCTGGCCTTGCCCACATCAGAGCAAGTGATGTCTTAACAAAAAGGACCGTCCCTCCATCTCCTCTGGATTCCTAAATGGCTTATATGCCCAGAGCATCGAGATTTGTGATAGGTGATTAATGAGAAAAAAGGAGACAGAAGGAGTTGAAAAACTCAATTGTGATTCATCTGTCATCGGTAAAGTACTAAAATGTCTTAGCAGCCAGCACAATGTTTTTGATTTGGTGAACTAGAAATTACCTGGTTTGTCCCCAGTGAGACTCATAGAGACCCATAGACCCATCCTGGGTATGGATGACACTCTTCCAGATCTGTGGCGCTATCAGCAAAGATGGCAAGGTTTTACCCAAACCTCGAGTGAACAGATTCCTGGTAGCTTTAGCTCTGGGCCTGATTTTTAGTATATGGTTATTCAGTGACAGAGAATACAAAGTGGCAGTACAGAGGCTTTGGAGGGTGAGGCAAGAAGGCAGTAAAGTCCCTGGCCTCTGACTGGTGATTCCTACAAACAGTTCTTTGGGGCTCAGTAAGTAGAAATGATTTAACATCCATTTCCAGCATCGAGAATCACAGAATAAATTTACTAAAGAATTCTAGATGTCTCATGCCATCATCGTATGTGGCTTGTGACAAGTGTAAATGAAATCTTACATGGGGTTAAAAAGCCTGCACCTTTGTAAACCCTTCTGGTAGACTTTGAGGACTTGTCTGAGTATTTGCGAGGCTGAATGCTTCTGCACTCAGCATCGCTGAAACCAGAATCATAGGTCAGATAGGGTGTTGGGGAGGGTCTGTGTATTCTCACTTGCTTCGGTTTCTTAATAAACTGTGATGAGCCACTCTGTATGCCTCATTTAGCACCTCCAAGAAGAAGCGCACATAAGGAATGCCCAGGGCTTCCTGTTTTTTCATCATTCCAGCTTTTGAACCTGTATCTGCTAATATAGTCTGGGAGCCTGACCAAGGCTGGCTCATTCTGCCACAGATAAGCCATGCAAGTCACATGGCCTCAACAGGCACCCCCTTCCCCATTGAAAGATTCTTGATTTTTTTTTAAATTCAGAAGATAGATGATAATGACAGTCACCATCTTTTAATGATTGATATTGACAAGTCTTTTTTTAAATAAAGGGAATGTGCCTTGAGAGCATCAGGCCTAAACTGGAAACAGTTTATGAGTACATGTTCCTGTTAACTTGGTGAGAGGGCTGTAATGAAAACTTCTAAGAGAGTTAGCCTGGCTTTGCAGTGTTAAAACTCTAAAGATAGACATGGAAGTCTGCATTCTCCACCTGGAAGGCAGGAGTGGAAGGATACACTTGTTCACTATAGGGAAGGCTGAGGCTTTTCACAGTTTTACCGAGATAACATGGGTCTGAAAATCTCTGTAGATGCTGAGGTTGCTTCTCCGCGAGGTCTGGTTGTCCTTGGCTTGCTCCAGGACATCCCTGTGGCGTTGGAGAGCTGCCCTGTCCATCTGTCCAGGAGTGTTGCTGTCTCTTCCAGAGTGTGTGCCTCTCTGATCCTGCTTGATCACTGAGATCTGCCCCCATCATTCTCCCATCGGACAGGTGTTGACCATCAATGGCCAAACAAAAATCTGTTTATACCAGCTCTGTCTAGGCGCTGCTGGGCACTGAGGCCAAACCGGTGGACGATGGGTAGCAGCAGTGTATCTGTGCGTGGCTCCTGTAAGCCTGGAAGGGCACCCCTGCCCATCTGCAGCGGAGAAAGGAGGCCAGTGAGCAGGGCCAGCCTGGAAGTCAGGGGCCCTGCTTGTCAGCCCGGCTCCCCCTCTCCTCTCATCTGGGCCCCTGGGGACAAGCCTCCATCCCACTCTGACTCTCCACTGGCTGTTAGGTTCAAGGATTGAGTCATAATGTAGGGTTTTTCCCAAGTGGGATACAGTGGGGCCACGTCCATGAAAGCATCTGGGGGGCTTACTAAAATACAGATTCCTGGGTCTTGTTGTGGACCTACTGAGTCAGAACCTCAGAGGGTGGGGGCCCAGAATCTGTATTTTTAGCACCCTCCTGGTAATTCTTAGCTCAGGAGCAATAAGCAGGTGAGAATACCTGGCTCTTGCAGGTGGTTGATCACTCATGCCCCTTCCTGCCCCCAAATACCTAGAATACGGCGCCCGACTCATGCTGACCTGTCTCTCCACCTCCACCCTGGCTGCTCTTATCTCTCTCACAACCTTTTGTTCTCCTCCTCCACCACCCTCGACAGTTTGCTTTCCAGCCACCGCCGGAGGGAGCCTTCTAAAGGATCTCGGTCTTCTCTGCTGGGAGCTTGCCAGTGTCCCCGAGAGCACTGACAGGGGCTGTCTCCAGGGCCCTGCACGACCTCGTCTGCCCCACCCCTTGCTTCTCCCCTTCAAGCCACAAACCGGCTTCCATGCTGTTTCTGAAACCCTCACAGCTGCCTGCAGCCCTGTCACTCTCCAGGAGCCCACGGGGCGTGGGGGCTGGAGGGGAAGGGGGCTCAGCAGGTGGGGAGCAGCCCTGATAAGCTGCTATGCTCTGTGCCCCCATGGCTTTGAAACCTTGTCCAGGTGACGCTCCTGGGGCCAGTCTCAGCTTCCAGGCCCTTCGCCACATACGCATTGTTTTAGAAGCAGCCCTTTAACTCAGAGCACCATGTTATAGGGTGATTCATCCCTGATGGGGTCATCGAAGTGGGTCTGGAGTTCTCTTCCAGAGGAATTTTTTAGAAAGACCCTGATTCCATTCCTTCCACTGGGCGAGATGTTTCTTCAGCCATAGTTAATCCTGGGATGGGGGCCTGCTGTCCCTCCTTCTCTTCCTTCCAGAAACATGCCCAGCCCACCAGCTATGTCCAGGCACCACTTCAGGCCCCCATACACAGGAGACGCAGCGGCTCTGGCATCTGCTTGCTTTTGTCTCTGACACTGGCTCTTGCTTTCATGCAGATAGAACAGTGAGGCCTGGACCAGAGTCCTCTGGCCTCCATCTTTCACTGAGGAAGAGATGGAAGGTTTAACAGAGTGGCTTTCTTGGGGCCTGCATGAAGCAAACCACACTCAGAAATATTGTGTGCTGAGTAGGAGGGAGAGATGGACCACTTTGTAAGATTTGTCTCCAAGCAGAGCTGAGTGCATGACCTGGGGTAGAGATGGAAGATATAAAGATGATCTTAGATTGGTCAACATACAGTGTTAATTCAGGGTCCCTTGAAGCCAGTCTGCAGCAGTATATTGCTTGAAAAAGGCCATGCAAACCTCAGACCCTTCTGGGTCCTGCCCACAGCATGTGCTTTTCCTTGAATCTTGTGGAAGGAAGCATGTTCACTCTTAGCATCCATCTTGCACATTCCTGCAGTGGACAGAGGGACCAGGCCATCACTAAGAGCCCATCAGGAAGGATGGTGTGGGGATGGAGCCTGGCAAGAAGCTCTTTGTCTTCAGTGGACTCAGAGACAGTTGGGAAAACGTGTGACTATCTATAGCTAATTAGAGTGGTTGATGTGCCCTGTGAAGGCAGAGGTGGGTTTAGATGGGGGAGGGTGGGGGCCCTTTGCCATGAGTCTGAGAGACAAGTAGGGATTTGTCAAGCAAAGACGAAGCCCAGAGGCATACCAGGCAGGAGGGAAGAGGAGAGCAACGGTGCAGAGGCTGGGCCGTTGCAGGTAGATGAGCAGGTGCTGCAAGGCGGTAGCATCGGGCTGCAGGAGCACAGGTGAGTCAGTCCTGGCCCCCTGGGAGTGCGTCTGGAAGACTGGGTCTCACAGGTGATGGGAGCCATGGGAAGTGCTTGAGCGAGGGTGTGGCTTTTAATAAGATCGCTGGTTCTCCTGTTTCATGCTCCCTTTATAAAGTCTACATTACAGTGAAGGTGTGTAGAACATACAGACGTATAAAAAGAAGATATTGTCTCTGCGGGATGAGTGTGACTGTCTGGATGAGCGTGACTGTGACCTGCAGCCTGCTACTGTATCTGTTGAGGGATAGATATAGTCTGGCCCCACTGCCCAGACCCCAGCTCCACCGACCCTGCCGGACTCCGAGGGAGAGCGAGGTAGCCGCTGGCTGCGGCACTCACTGCCCAGCCATCGTGGCCTCCGGCCAACAGGAAATGGAGCGGGCAGTGTCCCAGCCTGATTCACTGAGCCGTGGGTCTCCCCGCGACTCTGCAAGTGCATTCAGGCTGCTCCTGGCCTAAAAACGATGCTCCCAGACCTACATCCACAGCTGAGAGAATCCAGAGTGTGTGTTTGCCGGCCGGCCTCCCTGAGCTCCCCCCAGCAATGGACTCGACGCATGGGAAGAGGGTCAGTGTCAAGAACCCAAGCCCGTGCCGATCTAATCGTTAGCCTTGAAATTGGCATCCTTGGCAGGACGGGTGACTTCTGCAGAGCCGGTGGAGTGGGCACAAGGCAGAGAGTCCTAGTGAATGTGGTTATGCCACTTCCATCCTCCACCTTCTTGTTGCTAAGAGAAGGAGAGGGAAATACACAGCGTGTCCTGTAGGCCAGCGGGCAAATTCTTAGCTGTTTCTGGGGAGTTTGGCCCTGGAAAAAGAGCCTTCTCTAGGGCAGGCTGACTGCCAGATCATGCCAAGGGCAGAGCATCATGGGCAGTTTGAAGAAGTGTTGTCCGCTGGCAGGCTCACTGTCCGGGAATTTGGGCTGGGGGAAGGGACACAGCTCCACCGCCTCAAAGGCCCCATTTGTAGGTCAAGAAATAGAGACCTAGAAAGGTGAAGCAACTGGCCCAAGGTCACACAGTGGGACTGGAGCCCAGCAGGGCATCAAATCAGTCTGGAGCCGGTCATGATCTTTGAAGTTGGCCAGTGCCCAGGGTTGGCGCAAGTCCACTTGGAAATGGACAGTTTGTACTCACACTGCTTTGCCCCTAACCAGTCAAGAAGGATGTGGCCTTCTCCTTGTTCCTTTGCCTTTCCTCTTAGAAGCCAGGCCCAGAGTCAGGGTTCTGGGCAACCCCAGTTGGAGGGGGCAGGGAGTGACCCCCTAGGTCTCTGGCCCTTTTGTGGTTCATTGCAGTTCTGCAGCTTGTGTGGGTATGTGACTCGAGAGAATGGTATCAGAGCAAACTAGAATGCTTCTCAGGATCTGGGCATGCGTAGCACTGAGGCTGCGGTCTTTGTTTGGAGCTCAGGGTATCCGGAAAAGCTCCATCAGTCATCCAGGAAAGCCTGCCACCCAGATTCTCCAAGTTCCTTGGATGTACCTGAGTTTAGTCCAAAGCACCCTTGGTATCCCCATCGGTATCTCTGTTCCTGCCTGTCCAGCACCATGGACAGAGCTCGCTTAGTGTTTGAGTGACTCCAGGCCTCTTAGGGGCTGAGTGAGGGGGGCTGTGTGGAAAGGGACTTGTTTGAAGAGCTTCTGTAGCAACCCGGCTCTCCTGGCTGTGTTTCGCCTTATCAAGTAGGTGCTCCCAAATGCGTGAGAGCTGATTGATGGCAGTACTGCTGGCTGATTTCACAACAGTAAAACCTTCAAGGCTTTATTAGGCAGATATATAAGTACAGTTCCCGTTCATAAAATGCATCCATCACAGCCCTCAGGAACGTGAAGGAATTGTTTGCAAACTTTCCCAGGTTATTACCCCCAAACTTGTTTGAATATATGTATTAGATAAATAATCTTGGGAGGCCCGTGTGTTACAGCAGTTTGGGACAGAAGTAATCTACCTGCTGGCAAGTTTCACAGGTTTCACTGCCTTATTTATACTTATTTTTAACGAAAGGAGAGAGCAGAGCTAAAAAATATTATCCTCTTGTGGAGGGAGGCTAAATGTTTTGGAAAATGTCTGAGTGCCATGCAGATAGGCAGGGGAATTATTTTGAGGATGTTTTGAGTGTCTGACTTTAGTCTCTGCTTTTCTGATCAAGAGCATAGCCCCTCCCAGATGGGAATGGCAATTCTTCAGTGAGATTTTAAGTGCCTTTTACAAAACTTTTTTTTAGTTATTTATGGCTGTGCTGGTCTTCATTGCTGCTCGCGGGCTTTCTCTATTTGAGGCGAGTGGGGGCGATTCTCTAGTTGTGGTGCTCAGGCTTCTCACTGGTGTGGCTTGTCTCGTTGCAGAGCACAGGCTTTAGGAGTGTGGCCCAGTGGTTGTGGAGTACAGGCTTAGTTATCCCATGGCATGTGGGATCTTCCTGGATCAGGAATGGAACCCGTGTCCCCTGCATCAGCGGGCAGATTCTTCACCATTGGACCACCGGGGAAGTCCCGTCAATGAGATTTTGATTACTGTCACAGCCTCTTCCGGGGGGCATGTATGGTTTAGTTGAACCCGTTTTCAGGGTCAAGCCATGCAGAATCTGAGTCACAGTGTGTTCAATTTGCCTGAATCCGTCAAGCCCTGTTTCTCTTCTGTACAGTGGTTGTAATAACAATGATAATCATGGCTTTTACATGCTAGGTGCTTAGTCTCGGTGGAGACTGTGCTAAATGTCTTTCCATGGACTATTTAATCTGAGCAGCAGCTCAAGAAAGCAGTTACTTTTATCATTCCTATTTTACAGATGGGGAAACTAAGGCGTAGAGATTGCTGCCTATAAAACATCTCCAAACAGTGGCTTTTTAAACTTTATTTTTGCTCAGGAGTCTAGGGGCTGCCTGGGTTCAGCTAGATGGTTCTTGCTGAAGGCCTCATGTAAGACTGCAGTCAGGCTGTGGCTATGGCTGGAATCATCCAGAAGCTTCCTCACTTCCATGCGTGGCACTGGGCCAGGAGGATGCACACAGCCTGGGGGTGTGGGGGAGGGGCTGGCACAGCTGAGGCTCCTTGGATCTCTGGGCAGTCTCTCCACATGGGCTGTCCAGCAAGGCAGGCCAGGCCAGCTGGGACTTCCTGCACTGGCTCAGCGCTCCAGTGCACATGTCCTAAGAGGGCGCCGAGGGGCAGGAAGGCTGTCTGTACCTCCCGTTTATGGTCTTGGAACTCACACAGCGTCACTTCTGGCGTAAGCTGTTTCTTAGAAGCAAATCACTAAGGCTGTCCACATCAGGGCCCCTGTTGAAGGGAATTACGTTGAGGAATTTGGGACACGGTTTAAGCCACCGTAGAGAGCTTGGGTGGCTTGTACAGGTGGTGGTCTGTGGTCGGCAGCCGAGTGGGCTGTGACTCAGGTGATTGGACCCTGAGCATATCCGCTGTCATTCCGCTGACATTACAAACACTGACCACCTTGCTTTGCAGGTAACTGGAGCTCCCTAAAGCCCTGCACCCTGCCGTCCGCCTTCTAGGCATCTTCCCTGAAGAGGCACACAAAGCTGCTAAGAGTCTGATGTCTGCTCGTTGGTTCAGAGAGGTGCTGGTGCAGACCATGTGTCATCACCCCTCCTCGCCGTCTCTTTCATCCCCTCGCCTCCCTCCCCTGCACCCAGGCCTCCTGCTCATTTTCACCGGCCCTTTTGCCTCCATGGGCCTTTCCGCCTCAAAAAGTATTAAATGTTGTATCTCATGATTGAATTAATGTCACCAGGAATACTTTTGTATTATATATTGTAACATTTTCTTCTAAGTACAAAGTGTATTTTTTTTCCTTCTCACTTTAAAAGAGGTAGAAACTTGTTCATGGGTGCTCAGCCCTGTGCGCGCTGCATCTCATGGAAAAGTCAGACCTCCCTGCACCTCCTTCCCTGCCTGCTTTCTCTTCCGACCCCTGCCCTCCCATCCCTCCGTGTCCTCTCCTCTCTTCTCCCCCTACCTGCACTGCTTCTCAGCTGATTTCGGTCCCCACTCTGCAGGCCCTTCTCCTGCCTTGGACCACGATGCCCTAGGGTCTTGTCTTACAGCCTCTGGGGCTGGAACCAGGACTGAGAACAGAACGTTTCCGATGACTCTGGGCTGCCTCTTTTACCTCCTTCACTGGGGATGGGCCTTGCTTGTGAGAAGGGACTTAGGCAGGGGCTTCTTCCCCATAAGCCCACGAGCAGTCACCCCTGTCTGGTTCTGGTTTCGGGCTCTCTCACTTCTTGTTTTCCCGGAAGGTTTAGAGAGGTAACAGCTCAGACATGACTTCTCTCGGGGCTGTTCCCGGGGAAGTCGTGCATCCCACTTGGCACATGGGGCGGCAGGAATCAGATACCCCACCCCACCCCTATAAGCAGGCTTATAATTATCCTTCCATCCACCCAGAGACTTTTCGTTGAGCAGCTGCTCTGTCCCAATAGGACCCACTCAGTGTCTGCCCTCACGGAACCCAGAGGGGTGGAAAGACGGAAAAATCAACATGTGGATTATTATAAGCCCTAGGAGATGGTGGGATAAGGAATCGGCATGTCATGGAGACAGAAACAAGAAGTACAGATTGGCCTCACAAAGGAAAAACAGTCACGGAAAAATCATCAGCTGTCGGGACGTCTCCCTTCGGCCTGTCGGGAGCCTGGGGTCTCCCTTCTGCCTGTCGGGAGCCTGGGGCCTCCTTTCACCCTGTCGGGAGCCTGGGGTCTCACCATCTGGCACCCCCCTCCTGCTCCCATCTCTTAACTCTGGCTTTCTCTTCTGTTCCTCTGAGCTTGTGGCTCAATCGTGGTTATCCCCAAGTGGCAGCCTCAGCGCTATATCTGCATGACCTCATAACTCACCCCTCTCCTTGGGGGCCTAGCTTCCCAGGAGAGAAGCTGAGTGGCCAGGCTTGGGGGTGGGAGGCTTCTGGTCTAAGCACCTGTGGCTGGGCCACTGGAGCCACGTGGCAGGGAGAGCTGACTGTCCTTACCTGTAACTGGGATGGTTCCCCGGGAAGCGTGTGCAGAGGGGAGGTTTCACTTCCCCATTTCAAGGTGTAGGGTTGCAGTTGCTAGCCTTTTGATGTCCGCAGGTGGGGAAATTTGTTTAATCAAGGAATCAGCATGAGATTGCCAAATTCTGATCCGCTCTCTGTTAGCATCCTCAGCTGATGAATACTAAGGAAAAAAATAGGAAGACTCTACTATTGGAATTTCCAGAGTATGTATTTTTCATCAATTCACTCAGTTAAATCTAATTAATTAACCAATCAACATATTCTTTTTGTTGCTAAGTTCTTGGTCTCCTTAATGCCTATGGGTCCCCCTTATCTGGTCTGTGGACTCACACTGGGGACCCACAGGCATTAAGGAGCCTGTAGAGGTCACTTGAAAGTGAAAAAAAGTGAAAATGTTAGTCACTCAGTTGTGTCTGACTCTTTACGACCCCATGGACTATAACCTGCCAATATCTTTTGTCCATGGAACTCTCCAGGCAAGAATACTAGAGTGGGGTGCCATTCCTTTCTCTAGAAGATCTTTCCAACCCAGGGCTTGAACTTGCCTCTCCTGCATTGCAGGCAGATTCTTTACCATTGAGCTACCAGGAAAGCCTCAGAGGTCACTTAATGGCAGTGACATGTGCTGGCTCTGGGCTCAGAGCCTGACATGCACTATTGAATTCCCAGCCTCCCATAGTCACTGTGATTGCCTCCACCTTGTGCGATGGAGAAAAGGAAGCTCAAAGCCTTGTCCAGAGTGGCACAGATGGCACGAAAAGGAGTGAGATTTGATTCTAGATATTGACTCCTTAAAAAGGGTCTTTCTGGGTGAAGGTGACGGTCCCATCTATAACAGAGGGAAGCGTGTGATATGGGTGAGCTAACACAATGAACACGCTGCTCAGAAACTAACAGGGCTGCCCTGGAAATCTCCGCAAAGAGGTGTTTCCTTAGTCAGCCCTTGAAGGTTGGGAAGGAAGCACTGGCCCGAGGAAGGAAGCATGCTCCCCAGGTGGGGGATGGACGCAGGAATGTGGACGCAGGTCTGGGAGAGCACGGAGAACCGTGACAGTCAGGGCCGGCCCAGCATGCGGTGCACAAGTGACCCCAACCAGTCTGTGATTTAGAAGGACAGCCCGATGGGTAACATGGAGGTGGAAGCAACATTTGCAAATGAAAAATCCTTGCTGGAAAGCACTTTTAAATAGAGCAAATGCGGAGACACTCAAATGAGTCAACTGATTTTTGAAAATGCATTCTGGTGAGAGAGCTATACTGAGTTTCACTTCCCTAGAGGGCAGGCTTGAGAGTAACGTCGACATTGAACATTAAATTCCCTTCTTGGAGAAAACCATTGGCTTTTAGAACAACTTCCACTTTGTTCCATGTTGTTGTTACTGTTGTGTTGCTAAGTTGGGCCTGACTCTTTTGTGACCCCATGGGCTGCAGCACTCCAGTGACTGTCCGTCACTGACTCGTGGAGTTTGCTCAAGTTCATGTCCATTGAGTCAGTGATGCCATCCAACCATCTCATGCTCTGACTCCCCCTTCTGCCCTTATTCTTTCGCAGCATCAGGGTGTTTTCCAGTGAGTCAGCTCTTCGCATCAGGCGGCCAACGTATTGGAGCTTCAGCTTCAGCAGCAGTCTTTTCAGTGCATATTCAGGGTTGATCTCCTTTAGGACTGACTGGTTTGATCTCCTTGCTGTCCAAGGGACTCTCAAGAGTCTTCTCCAGCAGCACAGTTTGAAAGCATCAATTCTTTGGCACTCAGCCTTCTTTATGGTCCAACTCTCACACCTGTACATGATTACTGGAAAAACCACAGCTTTGACTATATGGACCTTTGTCAACGCGGTGATGTCTCTGCTTTTTAATACACTGTCTAGGTTTGTCATAGCTCTCCCATGAAAGTCTTGTAATTCATGCAACCATTTTGTTCATAAAGCCCATCTCGGGCCCGGTTGAATTTTGCAGCTCTGTGGGTGGATGGGTGGCGCTTAATGGCCTGAAGTGACAGATGATGAAAAAGGCTCAGACTGCCTTGGGAGCATGCCCAGAGGGTCACACGGCTGGAGGAGGAATGTGGACCAGCGTCTCTGTACTGCCAGGTCTTGCCCCATGGACGACTTCCTATCACGCTCACAGCCCTGTGATTCTGCACAGCACCTGCCCGTGGGTGGGGCTTTTTGATCTGGCTGCTCCTTTGCCCGTGTCCTTGCTAAGTGTTAGTTTCCTGGGCTGTAGTAACAATAACACAAGCTGCTGCTACTGCTGCTGCTAAGTCACTTCAGTCGTGTCTGACTCTGTGTGACCCCACAGAGAGCAGCCCATTGGGCTCCGCCATCCCTGGGATTCTCCAGGCAAGAACACTGGTGGGGGTTGCTATTTTCTTCTCCAATGCATGAAAGTGAAGAGTGAAAGTGAAGTCGCTCAGTCTAGATGGCTTAAAACAGCAGAAGTGCATTCTGGAGGCCAGAAGTCTGAAATCGAGGTGTCAGCAGGACCATGCTCCCTTTGAAGATTTTAGAGGAAAATCTTGCGCTTGCCTCTTGCAGCTTTCTTCCCATTGCTGGCAGTCCTTGGTGCTGTTTGGCCTATGGCTGTATCGTTCCAGTGTCTGCCTCCATCCCAGGACGTTCTCCCTGTGTACCGAGTATCTCTGTATTAAATGTTCTCTTTTCTCTTATAAAGACACCAGGCATTGGATTTAAATCCATCCTAACCAGTATAGGGACTTCCCTGGTGGCCCAAGTGGTAAAGAATCCACCTGCCAATGCAGGAGATGCAGATTCGGTTCCTGGGTCGGGAAGATCCCCTGGAGAAGGCAATGGCACCCCACTCCAGTACTCTTGCCTGGAAAATCCCATGGATGGAGGAGCCTGGTAGGCTGCAGTCCATGGGGTTGCTGGAGTCGGACATGACTGAGCAACTTCACTTTCACTTTTCACTTTCATGCATTGGAGAAGGAAATGGCATCCCACTCCAGTGTTCTTCCCTGGAGAATCCCAGGGACGGGGGCGCCTGGTGGGCTGCCGTCTCTGGGGTCGCACAGAGTCGGACACGACTGAAGCAACTTAGCAGCTACCAGTATAGGAGCTTCCCTGGTGGCTCGAGTGGTAAAGAATCTGCCTGTCAATGCAGGAGATGCAGGTTCATTTCCCGGGTCGGGAAGATCCCCTGGAGAAGGAAATGGCAACCCGCTCCAGTATTTTTGATTGGAGAATCCCGTGGCCAGAGGAGCCTGGTGGGCTACAGCCCATGGGGTCGCAAAGAGTGGGACATGACTCAGTGACTAAGCAACACCAGTCCAGTATGGCCTCATCCTAACCTGAGTTCATCTCCAGAGACCCAAATAAGGTCCCAGGTACCAGTGGTCAGGACTTGAACTTGTTCTGTTGAATTGTATCTTTGGGGGAAACAAAATACAATCCACCTTCTGAGAGACTGCCTGGGTGGCAGGGTCTCTAGTGGACCATGTCTTCAACCAGAAGGTTCTATGAGTAGTCACTTATCTCTGGCCCAAGGGGGTCTTACCTGTCCCCTTCTCAGGTTGACTTGGCACATACTCCTGGAGAGTCCTCTGGCTTCTGAGTTAGGATGGGGCAAGAAGTCAGCTGCTGCCAGCTTAGAGCTCACGGGTACAGGTTGTGCCTTTTGGGCATCTGCTTGGGATGCTGCCAAAGCCTGGATACGGTGAGTGGGTGGTAGCGTGGGCACGCAGTGTATTGGAGGATGCAGGGCGGCCTGGCTGGCTGGAACATCCTTCTTCAGGGCTCCAAACGGCACCTGGCGCTTGCTTGGTCTGGGTATCGTTCTGACTTCAGGGAGACCAAGGGGCAGCTATGTTTGGGGAGGTGGCTCAGACCTTAGACATTCGAGCTAGTCTGGTTCTTTCCCCACAGTTCGCACACATCTTTAGGACAGGGACTTCTGGCCAATTCTATTTTCCCTCCAGCACAGTTTTGGATACATGGGATCTGCCATGTATTTACAAACTCAGTCACCCCATGGCAGGCACTGGGGGCCCCTGAGATACCCATGGGCGAGTCTCTTCACTTCGTGCACACTTTGGGGCTGTTCCAGGATACGGTGAGCTGGTGTATGTTCATTAAAACCCTGCATTTGAGAAATGTCAACTGTAGTCATAATGTAGGAGATGTTTGAGGAGAAAGTGGCAGGACTTAATTGAAGAACAGAGCATTGTCAAGGACGGCTCCTCACCATCTGGCTGCAGGGATGGGTGGGAACAGGTCTGAGGAAAGGACTGGGGGTGGGTGGCGTTGGCCCTCTCATAAACCTGTTGTATTTGCAAGTGGAAGCATGGGCGTGCCCGAGGCTCTCGGTCTGTCCAGTCTGCGGCAGCTGTGGCCCACAGGGTGGGAGCATCTTGTCACTAGAGATCAGAGAGAGGAGGACAGGCAGGGACCCTTTGCACGCGCGCGTGTGTGTGTGTGTGTGTGGTCAGTTGCTCAGTCATGTCCAGCTCTTTGCAACTGTATGGACTGCAGTCCACCAGGCTCCTCTGTCCATGGGATTTTTCCCAGGAAGAATACTGGAGTGGGTTGCCATTCCCTCCTCCAGGGGATCTTCCCAATCCAGGTATTGAACCCAAATCTATTGCATCGCTCCCACTGCAGGTGGATTCTTTACTGCTGAGCCACCAGGGAAGCAGGGACCCTTTAGAGAGTTCTGGAAGAGGCCTTCTGCCAAGACCTAGAGGAGACCCAAGAGGAGAGAGGGCATGGGGTGGGGGCAGTAGGGGAGTTTGGGCAGGAGCAGTCTGTCCTGTTGGTAGCAGAGAGGTAGCCTGGGATATTTAGGTTTGGAGGATGGGAATTTCAGGTCTTGGGAGACTGGGGTCTGGGGCAACCTGGGTGGGCATGGGTGTGGCAGACCTGAAGGTACTGCCTGCCTGGCCCTTTAAGGAAGAGGGGCCACCAGAAAGAATCCAAGTGGCCCAGGACCCTCGGCACAAGGGCCATGCTCCACTAGTCCTTGTAGCTCTGACAGTTTGGAGCTGGCTTCCCCCTCGGTGTGTGGCCCTGGTTCCGGAAGCTGCCCGAATGCGCCCTGAGGGCAGGGCTGTTTCTGAAAGACCACAGGCTCCTCCAGCAGCCAGCAGAGCGCCAGGTGCTCCATACATGGGCACACTGAGAAGACCCGTTACCCAAGGCCGCATGCCCAGTTCCGAGTCTGCAACTTCAACCGCCTGCTAGGACCTTCTGGAGAATCCTGATGCCTGGGCCTCCTCATTTCGCATTTGTTGTTGTTCAGTCACTCAGTCGTGTCTGACTCTTTGCAGCCCCGTGGACTGCAGCACGCCAGGCTTCCAGGTCCATCACCGACTCCCAGAGCTGGCTCAAACTCACGTCCATTGAGTCGGTGATGCCACCCAACCATCTCATCCTGGGTCGTTCCCTTCTCCTCCTGCCTTCTGTCTTTCCCAGCATCAGGGTCTTTTCTGTTTTGCATTAGTATTCAGCTAGTCTGCAGTGGGGCCGGGACAGCAGTACTTGAGAAAGCTCCCCCGAACACTGCCTCCAAGGCTGAGATGCGAGACCGGGACTGACTGTGGCTCCACTGCTGGGCCTGCTTCATCCTCCAGCCTGAGGCCCCGCCTTGCAGGTGTGATGCGTGTGGTGGATTTAGCACAGTGCCTGGTGCCCAGACACCCTTGTGCCTGTTGACTCAAACCAGAGAGCCAGTCGACTTGCCGGGTGGCCTAGTGCTTCAGTGTCCACGCTTCCATTGCATGGGGGCATGGGTTCAGTCCCTGGTCGGGGAACTAAGATCCTCTATGCCATGCAGGGCACAATCAAAAATTAAGAAATAAATTAAGATATGTTTTTTAAAAGCAGAGAGCCGATTTGCCACGCCCGGACTGGGCAGACTCTGCTCAGGGAAACGTCAAGTTTCTGCAACAGGGAAGAGGGGCAGCTTGTGCCAGGTGGTCCCGCGCCGGGTCAGTGGGACAGGGGAGTGTTTCAGGGAAGAAAAGCTCATGTCCTTGGACTTGGTGTCCTTTTGGGGTGAAACAAATGCCATTTTGTCAGAACTTGTGTGCTTGGGATTAGGCGCCGCAGTTCCCACTAATGAGCTGTCATTGATCACATGTTTTGTGCCACGTCTGTGCAAGGAGGGGTTCACTTCAGTTCAGTCGCTCAGTCGTGTCCGACCCTTTGTGACCCCATGAATCGCAGCACACCAGGCCTCCCTGTCCATCACCAACTCCCGGAGTTCACTCAGACTCATGTCCATCGAGTCAGTGATGCCATCCAGCCATCTCATCCTCTGTCGTCCCCTTCTCCTCCTGCCCCCCATCCCTCCCAGCATCAGAGTCTTTTCCAATGAGTCAACTCTTCGCATGAGGAGGCCAAAGTAGGGACCCATAAATGAATTAGTTTAGATAGTCATGCCCTGATGGAGCCCATCGGGCTTTGGGTTCCCTCCCTGGGCCGCCTGAAATTAGGGGAGGGAGAGAGGCGGTCTAGCTTCATGAGGTTCAGGGTTTGCAGGGCCTCTGTGGCTTTCATGCTCATCAAAACATTTTTTTTTTTCTGAGTATAAAACTGTTCCCGGTTGACAGAGGAAGAAGGCTTGGCATCAGGCCCGTGACCTTCTGCAGGTGCTGAGCTGTAGGTCTATAGATTGTTACGTTTTTACATTAAAAAATAAATCCCTAAGGCTGTGCCTGAAAGAGCAGGCTTTTCCACCAGTTGACCTGCTTCTTTTTGCACCACTGCAGAGTTTCAAGAGCTCTACAGAGAGGAGCCTGCCTGCCGCCCCCCACCACCCTGGCAAGCTGCTAATGGGAGTGGAGGGGTGTACAGCCAAGGTCTGGAGGTATTTAGTGATGGGCAGGATGGGAGGATCCAGAGGCCAGAAGCATCCTCATTCGAAGAGCTCTGTTTGAGTGCCCAGGCACTGTGTGGCATCTCCATGGGTGGAGCGTTTGTCCATGTGTGCCCTCTCCCAACGGCATCTCTTCAGTGGCACTGGCCTGGAGCCAAGGGCAGAGTTGGACGAGGCAGGCTCACCCCTCTGGGAGTCAGGTCAGAGAGCGGTACCTCTGTATAACGCTCAGAGCTCAGACCAGCACTGAAACCAGAGTAAGTTCCTCAAAGAGGGCAGTCTGGGCAGGAAGAACTGGGGAGGGGAGAGTGCTAAGTCAATTCAGTCGTGTCTGACTCTTTGTGACCCCATGGACCATAGCCCGCCAGGCTCCTCTGTCCATGGGATTTTCCAGGCAAGAATACTATAGTGGGTTGCCATGTCCTTCCCCAGGGGAATCTTTCCAACCTAGGGATTGAATCTGCGTCGCTTATGTCTACTGCACTGGCAGGTAGGATCTTTACCTGGAAGCTCAGCTCCAGGCAAAAACGTGTTGGGACACGTGGGCGGGACATCAGACCTGGGGCAGGAAAGACAGATTTTCATGCAGATTTGATCTGATGGGAGAAGTATTGGACCCCAGCCTAGCTCTGTGTCCACAGAACTGGATCCCAGCCGAGCACGCGTGGGCCTGGTTTCGGCGCCTGTGTGTTCGCGGGTGTAGGGCCAGGGCCTTGGAGAGCTGCTGAAGGATAAGTCAAGCCCAAATCCAGGCACTGGCATGATGACGTCGGCCAGGCAACTGTGCTCTGCCATGTAGCTGCCATTATAGCCTCACAGGAGGCCCCAGGAGTCAGCCCCATGTCAGAGTCCTAGGTCACTAAGCCTCACATTTCCACAAAGTGAGACTGACTGCATTTTAGCAATGATTTGGAATCCCTACAAGGTCCCATCAGGGATTTAGCCTACCGCCAGGCCTAATGTGAGAGGGGAAAGTCTTTGGTGAGGAAGGCTTCCCAGAGAGAAGGCTGGAGGGAGACACTACTCTTTACACTCCTAAACTGTCTGCAAACTATACAGCTCTCTACTGCTGCATTCGATCAACAGAAAGTTGTTGTTTGATCAACAGAAAGTATTTGTTTTTCCAAATAATACAGACACAAAATAAGTCTGCAGATGTTTTGGGGGACCTGGGAACTTTAAAAAACTTATTTTCTGAGTAATATTCCGTTGTATATATGTACCACTGTTTCTTTACCCGTTCATCCGATGATGGACGCCTAGGTTGCTTCCATGTTCTAGCTATTGTAAATAGTGTTGCAGTGAACATTGGGGTAGCATGTGCCTTTTTCAGGTTCGGTTTCCTCCGGGTATATGTCAAGTAAGTCAGAAAGAGAAAAAGGAATATCATGTATTAACCAAAATATATGGAATCTAGAAAGATGGTACTGATGAATCTGTTTACAAGGCAACAGTGGAGACGCAGACCCAGAGAACAGACTTCTGGACACAGGCAGAGAGGAAGGGGGAAGCAGAGGGATGAATGGAGAGAGAGACAGGGAACCATGTAGACCGCCGTGTGTAAGATATGGAGAGTCAGTGGGAGTTTGCTGTATGACTCAGGGAACTCAGATCGGGGCTCTGAAACAGCCTAGAGGGGTGGCAAGGGGTGGGAGGTGGGACGGAGGCTAAAGACGGAGGGGACACTTGTGTACCTACAGTTGACTTGTGCTGATAACGTGGCAGAGGCCAACACAGTATTCTGAAGCAATTTTCCTTCAATTAAAAATAAGTAAGTTTGGGGGATTAAAAAAACTATTTGCAAGTGAAACTGAAACAGCTCCTCTAGTGCTTTTATTTACTTGTTTATATAAATGTCTTCCCCGGTACCCTTCCGTGACGCTTGCGTCTCCACGTTTTGGAAGTTGAGGTTATCAGTGCCTTGCCATTCTTCCGGCCTTTCCTCTCAGATTCAGAATCACACACCTTATAATGGTTGATGTTACATCTGGGTTGTTTCTATTTACCTCCGGTCCTGTATTTTCTGCCATATGCTTTGTTGTAAATTGACTAAAAATCAAAACCGACAGGTGACTTGATGTAGTAATTGCTCTCTCAGAACTGTCTGATGCTGGATTAAACCATGTCCTGGGGTTCCATTGCTTCCTCCAAAGATCAGCTTCACAACCACTGGGTCCCTCATGGCAGGACGTTCCATAACAGATTCAGATGGATTCTCTTTGCTGAAACTCTGCCCACTGTTTAAAACCATGCCATATTTTTGTTTGGATCATGACCTTATTATGGAGGTTTTGTGTTTTGTTCTTTCCTCCTCGCTGGAATTTCTCACTGTCTTTCTTTTTCCTTCTTGCTTTATCTGCGGTTATTGTATCTTCATTTTTTCATACTCTCCCTATTGTTCGTGCCACCTGCTCTATTAAGCCTCTCCTGGTTTTCTGTTTTTTCTTTTTGTCCTGTCAAGACCCTCTCTGTTTTTGAAGCAGGCTGCTTCCTCTGCATGTCTGCTCCCTTGAGATCATCTGGGTTTTCCTTTATTGCTTTCCAGGGTTGGGGGTCTCCTAAGAAAAGATACTTGGAAATTAAACTGAGATTATCTGTATTTTATACTCACACTGAGGGCAAACTTCTGGTTCAAAATCATTTTCCTAAAGAATCTGGAAGATTTTCGAGCTTTCTGCCTTGCTGGTGAGAAGTTTGATTCCAGATCCCATGCAGATTTTCTGTTGTCCTTGTTTAGTCACTAAGTCGTCTCTGACTCTTTGCAGCTCCATGGACTGCAGCACACCAGGCTTCCCTGTCTTTTGCTATCTCTCAGAGTTTGCTCAAACTCTTGTCCTTGTTTCGATTATGCCATCCAACCATCTCATCCTCTGTGGTTCCCTTCTTCTCCTGCCTTCAATCTTTCCTAGCATCAGGGTCTTTTCCAGTGAATTGGCTCTTCACATCAAGTGGCCAGAGCATTGGAGCTTCAGCTTCAGCATCAGTCCCTCCAATGAATATTCAGGGTTGATTTCCTTTAGGATTGACCGATTTGATCTTCCTGCAGTCCGAGGCACTCTCAAGAGTCTTCTCCATAACCACAGTTCAAAAGCATCATTTCTTCAGCACTCAGCCTTCTTTATGGTCCAAGTCTCACATCTATATGTGACTACTGGAAAACGCATAGCTTTGACTATATGGACCTTTGTCGACAAAGTGATGTCTCTGTTTCTTAATATGCTATCTGGGTTTGTCATAGCTTTCCTTCCAAGGAGCAAGGGTCTTTTAATTTCATGGCTGCAGTCACTGTCCATGGTGATTTTTGAGCCCAATAAAATAAAATGTCACTGTTTCCACTTCTTCCCCATCTATTTGCCATGAAGTGAAGGACCGGTTGCCATGATATTAGTTCTATGAAGTTGACTTTTAAGCCAGCTGTTCCCCTCTCCTCTTTCAACCTGATCAAGAGGCTCTTTAGATTCTCTTCACTTTCTGACATTATAGGCATATCTGAGGTTGTTGATATTTCTCCTGGCAATCTTGATCCCAGCTTGGGCTTCATCGAGCTCAGCATTTCTGCATATAAGTTAAATAAGCAGGGTGACAGTATACAGCCTTGATGAACTCCTTTCCCAATTTTGAACCATTCTGTTGTTCCATATCTGGTTCTGACTGTTGCTTCTTGACCTGCACACAGTTTCTCAGGAGACAGGTAAAGTGGGAAAGTGTTAGTCACTCAGTCATGTTCGACTGTTTGTGAGCTATAGACTGCGGCCCACCAGGCTCCTCCATCCATGGAATTCTCCAGGTAAGAATACTGGAGTGTGTTGCCATGCCCTCCTCCAGGGGATCTTCCCAACCCAGAAATTGAACTTGGGTCTCCCGCACAGTGAGCAGATTCTTTACCCTCTGAGCCACCACTGAAGCTCCATCTCTTTAAGAACTTTCCACAGTTGGTTGTGATCCACATGGCCAAAGGCTTTCATGTAGTCTATTTCCCGCTTTTTTTTCCTGGCAGATTTTAGCAATTTTTCTTCACCCTTCGCATTAATGCATTACATGAGGATACTCTTCATTCATTCATTGCTCTGGACACTTAACTGACCCTGTAAACTGAAGACTTACTCCCTTAGCTCTGGGATATCGTAATATATTTGATTTTTTAACATATCTCCAATTTGTGTCCATTCTGCATTTCTGAATCCCTTACTTGTTGGCTCTTAAACCTTCCAGAATGGATCAAGGTATTTCCGCATTTTTTCTTCTCATATTTTCTTATTTTTTTTTTTTACTTTCTGCTATTTATTCTAGATTTTGTTGATTTTGTTCCAGTCCATCTTTTAAAATCATTTTTAAAAAACATCTTTGCTGAAATATTTTTAAATCCTAAGAGCTTTCCCTATTCTCTGCTCCTTTCCTGGTAGGAACTCTATTTCTGTTTCTGAAATCTATTTCAGAATCTATTTCTGTTTCATAACTATTATTATGCTGAGTGATAGGATATGAATTAAAAATTGTGATTTCTTTATTTGCTTTAACCCACAGATTATTTCTGTCCTCTCAGGTCAGTTGTTGTGTTTGCTTCTCTGGGTCTTTCTCTCGTGTTGCCCACTGGCTCATGTGCCAGTTTATCTGGGGTTGAGAAAAGTCTAGCAGCTGTTGTAAGTTTCTTCCCAGGCAGATGAGTGATCAGACCCAGAAAGACTGAGGAGCTGGCCAAGGTCCCACAAGGACGAAGAGCGCAGCTGGTGCACCCAGCCCTGTGCTTTCTGATCTGCTCTTCTCTGAAACTTTCGTCCTTGGTAGCTGAGTGCTTCTTTCTTTCCATATATGACTAGCCACCTCACCCCATAAAAAGGTCTGTATCTCTCATGTCTGGATACCCTGCCCTCCGTCTTGGAAGTGCTGAGACTCTGTCAATGTCAGCTATTCTCTTCCGCCGCCTCTGACTGTGCTGATTGTACGTGTGCCTCTCAGACTGATGTAGGGTTTGGAAACACAGACGGCAAAGTTAGGGCATCCATCCCTGTGCTTTATAACGAGTAGGTCCTCGGTACGTGTTTTTCAAGAGACTTGATTGATTTTAGGCCCAGGCTCATTCACTTTGCTGCCTGTTGGAGCGCTGGCATTTTCTGCTAATAGTAGGTTGTGGGAGAAGGGTGGCATCAGTGTGTCAATAAGCAGAGGAGAGATTTGACCCTCAGAGCCCTGGAAACACCAGTTCTAAATGAAATGTTGCAAATGCGTCAGCTTTTCTGTAACTTTCCTCTTTTCCAATTCAACAGTTTTCTTTTCCATTTTTCAAAGGGCAGAGAGAATGTTAGGGCAAACAGAAGGACTATAACAAATGACCCCAAAATGTACTGTCTCAGATACACTGGAAGTTTGTCTCTCATGCATAAACAGTGCAGTGGGTGTGCCTGGTGGGTGGACAACTCTTCTCCAGGCGGCGGTGCAGGGACCCAACTTCCCCATCTTGGACCTCTCCATACTCTTAAGACCTTCTCGCCACTTGTCCCAGGCGGGAAGAATAACAAAGAGGGCAGCTGGACTGCTCCACCTCCCAAAGCCCTGGCATGCATCACTTCACTCGCATCCGGAAGTAAGATCTCAGTCACGTGGCCACACTCCACTGCAAGACGGATGGGGGGAAATGAAGCCTGGCTGTGCACCAGGGAAAAGGAGACCTTGGCCTTGGCGAGGCGGTCAGCAGTCCCCACCAGAGTGGGTGCTGTGAGCCATCCCTGTGATTTGCTGGAGCCCCCCCCCCATCAAGTATTATTGTGTGCCCACAGCGTGCCAAGCCCTGTGCTAGGTGCTGGCCATCCAGAAAGAAGACGCATTTCTCATCCTACCAAGTGGAACAGAAGAGGCCGAGGGTAGTCAGAGCATCAGTGAGATGCAGCATGCCTTGTGCAATACCGGGAGAGCAATTGGCCCAGCTTCTCGGCAAAGGAGGAAGAGTTACGTCTGCTGGCAGATGCTGGTGGCTTTAACAGGTGCCTGGCTTTCTGATCCCAATCTACTCTCTCATATATTTCCCAACTGAGGCTATTGAATAATGGGGTGCAGGAGCTGGAAGCAGCCCCACAGATTGTCTGGCATCTTGTCCACCTCACTTAATCTAAAGATGGAAACAGCGAGACCTGCAAAGAGGGTGTGGCCAGCCTCAGTCACACAGCTGGGCGGGGGCACTTCCCACGCTCTGCTCAGGTGCAGATGCTTGCTTTTTTCCCTCCTTTTCTCTCATTTCCTTTCTGACTGGGGTCACATTTCCCATGCACTTGTCTCTGCTGCCCCAGGGGAAGGTCTGCTTGAGTTCCCTCTGAGTCCCGTGGTTTTGTCAGGGGACATGCAGATCAGTCCTGGTCTGGTTGCTTCTCCCAGACCCCATGTCCTTTCCCCAGGTGGGAGGCCTGCATAATCCACTCCCAGGCTCCCTGCAACCCCAGAAAAGACCTGGGTCCTCCCTCTCGGGACAGGAGACCCTCTCACTGAGGAGGCCACATGGGCACCCCAGTGTACCAGTGTACCAGCGCCCCCTAGAAGGACTCCTAGGTCCCCAGGGCTTTCTCCCTGCATAGGGAAGAATTCAAAGGGGTTCATGACTCCAAATAAGGTGCAGAATTAGGAGAATGTGGAGTAAACATTAACCACGGGTACTTTAGTTCACTTACCCTCCTAGTGAGAGCTTTC
Source organism: Procapra przewalskii (assembly GCA_006410515.1). Lineage (NCBI taxonomy): Eukaryota > Metazoa > Chordata > Mammalia > Artiodactyla > Bovidae > Procapra > Procapra przewalskii. The sequence goes on from SJYF01000094.1 coordinate 1,864,839, forward strand.
TCCTTACAATGTTCTGACTTGTGGAGAGGAAACAGTACAGTTACTTACAGGAAATTCCCAGGAGCCCTTCAGCTTCAGAAGGTGCTCAAATCACAGGGGATCTGAGATGCAGGCACATATCGGGAGCTTTTGGCTGTTCCCTGATGTTTTTTGTTTATTCCGCAAATGTGTATGGAGTCTTTCTGTAAGCGCGCTGCTGCTGCTGCTAAGTCGCTTCAGCTGTGTGCGACTCTGCGCGACCCCAGAGACGGCAGCCCACCAGGCTCTGCCCCTGGGATTCTCCAGGCAAGAACACTGGAGTGGGTTGCCATTTCCTTCTCCAATGTATGAAAGTGAAAAGTGAAAGTGAAGTCTCTCAGTCGTGTCCGACTCTTCGCGACCCCATGGACTGCAGTCCACCAGGCTCCTCTGTCCATGGGATTTTCTGTAAGTGTAGAAGGGTGCTAATTACAAGGGGTGGGAGGGGGCAGTCTGCCCTCAGCAGGAATCTCAGCCTCTGTGCACAGCGAGAGCTGAATGTTACTAGGTGAGGATGGCATGATGTGGCTGAGGACAGAGCCGGGTCCAGAGCTGTGGAAGGGAGAGTCCTGTTCCAGGGTCGCTGGGCCCCAGCGGGCAAAGCCTAGGGCAGTGAAGGAGTCTGCCATTTGCAGCCTTGGGTTTCTGTTTATTCCCCCCCCCTTTTTTTTTTTATATTGGAGCATTCAGGAGCTTCCCAGGTGGCGCTAGCAGTAAAGAACCCGCTTTCTAATGCAGGAGACATAAGAGATGGAGGTTGTATCTCTGGGTTGGGAAGATCCCCTGCAGGAGGGCATGGCAGCCCACTCCAGTATTCTTGCCTGCAGAATCCCATGGACAGAGGAGCCTGGCGGGCTGCCGCCCGTGGGGTCACAGAGTTGGACACGACTGAAGCAATTTAACACGCAGGCATTGTTGATTTACAAAGCTGTGTTAGTTTCTGGTGTATAGCAAAGTGATTGAGTTACACATACATATATTCTTCTTCATGTTCTGTTCCGTTGCGGTCTGTTACAGGACATTGAATATAGTTCCCTGTGCCCTACAGGAGGACCTTGTTGTTATCAGCAGTGGTTTGCATCTGCTAAACCCAGACTCCGGGTTTATCCCTCCCCCACCTCTTTCCCCTTGGGGAGCCGTAAGTCTGTTGGATGCAGGCTGCAGATGGAGGCTGCCTTGGGTACAGGGCTGTGCTAGGCAGTGAGTGGGGGGCCTGGACATAGTGCTCATCCGTGTCAGCTGTTCCCTTGCAGGACATGGTGCTCTGGGTCCCAGGCAGAGAATAGTCCCGGAAGGGCAAGTGGTGCTGGATTTCTGACCACCTGTCAGCATCTAACAAAAGGCAGTAAGAGAGGGGCAGCACTGCCTTTGGAGGCGGTGAACCCATCTGGCCCACATCCCCATTTTATGGACAGACAGTCGTAGCGGGAAGTTCTGGGCTGTTTCATGTGCAGATAGACAGGATTGAGGGCGCACGGTGTACAAGTGCTTTTCTTGAGTTCCTTTCTCTCTCTTTTTCGGCCTTCTTTAGCATTTTAAGAGCGTGTTTTCCCCCAGCCTTTTATCTTCAGCGATCATTTATTGATTCTCTCTTTTATTTTCTAACATAACGTTTGAGATGGGTAGGAAGTGGTTCAGGAAGAGTTCCAAAAGGCATGTGCTTAGCAGAGAAAGGAGCACAAGCTATCGTCTGGCTGGCAGAAAACTTTCTGACAAGAGCGATTGCTCGCAGGAGGTGGTGACTCCTGCCGCCCGCCCGGAGGTGTTGCAGCAGAAATCTGGGCACCCCTGCGGGGAAGATATTAGAAAAGGGGTTGAGTGACCAGGGAGTGGCCAGATGGGAAGACCCCTGATGTTCCCGTCTCCTCTCCCCCATGTGAATCACAGGCCGGGAATCCTGCTCACGCATTCATTCAGACTTCTTCCCGCAGGTGTTGCCTGAGCGTCTTCTGGGCACCAGCTCCATGTAGATGGTGTCGGTGTTGGAGATGTCAAGGGAGCCAACGTGCTTGGGTTGAGTCAGAAAATAGAAATTATGCAAATATAGATACTTCCTTGGTGGTCCAGTGATTAAGAATCTGTCTTGCAATTCAGGGGATGCGGGTTTGATCCCTGGCCAGGGAATTAAGATCCCACATGCCCCAGAGCCTCTAAACCTGCATGTTGCAACTAGAGACTCTCTGCACTGCAATGAAAGATCCCGCATGATGCAACGAAGATCCCACATGCCGTGACTAAGACTTGACGTGGCCAAATAATTAAAATAAGAAGGTATGCAAATACAGACTGCAGGAGTTAATCTAATAGATTGGGCTCACGACAGTGTAAGGGTTGATGCCCCTGGATCCTTCTGTCGTGGACAAATCGTTTACCCCCAGTGAGCCACAACTGTCTCATCTGGAAAATGGGCACTTATGCATTTGTTTAAAGCAACTTATGGAGTCTCTTCAATTCACTTAACATGATCCGTACCTTGAGGAAAATAAAGTAGGTATGTGAATGAAGGGTGAAGAGGTAGGGCCTTTACAGATGGGGTAGCCAGGAAGAGTTCTTGAATAGCAGACTGTCTGAGCAAAACTTGAATACTGTAGGAGCAAGTCAGCACAAAAGTTGGGTCAAAGTATTTGATAGAGAAAATGTCAAGTGCAGAGGGTCTAGGGTGGTATTTGTCAAAAGGGTTGAGGGTGCAGTTGGTACAGGAAAGACTGAGATGGAGAGTAGGAGGAATTTGATCAGGTAGGCAGGAGCTATATTATATATGTTTGGGGGAGGATGAGACCTGATAGCAAAATCCATTAAAAGAATTTTTCCCCATTAGTTTTAGAAATGCATTGGATCAAAATTGTAACCCTTACTTCTCTCTGCATGTCAGTAGCAGCTTCTTCAGAAAAGCTATCATTCAGACGGATGTTATTTCCAGCCAGGACACAAACACCCTTGGAGAATCCATATGCAGAGATGGGATTTTGGTATCTCAGTCAATGGTAAACCCCACCCAGCTGTCTGGTCAGTCGAGAAAAAAATTCACATTAAAATGCAAATGCTCCTGAGAAAGTGAAATGTTGATGGGTACAACCCTCCAAAGAAAAATATTCATGAAATACGGGCCGTTGATCCACAGCTAGCTGGCTGAGCTGTTTGCTCAGCAAGACCTGAGTGCTAAGAAATCTCAATTACAGGCACTGTGCTGTGTCCTCCGGAAACCCCAGGACCTCCCCCAGGGGCTTTGAGAAATGGGGACACACAAGTGCTGGCTAATCAGGAGATGGGGTGAGGAACTCACTTCCCCAACCTTTATGGCAACAGGGACCAGTTTCGTGGAAGAGAATCTTTCTGTAGACTGTGGGGTGGGGGCGTGGTGGTTTCTGGATGATTCATTACATTTATGGTGCACTTTATTTCTATCATCATTACATCAGGCATTAGATCCTGAAGATTTGGGGACCTGCTTTAAAGGACTTTCTGGTCACACCCTTTTCATATGCTAGTTAAACTTCTCAGTCTGGACTGGGGTGGAGGGCAAAGAATGGAGACGTTTGCTTCCATGTCCCCTGCGGGAGGAAGGGTCCACATTCCTTCAGTCACTTCAGCTTCTTCTGTTCCTCATCCGATCAAGACCTTCACTTTGAGTTTCCTTAAAAGGATTGTCCTTTC
>SJYF01000094.1:1868540-1885175 GCA_006410515.1 Procapra przewalskii
AGGAACATACATTTTCTCAGTTGTTGTTTGGTTGCTAAGTCATGTCTGACTCTTTGCAGCCCCATGAACTACAGCACGCCAGGATTCCTTGTCCTTCATTCTCTCCTGGAGTTTGCTCAAACTCATGTCCATCAAGTCGGTAAAGCCGTCCAACTGTCTCATCCTCTGTCATCCCCTTCTCCACTTGCCCTCAATCTTTCCCAGCATCAAGGTCTTTTCCAGTGAGTCGGCTCTTCACATTAGGCGGCCAAAGTATTGGAGCTTCAGCTTCAGCCTCAGTCCTTTCAATGAATATTCAGGGTTGATTTCCTTTAGGATTGACTAGTTTGACCTCCTTTGCTGTCAAAAGTGATTCTCAAGAGTCTTCTCCGGCACCACAATTCGAAAGCATCAGTTCTTCAGTACTCAGCCTTCTTTATGGTCCAGCTCGAATATCCATACATGACTACTGGAAAAACTGCACCTTTGATTATATGGACCTTTGTTGGCACAGAGATGCCCTGCCTTTTAGTATGCTGTCTAGATTTGTCATAGCTTTTCTTCCAAGGAGCAGGGATATCCTTTATTTGCAACCTTCACGCACAAAGTGTGGTGGTGGGGAGAGAGGGAGAGAGGTGTGCTGGGCACCAAGGTGAGTTCTCATTAATCCACACAACACTTAGCAGGTAGGTGTTCCCATCGTATTTTGTACACCAGGAAAACAGGCTCAGAGATGAATGGAGGGAGGGAGGTTTGTGGCCCTTTGCCAGGAAGCAATAGAAGAAGGTACTTGGGAGCGTAGGCTTAAAGCCAGATGTGTGTCCAGATCTCTTGACACCTCCCAGCTATGGGCCCTGCTTTGGGATGTCCCTTCCTCTCACTGGCTTGACTTTGCTGCTTGATAAAATATGATGATAGCACTTCCTCCTCTGTGCTTGTTATGAGGGTTGAAATTGTCCATGGGTGTGAAGTGCCCAGAACACTGCCTGGCCCCTAGGAAGGTCTCCATCACCCTGGTTCCCCTGACTGCCGTCTGGGTGTCCAAGGTCCCTTGGCCAGCAGGAAGTGAGATGATGGCTTAGCCAAGCAGGACTGTCCAGGTGAGGGGCAGCCAGACTCGATACCCTGAGTCCCTACTAGGTGTCTGGATCTATTTGAACTCACATCCGTGGATTTCAGAATGAAGCCCCTCCGCCTCCATATACATCCAATGACACCCATTGGACACAGATCTCAGATATAGCCAGCTTGGTCACCCAGTTCTCATCTGACTCCCTGGGGAATTATGACACCCACTTTACAGATGAGAAAACTGATGTTCATGATCTTGGCTATTCTCCCAGAAGACAGTCTGCCTGTTTAACTCATCTGCTGTAATTACTTGCTGTTACTTGAAGAAGACAAGCTTCTTTCTCCTGGAGGGTTGCAAACAAAAGCCTCTTTCAGCCAGTGTTATCTCTTGCTGCTGTGCCGTCGTTGTTCAGTCACTAGGTAGTGTCTGACTCTTCGCGACCTCATGCAGCACGCCAGGCCTCCCTGACCCTCACCATCTCCCAGAGTTTGCCCAAGTTCATATCCACTGAACCGGTGATGCCATCCAACTGTCTCATCCTCTGCACGACCAGCCAGAACTAAGTGGCTTGAAACATAAGTGGTTATTATCTCTTAAGGCTCTGTGGGTGGACTGGGCTTGATGGGGCAATTTCCACGTGAGGACTCCTGCACTGGAGTCATGTGGTTGGAAGGTTCCTCCGCGCAGACGTTTGGTACCTGGGTGAGGTGGCTGGCACAGCCAGGGTTTTCAGCCTCTCTTTCCTCATTCCTCTCCACGGGCCAGGATCGGGCCTCTCTGCAGCAGGCAGCCCTAGGGATGTTGACCTTCCTGTGGGACACCTGGCTTCCCCCGGAGTGCAGTGTTCCAGAGAGTAGGAAGTGGAAGCCGCCAATGTCTTAAGGTTGGACCCAGAAACTGGCACAGGGTCACTGCCAACTGTGTGGTGTCACCCCAAGGGAGGGGACACAGATCCTGCCTCTCCAGGGTAGAGCGTGTCAAGGCTCTGTGGTCATCTGTGACCCACCACAGCTGGGGCAGAGGGTTTTGGCAGATGCTGTGGGCTGGGGATGTGTTTGACAGCTTACTTCCGTGTAATGTGGGTTCTGCTAGTTGCCTGAGAATAGATCTGGGATCTTGCCTGATACACCTGGAGAGACGCTGCTTGGCCTGAGTGGTTGGCCAGGACCTGCGTCTTTGGGGAGCTGGGAAAAGCTGGTCTGGCAGACAGAGGCCGGGAAGCAGTTGGCATTGGGTGTCTGTGGGACGCTGGGCAGTGGGGTACTTGCCACAAGATGAGCAGGGCTGAGGGGCAGGTGGGCACAGGCTGGACTTGGGAAGGTGGCAGTCTGACCCCTCCGGCCTCAGGAGCAGAGCGTCAGCCGCAGTCAGCTTCTGGAGCAAAGCACTCTTTCCCTGGAGGATGGGGACAGACACAAAGGTCAGCAGCCCAGGCCTGGGGTTATCGAGCAAGCTTTTCAGACAGGAACTAGGAGCTGTGCTCAGGCAGAGGCCTGTTTTGAAGTGCAGTGCAGGGAGGGCAGCCAGGGGCCCCATTGTCAGTCTGGAAATGCAGAATCTGAAGTGACTGGAACCCAGGGCCCTGAGACTCAGCCCCTGAGAGGCGGCGGCCTTGAGTCCTGGGTGCTCCTGAGAAGCAGGGCACGGGTTGGGTGGGGTGTCTGCAGTGGGGTAGGAGAGCTGAGAGGCAGCCCAGTCTGGGATCTCTGCAGGGACTGACTGCGCCCTGTAGGACCCCAGCCCCGGCTGAGGACGTTCAAATGGGCCACACGTTCCCTTCAGTTCTGGAGCTCCTTTCACCAAGGATCGGTGCCCTTCCCAGCCCCCACAGAGTGACTGACACTTTGGCAGGGCTTCCCGGGTGGCTCAGCGGTAAAGAATCTGTCTGCAGTGCAGGAGATGCAGGAGACACAGGTTGTCCCCTGGGTCGGGAAGGTCCTCTCGAGATAGAAAACACGACCCACTCCAGTATTCTTGCCTGGGAAATCCCACGGACAGAGGAGCCTGACAGGCTACAGTCCATGGGGTCACAAGAGTCAGACACGACTGAGCATGCCCACACACACACCACAGACAGTTCTGTAGGGCCTGGCAAAGACCTGGTGATCTGGCAGAAGCAGTTGTGAAGTAACTGAATGATGATGCTAAGCATTACCTCTTAAAAAACTGACTTAGAGTTGGGGAAGTAGCACAGCGTTCTCGTCCCCCAGCTTCCCCTCAAGTTCACGTCTTACATAGTCAGAGTGCAGTGAGCAAACCCAGGCAGAGAGCGTCGTACCCGGCTGCTAACTAAACCTCAGACCATACTCTGACGTCAGCAGGTTTCCCACGAAGGTTCTTTTCCTATTCCAGCATCCCTCATCCCTTAACTGTCCTGCCTCCTTCGCCCCCTCCAGTTTGTAACAGTTGCTCTTTCTTTCCTTGCATTTCATGATCTTGGCACTTTTGGAGAGCACTGATCAGTTATTTTGTAGAATGGCCCTCAGTTTGGGTTTGTGCGATGTTCTGAGGTGGTCCATTTCTGGAGGTGATGCTGTGTCCTGCTCGCTGCCTGCTCTCAGGGGCTCATAGTGTCCGTGTCTCGTGACTGGTGATGTTGCCCTTGGCCACTTGTTTAAGGTGCTGTCTGCCAGGCTTCTCCACTGTCAAGTTCCTATCTTTCCTTTCAAATTAATAGATGTCTTGAGGGAGGTACTTTATGCAGGAGACGAAGCAAACGCTGTTTCTCCCTAAATTTTCACCCATTAATTTTAGCTTCCATCAGTGGGTCTTTTCTATAACAGTTATTACCGTAATCTTTGCCTAATGATAATTTTCTATTTCCTTCTTTACTTCTGCTTTTATTACTTGGAATTCTACTGTAAGAAAGAACCGTCTCTTCTCCCCCGTTTATTTGTTTATGTGGTTATTTATAGCTATATAGACCCCTGGATATTTACATTATTCTATAAGCTATGATTTGTTACTGTGGCTATTTATTTTCTTGCTTATGTTGTTCCAGCTTTGGCTTCATATTAGGAATACCTTCAGTTTTGCACTTGTGTTTTTGACCAGCCCCACTCATTTTTTTGGTGAGCATTTATTTTTTCAACTCGTAAGATGTTCAAAGTTATCTTGTATTTTCCTTTCCCAAAGCCTGCGGCAAACCACTTCTCCAAGGGTCCTGGTTCCTCTCATTGGAGAATGGTGTATAGAAATCAAGACCTGGGTGTTGGGTGTGCTCATTGCTACTGAGGTGTCACTGTGTTTAGACCCTCCCGGGGACACAGCTGGGCATTACATGGTGATGCAGTAACACACGAATATATATCCTCATATATTTCTATATTTCTGTATCCACCTACCTGTATGTATATTAAAAACTATAAGTCTATCCTGATGGCTCTAATTCTGGTTCAATGGCACAATGTTCATTTAACCTTCCCTCCTTTCCTTATTTGTAATTCCTTTCTCCAGCAGTGAGAAGCCCAGTTCTCATGATCTCAGATACATGTATTTAACTTCAGTATAGAGTAGTTTCAGAATTGCTGACCCACATCGCTGTGAGAAATGCGTTTACTAAGGGATGACAGCACCTTCTATCCTCAGTGCCACACTACACATTCAAAAACATGGTTTTCCAAAGCCACTGAAGTTAATGCTGTTCTTTCCCACCCTCTTCAGTGCGGTTATATTATTTATTTATAGTGATTTGGTCCTTTTGTTAGTGTTGACATCCTATTTTGAATTTCTCTCACATCTTGGTTACTTTTAGTTGCTTTTTTGTGTGCATATGAAGATCATATGAAACATCACGGTGCTTCTCCGTTAGATCTGAACCAAAAGATATACTCGGAGACATGTCACGTCCTCTTCATCCCTGCCAATCTGATCTCATCCTTGACTTCTCTCTACCCCTTTCTTACCTTCTCTAGGCAGCCCATCTTCTCTTTCATTTCTAATTTAGCCTTTCTGTATTTCCTCTGTACTGATGAGCAGGTTGTATATCTTATAGCCTCATTCTTGAAAGAATTGTAGCATTCCATTCTCACTGTTTGCTTTCCTAATTTAACCGTAAGTCCGGGAATGATCTCCAAATTAGTTCGTGTCATTCTTTTGCCCTCCTTCTTTACAGCTGTGTAGTACTGTACCGTGTGGCTATACCAGAGTTCATTCAGCTCCCTTCCTGTGTCTGAGTGTTTAGGTTGCTTATCACATTTTTGCATTTTCCAGTGATGTTGCATTGAATAAACTGCATGGATATTTTTGTAGTGCTGGGCAATATCTTTAGAGCTCTGTCCAAGGAGTAAGCTTGCCAGCTTGGCAGATAAATGCACACGCAGTTCTATTGGGTGTTGCCAACTCTCCCTCCAGTAAGCTTTACCCTCCACTGTTGGAAAGTATTTATTTCTTGAAAGTCAAGGTTTGTGTCCATCTTGAACTGATTACAGATGAGGACTGGAGACAGAGGATAATGTATTTAAGGTGACACAGCTCATTGGGGGCCAAACTGGAACTCAGATACAGCTCCCCAGGGTCCCCACCTCTTTCCCTACTTCCTGCTTCTCCTGAGAATTGGGAGTGGGTTCTCCTGGCAAGTGGGGTCCATGGCCCAGAGGGAGTAGCAGGCAGGCAGGTGTGATCTGGCTGGTGGGGTTGTGCCTGTTCACTGCTGAGTTTAAGTAGTCTTGCCTTGGAGCTACCTGATGATCTCAGGGAGTCTAGGCTAATATAATTCACTCTTCCCAAAACTAAAAAGTGTACTTTCATTTGAATGAGAGAAAGACTGATTAATTTACCCTTAAGGGTTAGTACAGGGAGCTGTTTTTTCTGTTTATATCAGTATTTAAACTTTTCTTACCTTCCACACAGTAAACTAAGCCTCCCTTTCATCAGACTTCAAGGTGGGAAAGAAAACAAGCCCATCTACTGATGAGGGTCCCCATATCTTATTATCTGGACCCACACTCTCCTTGACCACACGGGTGAGCTGAGTGCAGAGAGATTTGCCCAGGCTCTTCCCCAGGTTAGGAGCAGGTAGGAGGCTGGTCCCAGTCTGTCCATTGCTCACTCTGAGTGCACATGGTGTCACCATTTGTAGATGACAGACGAGAGAAGAAAGATGCCCTGGACTTCCCCAGGCTCCCTTGCATCCCTCTTTTCATTCATTCTTTCACCCACTTGCTATTTCAGTTCACTGAGCACCATTGGAACTCCAGGCCAGGTGGGGGAGGGCTGGGACATGGAGATGAACCAGACTCAGGAGCTCACAGTTGAGTAGGGAAGGACCCAGATAAAGCGATGGTTACAGAGTAGGACTGGAGGTGCTCAAAACACAGTCTGCAGTGGGCCTCCCGACATCAAGAAGGGATCCTTGGAGAGAGGCTGCCAAGTAAGCTGAACCTGAATGGGTGAGTGGCAGTTGTCCAGGCTGGGAGGAGAGTGGGCAGATGTGTTGAGGTCAGAGAACACGGTGGGAGTTAAGGAGAGGGGGCTGTAGGACCAGAGTGAAAGGCATGAGGGGGAGGCAGGGGATGAGCAGTACTTTGGCTGCTGGGTTCAATCCTGACTCTGTTTTTGAGTCCTTTGTTTTATTCACGGCCATATCCCTAGTGCCTAGGGCAGTGCCAGGCATGTTGTAGGTGTTCAGTAACTATTTTGAGTCTCAATTCTGCATCTCTTAAAGGGGACAAGCACTTCTTTTTGCTGCTGCTGTATTCCAGTACTCTCAAATAGGGCATGGCACATAGTAGGTGCTCAATGAATATTTTTCAAGTGGCTGACAGGCTGGATGACAATATAGAGTTTGGCCCATACCTTGTACCTACTGATCAGCAGCTATGATTGTTATCTTCTTGGGTAGCTAGAGAAGTAGTTACTGGTCATGTCCTGATGGGTCTCATGTGCAGATTCAGCAATATCTGTCAGTAAAAGACAATGATAATGATGATGTAATAGAGGAGAAACTTTGTATTTCATTACAAGTTAATCACTAAAGGGATGATGCCTATAAGCTTACATTATACGTAATGGCCCATCTCTGGGAACCCTGTCTCCCAGGTAATGAGCATTAAGCTAAAACAACTTTGGTTAGCTCACAGGAAACTTCCTGACCAGGCCTACCTGTGAATAACTGCAGAAAGGAAGAAACTAGCACATCCCTTCTGGAGGCTGACCAGAACCAAGAAATGTTTGACTTGACTTCCTCCCCTCCTGGTATAAAAGAAGCCCAAATTCTGACTCAGGCAAGAACTCGGGTTCTTTGGGACATGAGTCCACCATCTTCTCAGTCTGCCAGCTTTCCAAATAAAGTAGTTATTCCTTGACCCAACAACGTGTCTCGGATGAGCAGTACAAACTTGGACTCAGTAATGATAATAATAACAATTGTAAACCTTTGTTGAGCAGGTTGAATGCTTTACAAATGTTCTTTCTCCGATGGCTCTTTGGAGCCCCTGGGGGTAAATTCACAGGTGTGTCCGAGCCGCCGTCTGCCTTGAGTACCATCTAATGAAGCACAGGCTGCTCTGTGGCTGCTTAGGCTGGGCGTGGGCACATGGGCAGGGGCTTGTCCTCTCGAGAGCTCTTGCCCAGCTTCTGCAGAGGACCTGACCTGGATTCTGGGTGTCTGTCCCTTGGACAGTGCTTCCCGGCTGATTTCCTGAGGCAGAGCTGGAGGCCACCTGGTCCGAACATTTCATCTTGGAGAGCGAGTTACCAGGTTTTACTTACTGGGGTCTGATTTTAGGAGCTAAATGGGTTTTTGCAGTTTTTTCATGAAGTTTCTCATGTATACCTGTGCCCATGCTCAGTCACATCTTGACTCTTTGCGACCCTGTGGACGATAGCCTGCTGGCTCCTCTCCATGGGGTTCTCCGGGCAAGAATACCAGAGTGGGTTGCCATGCCCTCTTTCAAGGGATCTTTCTGACCCAGGGATCAAACCTGTGTCTCCTATGTCTCCTGCATTGCAGGCGGACTCTTTACCCCTGAGCCGCTGAGAAGCCCATCTCACGTATCAATAGTGTATGTGTATGGCTGAGATAATAAATATGAAATGAGCATCCATGTACTTATTACATAGCCTGTGGAATAAATTCCAGACTTTGTGTGGTTTACAAGAGCCCCTGTACTGGCCTCTTCTTCCCCCTGAGACTTCAGCTCTCCCCAGACTCCCGGGATGCTTCATCGCCCACAGCCTTTCGCACATTCACCTTTTCTTTGCACCTGCCAATCTCCTAACACCTAGTTTTCTCCCACGATGGGCTGAACTAGTCCTGCTAGCCATTCAGGTCTCAGCCTAGCTCCCTCCCATCTTCCTGGGAGAATTCCCTGCATGCCTCTCAGGTGAGTGGGGCTCCCCCATTGTGTGTTCCCCGGTGCCCAGGGCTCGCATCACCATAGTGACGTTTATGCCTCCCCCTCCCTGGATCATGAGATGCCCGAGGGACCTGGTTTTCTATTGGAGGATGCTCTGTGGATGCTCGGAGGATCCTGATGGGAATCCTGGTCTATGGGTTCCCCAGGAGATGCTGTGTTTTAAGTGACCACTGTGATCTGTTCTCTAGGGAGATGTTAATGGTTCTTTAATGCTCTGGCATCATCCACTGGATTTGTCATCCAGTGTTTCTGAATGTCCAGGCAAAAGCCCATCTTTGTTAAACAGGATGGAGTGAAACGTCCTCCCCCAACAATATAAAAATGTTCCTTGAGATGGAAAAACACTGGGAATTACAGTTGAGCCAGAGCCACTCCTGGGAAGGCGGGCAGCGAGTCCTGGAAAGAATTTGAATGAAACAGTCTCTCCCTCCTTGTCTTGAATGCGTGGTACCTCTTAGCATGTCGGGGAGCACAGATGTAGTCCCAAGATTGGCGAATTTCTGCTAGAATTAAAGAGTACTGAAGCCAGGTCCATGTGGCTTGAGTATCTCTGGTGGAACAAAAACACTGTCAGAACTTTCAACATTTGGCATTCCCACACGCAGCCACACCCCTTTCCCAGCTCAGATTCCAGCCCCTTGCCCACTTCCTTCCCCCAGCAGAGACAGTCACAGAGAAGGCCGCCTGCTTTGTCCTTTCACTCGTATGGTGAATTTTCTAAGGCTCTTAGAAACACAGCGGCACTTGGAGTCTCCGTGGTTTTATTTGCGCATATATGTGTTTTGAACATGAGGGAATTTAAGCAACGCGTGTTCAGTTGCTCAGTCGGGTCTGACTCTTCGTGACCGCGTGGACTGCAGCCCTCCAAGCTTTCCCGTCCTTCGCTATCTCCTGGAGTTTGCTCAGATTCAGGTCCATTGAGTCGATGATGCTATCCAACCATCTCATCCTCCGCCGCCCTCTTCTCCTTTTGCGTTCAATCTTTCCCAGCATCAGGGTCTTTTCCAGTGAGTCAGCTCTTCATATCTAAAATAACATAATCAACTACATGACAGAAAATTTCAAAATATTCTCCCCTCAGGCATTTTTCTCCTGTTCTACTGAGGCTTTAAAACTATTATTTGGAATCCTAAGTAGGACTGAATTGCAATATCGCGTGGGTTTTTTTTCCCCCATCTCATAGCTGGGGCATCTCCCTTTAGGCCACTTGGTCTTTTGATCCTCATTTTAAACTGCTGCACAATGTTTCAGAATCCTGAGGTTTTATTTTTTCATTCCTTGTTTGCTGTTGATTGTCAAGTGGCAGCTGAAGGAAGATGTGTGGCTTACTAAGCAGCTCTGAGGGATTGGGTGTAGAGAAGGGGACCCTGTAAGTGAATTGGGGGTGCCTAGGACACCAGGACCCAGTGTGGACCCCTAGGACTGCGTCTCTTAGCCGTGTCCTCCTCTAGCAAGGTCACTGGCATGGTAGACCTAGAGATCTTAGCTGGACTTCATGGCATCTTACAAAGAAGATAGAGAAATATGCATAGAAGGGGAAAGCAAACAATAGAAGTCAAATGACTTGTGATGCTACGAACACGTTAGCATTACCCTGGAAATCTGGTCAAAAATTGGGACATGAATCATCTAGACAGCAGCGTGGAGGGTGTGCATGTCCAGTTTGTGGACGGTCTGAAGCTGGAGGAGAAGGACTGGGTAGGTAGGAGGGGTCCTCTGGAAGCTGAGATGGCCTCCCAGAGTGGCTCCACGGGCAAAAGTCAGCCTGCTGAAATGTAACAGAGTCAGAATACTCAGTCCTGGCTTTGGCTTCCAAACACTCACTTCACTCGGACAGGAAGAGGTCCACGTGGCTCTGTAGGATGACGATTCCATAGCATGGTGCGGTGACCCCAAAGCCAGTGTGGTTCTGCGCAGCGTAGTGGGTGTGCTGCCCCGGAAGGATGGAGGGGATAGCCCTGCCCCACCAGGCTGGGAACACCTTTCCTGGAGTACTGTTTTCCTCGTAAATGCTGTGATTTTGGAATGGGTCTTTCCCGGAGCAGGATCGTGATTAGGTGAGACTGCACAAACCAGTTAGAGGTGGGCGGTGTTTAGCTGGAGGAAAGGAGGCTCATGGGGCCACGAGAACAAGTGCCAGTCACCATCCGCATCATCATCATCAGTGTCAGTAGTTGCCAGTTCACAGCCATTCTATTTAGTCCTACAAGCTGAGTATTAACCCCGTACCTTACAGATTAGGAAACAGAGTCTGAGAGAGGTGAACACACGTTGCTTAAATTCCCTCATAATTGGGATATAGCCGATTAACAATGCTGTGATGGTTTCAGGTGGACAGCAAGGAAACTCAGCCATACGTACACATGTATCCATTCTCCCCAGACTCCCCTCCCATCCAGGCTGCCACATAACATTGAGCAGAGTTCCATAATATCACCTTGCTCTTTGCAGAGAGGGTGCCCCCCCCTGGTTACAGAGCACAGGGCTCCCCCTGAAATTTACACATACATATTTACATAGCACTCACTACTTCTAGTTTTTAGAACCTTGTGGACCTATTTTTTTTAAGTTGTTTTAATGAATTCTAAATTTGTTTTTATTATAAGCATTGTTTCATTAGTAAGTATTCAGTTGAAATAATTACTCATTAATTAATTGTATTAATTATTGGATGAATATCAAAAGTCTATTTAGAAAATGTAAGGTGTAAAGAACAAACATCCCTGTACCCACCTCCCCACTTAAGAAATATCACCAGTACTTCAGGGGTCCCCGGTCCCTTCCACGCCCCCTCTCTACTTGGTAGCAATCACTCCCCTGGCCTTTTGGTTTATTATTCTCTTGCTTTTCTTTGTAATTTTATCCTTGATAGATCAGTTACTAAAGAATCCGCCTGCAATGCAGGAGACTTTGGTTCAATTCCTGGGTCAGGAAGATCCTCTGGAGAAGGGATAGGCTATCCACTCCCGTATTCTTGGGCTTCCCTTATGGTGCAGCTGGTCAAGAATCTGCCTGCAGTGTGGGAGACCTGGGTTCGATCCCTGGGTTGGGAAGATCCCCTGGAGAAAGGAAAGCTACCCACTCCAGTATTCAGGCCTGGAGAATCCCATGGACTGTATAGTCCATGGGGTCCCAAAGAGTTGGACATGACTCAGTGACTTTCACTCACTCACTCAATCTTTTAAACAACTTGTTCAGTGTCCCCTGTTTCTGAACTTCATGTGGATGGAAATATCCTTTATGCAGTCTTTGGCAGCTTACTTTTTAAATCTGTGTTGGAGCAATTTATTCTTGCAGGCTGCAGCGTTTCACTCCTTTGCTCGCCATATAGAATATATGACAGGCCCATGTGGATGGACATTTGTGTTGCGCCCAGCATGTTGCGAACACTGACGTTGCTGTCTGTCAGCATTCTTGGCTGCTCTGGGACACTGGTGCAGGTGTACCCAAGTGTGTGCCCACAGGTGGGATGGTGGGCCGCCAGGGTCTGAGTCTATTCATCTTTATAAGATGAGAGCATCCTACCTTACAGAGTGACGGTGACCAAGTTGTACTTCCGCGTGTGCTCAGCCGCTCAGTCATGTCTGACTCTTTGCAACCCCATGGACGTGGCCTACCAGGCTCCTCTGTCCATGGAATTCTCCAGGCAGGAATACTGGAGTGGGTTGCCGTTTCCTTCTCCAGGGGATCTTCCCAGCTCGGTAGTCAAACCCCTGTCTCTTGCGTCTCCTGCCTTCACAGGAGGATCTTTACCACTGAGCCATCTGGAAAGCCCCAGTACTCCCGAAGCTGGTGAACAAGCCTCCCCCTTGCTTTACAGCCTTTGTCAGTATTGAATGGTTTTCTCTGATTTTTTTACCTCTTGTCCATCATGGCTGTTGGGTAGTAACTCACTGTATTTTATTAACTTTTTTCTCATCATATTTTAATTTGCATTTCCCTGATTACTGAGGTTTAGCTTCTCAGTGCTTGCTTACTCTTTTGAGAAGCGTCTGAACATGGTTTTTGCCCAGTTTTATGCTGTGAGTTTTATCATTTTCTTACTGGCATGACACTAACATGATATGCATGATATACAGTGTATATAGTATGTATATGTAGACACAGTACATACACATGTGTGTGTGTGTGTGTGTATATATATCCCAGATTATGGCTTAACTTTATGACTTTTTTTAATAAACAGAGGTATTAAATTTAATGCTTTTTATTACTATTTTTCTTTATCGTTTGAACTTTTATGTCTCAATAAGGTATCCTCTGCCTCCAGGTCATAAAGATATTCACTTATATTGTCTTATACAAGTTCTTAAGTTTTCCTTTTCTCAGTTGTCTGTAATCCACCTGGAACTGGTGAAATTTGGTTTGATTTTTTTCTGTATGGTTACCCAATTATTCCAGCACTGTTTATCCAGAAGCCCATGTTCCCCAGTGATGAGCAGTGTCCATATATGTGTGGCTCTGTTTCTGTTCTTTGGACTTATTCTTCTAAGGGTTAACTCCTAAAGCTGTATAATAGTCTATGATGTCTTATAAGGCAAGTTCCCTTTCCTTAGTTTTCCTTAATAAATAATTTGCCTATTATTTTCTCTCTGCACTTTGATATGCATTTTAGAGTCAGCTTGCTAGGTCGCACCAGAGACCCTGTAGCCATTTTGACCGGTAGTAGCTCTTTATATAGATCACCTTAGGTAGAACCCCTGTTTTCTAGATATTGACTCTCACACTCCTTGAAGATGGCGTGCCTTCCTTCTTATGGAGGTGCAACTTTATGTCTATAAACTTTTCTTTTTAAAGAATTTTACATATTTTTGTTAGATTGATTTCTAGGTAATTTATATTTCCACTACTGTTGCAAATGCTCTCTCTTTGAGATAAACCTCTTTATTGAGATAAAATCCACAAACCACCGCATTCACCTCTTCAAAGTGTACAATTCAGAGGTATGCAGCCATCACCAAAATCTAAGTCTAAAACATTTTTATCATGCCCCCCAAAATGCCTTTCTCATTAGCAGCTAACTCTCACTCCCCTCGCCCCACTCCAGCTCCTGGCAGGTAGGACTGAGTGAGGCAGTGAATGAATGAACTTATGCCTGTGCAGCTGGCTTCATGTCAGAAGTTGCCTAGTCCCCAACTTCCCTTTCTGTTTTATTTTGGTTCTGTTTTCCTCTCCCATCTCTATTATTGGCGTAGTTTTCAGCTAATCTCCCAACCTCTTTCATTCTCCTCCACTCCCTGGCCAGACAGCTTTTCCCAAGGAAAACCATGTTCCAATCACTTCTCTCCGAGGAAACCCTCGGTGGCTCCCTTGGGAATCCGGCTGCACTCCCAGCGCGATTTCTCTGGGGAGATTCAGGCTGATGACTCAAGCCCCTTGGAGGCAGATTTTGGGAATGCAGCTCTTGGGAGTCGGAGAAGGCCTCCTCTGGGCTCTCGGTTTGCTGCAGAGACCTCAGAAAGTAAACACAGTCGACCTGATTATTCTCCTCCACTTCCTCCTGAGTCAGAGCTGTCTTGGGTTAACTCGGGGAAGAGGCTAAATTAAGCCTTGAAACCAAGCAGCCTCCGTGACTGGCACTTTGTTTTGCTTGAGTGACCACGATGATGGGTATTGGGTTTTAAGGGCAGCACTAATTGTGTCTCTTTAGACCGACCTTGGTGATCTTTTCCCTGCCCTGCAGAGACGGGGATGGCCAGACTCACACCCTGCCCCACCGCTCCCCCAACCTGCAGCACCCACTCACACACCCCTTCAGTGCACTTTCCCCAGATGCCTGATCCGTGCCAAGCCCTGGGCTTGGTGTTGGAAATTCAAAAGCCTGCTCTCTCAGGGCTTGAAGTCTGGCTAAGGGAACTATAAGAAACAAGAGACCCATGAAAGAGGTAACTGGTTCTTGGGTAGATGTCTGTCCAGGGCAGAGAAGGGAGTAGATGTCTCTTTGCCTTCTTGTGACCTCATGCAAAGGCCATAGAATCACCAAGATAAAACAAGGGGCCAACCTCACACTCAGAAACAAGTGAGTGGATACAACCACTTATACCTTATACCCTAGCAGTTCTTCTCTTAGGTGGATGGAGCCAATAGGAAATGGCACAGATTTACATCAAAAGAAAACATTGCAAACAAACATTGACTCTAGTTAATACATGTAAACTGCAGTATTTAAAGGGAAGTATTTAAATGGATGATATTTCCCTGGAGAAGGAAATGGCAACCCACTCCTATATTCTTGCCTGTAAAATTCCATGGACAGAGGTGCCTGGCGGGCCGTAGTCCATGGGGTTGCAAAGAGTCAGGCATGACTGAGCGCCTGACACAGATAATGATATTTGCAGTTTACTTTGAAATGCACCCTCAAAGGATGGCTGGATAAGATGCAGGGATGGGTATCTGAGAAAACAAATGCTGTTGTTCAGTAAGTCGTGTCTAACTCTTTGCAACCCCATGGACTGCAGCACACCAGGCTCCCCTGTCCTTCACTATCTCCTGGGGTTTTCTCATACTCATGTCCATCAAGTCAATGATGCCATTCAACCATCTCATCCTCTGTCATCCCCTTCTCCTCCTGCCCTCAATCTTTCCCAGCATCAGTCTTTTCCAGTGAGTCACCTCTTCACATCAGGTGGCCAGAGTATTGGGGCTTCAGCTTCAGCATCAGTCCTTCCAATGAACACTCAGGTTTGGTTTCCTTTAGGATTGACTGGTTGGATCTCCTTGCAGTCCGAGGGATTCTCAAAAGCTTCTCCACCACCACAGTATGAAAGCATGAGTTCTTTGGTGCTCAGCCTTCCGTATGGTTCAACTGAAACATTCATACATGACTGCTGGAAAGATGATGTGTGCGTGCAGTCATCTCCGACCCTTTGCAACCCCATGGACTATAGCCAGCCAAGCTCCTCTGTCCATGGAATTTTCCAGGCAAGAATACTGGAGTGGGTTGCTATTTCCTACTCCAGGGGGTCTTCCCGACCTAGGGATCAAAGCCACATCTCCAGCGTCTCCTGCATTGACAGGCAGATTCTTTACCACTGCAAAAACCCATGACTTTTTTTGACTACGAACCTTTGTCAGCAAAGTGATATCTCTGTATTTTAATACACTGTCTAGGTTTGTCATCACTTTCCTTCTTCCAGGGAGTGAGTGTCTTTTAATTTCATGGCTGCAGTCGCCGTTCACAGTGATTTTGGAGCCCAAGAAAGTAAAATCTGTCACCGCTTCCACTTTTTCCTCTTCTGTTTCCCATGAAGTGAGGGGACCAGGTGCCATGATCTTCATTTTTTGAATGTTGACTTTTAAACAAATTTTTTCACTGTCCTCTTTGATTTCATCAGGAGACTCTTTAGTTCCTCTTTGCTTTCTACCAATAAGGTGGTATCATCTGTGTATCTGAGGTTGTTGATATTTCTTTTGGTGATCTTGACTCCAGCTTGTGATTTATCCAGACTGGCATTTCACGTGATGTACTCTGCATATAAGTTAAATAAGCAGGATGACAATATACAGCCTTGTCTTACTCTTTTCCCAATTTTGAACCAGTCCGTTGTTCCATGTCCGGTTCTAACTATTGCTTCTCGTCTTGCATAAGGTTTCTCAGGAGGCAGGAAGGTGGTCGGGTACTTCCATCTTTTAAAGATTTTCCACAGTGTGTTGTGATCCATACATTCAAAGGCTTTTAGCGTAGTCAGTGAAGCAGAAGCAGATGGCTTTCTGGAACTCCCTTGCTTTCTCCATGGTCCAGCAAATGTTGGCATTTTTATCTCTGGTTCCTCTGCCTCTTTGAAACCCAGCTTGTACACCTGGAAGTTCTCAGTTCATGTACTGCTGAAGCCTGGCTTGAAAGATTTTGAGCATACCCTTGCTATCGTTTGAAATGACTGCAGTTGTACAGTAGTTTGAGCATTCTTTGGCATTGTCCTTCTTTGGGATTGGAATGAAAACTGACCTTTTCCAGTCCTGTGGACACTGCTGAGCTTTCCACATTTGCTGATATATTGAGTGTAGCACTCGAACAGTATCATCTTTTGTATTTTAAATAGCTCAGCTGAGCTATTTAAATTCCATCATCTTCACTAGTTTTGTTCGTAGTGATGCTTCCCAAGGGCCACTTGACTTTACACTCCAGGATGTCTGGCTCTAGGTGAGTGACTGAAAGCAAGTATAGTAACATGTTAATAGTGGCATTTAGTTGCTGAATATATGGGTGCTCAGTATAATTTTTTTTTT
>SJYF01000094.1:1885184-1899845 GCA_006410515.1 Procapra przewalskii
TTTTTTTTTTGCTGTATGTGAAAATTTTCATTTAAAACATTGGGGAAATGCATATGTGTGTTTGCCAGCAGAAATATAAAAGAATGTTTAGAACAGCATAATGACCTCAGACTGAAAGCAACTCAAATGCCCATCAGCAGTAAAATAAATGCATGCATAGTGGGCCTGTTTATATAATGGAGTACTGTTCACAATGAGAATGAATGAGCTAAGCTACACACAACATAACGTTGAAGGGGGAAAGACTCAAAAGAGGACACCCTGTATGGTTCTGTTTCCATAAAATCCATAAACAGGTAAAACTAGCCTAGGGTGTTAGAAATCAAGGTAACGGTTTTCAAGAAAAAGGAAGAAAAGGATTGAATGGAATAGGGAGTCTCCTAGGATACTTGAAGGTTCTGTTTCTTGTTGGTGGCAGCTGACAGGTATGAACACTCATCAAGTATGTTTAAAGTCGGTGCACCTTTCTGTTTGTGTATTACACATCATTGAAAACAAAAAACTGTACTGGGAAGAAAAAGAAAGAAAATCAAACATATCCAGCCTAGAAGCTTTGCCTAGCCAAAGCTACTTTTTTCATTTAAGAAGCAATTTTAATTAGAAATTACATCCTGTATACAGATGTTATTCCAAGAAGTTTCATTCCATTGGCTAGGACAGAGTGGATAGCTCTGAAATGATGGAAGTCTTGCCCTGACCTCTTTAGGGTGGTACGAACCCACTCTGAGTCTGTCAAGTAAACCAGAGTTGTGTAGGGAATGAGGCTCCCCTTTAAGGCACACGTTTGTTCATTTGTGCACACGTGCCTGTTGCACCAGTTCCCTTGGTCTTCACTGTGTCTTTCCTTCACACAGAAATCTATCCACATACACTGTGTCCTGGATCCAGACTAGATTCCCAAGGTGTGACCTGGCCCTTGCAGGGGTTCCTGTGCCCAGAGGAAGGAAGAGGCGTGTAGGTGTCTCACCTGGCAGCCGCCCTCTCTGCTTACCTGGAGTCCTTTTTGTGATTTTTCTAATATGTTTGTCCTGAGATATCCTTTGACCCCTGAACTGACTTGTCAAGAGTTCTTCAGAGAAGCAGAACCAATGAGAGAGAGACAGAGACAGGCAGAGATTTGTTATAAGAAATTGGCTCACATCATTATGTGTGCTAAGTCACTTCAGTCACGTCCAACTCTGTGTGATGCTCTAAACCACAAGGCTCCTCTGTCCATGCGATTCTCCAGGCAAGAATACTGGAGAGGGTTGTCATGCCCTGCTCCAGGGGATCTTCCTGTCCTGCATCTGTTCCGTCTAACCTGCACTGGCAGGCAAGTTCTTTACCCCTAGTGCCACCTGGGAAGCCCCGTGTCGTTAAGGAGACCCCCAAGTCTGGGGATCTGCAGAGTGAGTCAGCAGCCAGGAGACTCGGGAGAGCTGATGGTCTCATTTCAGCCTGAAGGCTGGCAGGCTGAGTACCCAGGAAGAACCTAGGTTTCCATCTGGATGCAAAAGCAGAAAACAGCTAATGTCCCAGCTCAAAGGCAGTCGGGCAGGAAGAGTTCCTTCTCACTCAGCCCTTTTTGGCTATTCAGGCCTTCGACTGCTTAGATGAGGCCCACCCACACTGGGCAAGGCAGTCTGCTTTGCTCAGTCTACTGATTCCAGTGTCAATCTCATCCAGCAACCACCCTCACAGACACACCCAAAATCATGTTTGAAAAATGTCTGGGCACCCCAGGATCCGGGAATCAGTCAGGTTGACAGAATATTAATTGTCACCACTCTGGAGCCTGAAAAGCCTTCTAGCTCAAAACGACACAGCTCTCTGAGGCGCAGCCAGGGCCCCTGGCCTGGTCCCTGTCCCATCTCATCAAGTAGGACAGGCTGTTGCTGTTGCCATCTCATACACATTAGTCATTTTCACCCCCCACGTTGTTTGAATTAGTCATCAGTGGAAAAGAAGGCTTCAGCTGCCCACCAGGCCCCCTGCATGGTCATATTTATGATTTTAAAGAATAAATAGAAATATCTTAGTTATTGCAAAATACGTTATACATGTCAGGCAATCTCTGAAACAGTTGAAAGGATAAAGATAAAAAACGAACCTCCACATGCTTCCCGCACAGCCTCACAAATGGAAAATGACCAGTGTATTGAAGGTCTCTGCTGCTCCTCCAAGGGGATTCCCACTCTGTCCTTTCCTGTAAGTAGCTGCTCTCCTGCATTCTGTTGGTCATTCTCTTGCATTTTAAAAACACCGAAATGTGTGTTGCTAAGTATACTTGTTTGATGTGCCCCGTTTGAGTCTTTATGAATTGACACGTGCGTGGGTGTTCTCTGCACCATGCTTCTTCGTACGAGATGGGGCCTCACCCCCACCATTGCGTGTAGCCGCTGTGCGTTCATTGCACTTCCGTGTCGTATTCTTTGGTGTGGACGCATCCATTGTAGGAGCCACGTGTCCGTCTCTTCAACTCTTGATGCCTGTTTGGGTAACTTCTGGTCCTCTGCCTTCCCGGCTGAAGCTCACAGCAGCATTTCTGTCACCGTCTCCAGGTTCACAGGTACAGGGATTTGTCTTAGATGAATACCTAGGAGGTCAGGCACTCAGCCCAGCTGGGGACTATCTCTTTGCTTCTCTGGGTAATGCCAGGGAACTTTCCAGAATGATTTTACCAGTGTGTGCTCCCGCTGGCGGTGATGTGGGTTTCTTATGATGCTGTCCCCCTCCCCGCTCTCCATCCTCTGTGGTCTCAATAAATTGCCCTCCCTAGGTTTGGTCACCCTTGTTCACAGGGTGGCCAGTGTTTAAAGCACAGTGTGACCATGGTGCCCTCCTGCCCGCTTCATGCACGTGCAGGACTGTGCTTGTCTCGGGTGGGATCTAGTACATGAACACGTGTCAAGTTCCCACTGCTGTGGGAGATCCCACAGGCTTTTGTTGGACGACTCTGCGGCTGTCTGTCTCTGCTTCAAGGAAAATGACTAAAACAAAATCCTAGTAGAATGGGTGGTGGCCAAGCTGAACCCCAGGGCTGAGCTCCTTATGCCAGTATCACAATCTTTATCCTTGAAAGTGATCAGCCATGCTCTGTCGTTTCTCCATTGGCCAAAGAGCAGTGTGTCCCAGGGTTTTCTCCATGAGAGATTTTTTGGGCCCACCCAAAACCTAGTCCCCAAATATGAAATCACTCCCCCACCTGGTCTGCCAGGCTTTGGAGAGGATGCTTATAAACTGTTGTTTTTTTTGTGCTGCCTCTTTACAATTGCAGATTAGTCTGGGGAGAAAGATAAAGACATTTGCCACCAAGATGGTAATCACGAGTGGAAATGACGAAGACAGAGGAGGCCAGGAAAAAGAGAGTAAAGAAGAGAGTGTCTTGGCGATGCTGGGGATTATCGGGACCATTCTGAACCTGATTGTCATCATATTTGTATACATCTACACCACTCTGTGAATGGCCCAGTGGGTCCTCAGGCCTCGGGATGGCCAAAAGACAGGAGGAGTCCTGTGTGTTGGCAGATTGGTGACCGGACACTGCGCCAACAAGCAGCCTTGACTGACACATACCGCCCAATCAGATGCACCTTCAAACTCGATAAAGGGTCACCAAAATCAACCAATCCTGCTGCAAGGAGCAGACACTAAAGCACAATGAATCCACCAAAACTCATTCACACAGCAAGGAACTCAACATCATTGGCAGGGGACCCGAAAGGATGCTTGGAAAACCGCCCTTTGACACCATCAGGGAGTGGATGGGTGCAAAGATGGGTTATCCCAGGTCACTAACGGATGTCACGTGTTCAAAAAGAGGAACAGGGGTGGACGCAGCTCACAGCAGACACAGCTCTCGGCCTGTCTCCCAGGACACGTGTTTCCTCCTAACTCGATGAACTGTTTGGTACCAAAAAACCACAGGGCCAATCCTTGACAAGCATCCCATTCATCAAAAGTGTCTAACTATTTGATACTGGGGAGATAACTTATTTTTTCTTTTTTTCATTGGCTTGATGTGTGTATCTGTTCATATCAAGGTTTATAAATATATATTTTTAATAAATGTGCTCTATTTTTTAGCATGAACCAAATATTTGGAGAAGTGCTCCTGGATCCATGCAGCTTTCCTTGGTTTTACCTGCTGTATCTACCTTAGACTGCAGTTGTTCTGTTGTGTGATCTACCCCGTGTTCTCTCATCTGGAATCGTTTCCCTCTCGCGCTTTTCGGTCTGGAGGACATTTTCCCGTAAGACCAGCTGTGGCCTTGGTTGGTGCATGTTTTAAGACTGTCCACTGAGCGACTTTCTGTTGTTATACCGGAGATGTAAAATGGTTGTGGGCATGTGGACTTTGGATGTACCGTATCCTTACTGAGAATTATGCATGAACAGGGCTGAGTGATATAATCAGCTTAAAAAAAATTTTTTACAAGGAATACCATGGAGGAAGGGCATGGCTACATCTATGGATCAACTATAGGATGGAGTATTCAGCTTCTCATTGGCAGCGTTATTTCATTCTTGTGACCATTTGTCGATGAGATTTGATTTTAATGGCCACATGCCATGAAAGATGGGTGGGAAGGTCAGGGAGGGGAAAGCTCAGCGTTAGGTGCGTAATTCCCATAGTGAGCCTCCTGGGGGCCTTTGTAAAGTAGGTGGAGGTGCAGATGACACTTGGACTCCCCCCCATAAGAGCTCACTTGGCTGTTTCAGGCTGGGAGCACACCCTGCAACAAGTGACTTTTCAAGAGCACTAGAAGGGGACTCAACCATCACCCTAAAAGATTGCTACATTTCTTCAAGCTCCTGGTTCACACCCTCATGAAGCGACTTCCTCCCTGGCAGGTGCAGTTGAATCAGGATGAATGTGCCCTGTTCTCCTGCCTGCCTGAGATGGGCCTTTCACTGGCTGCAGCGGCATGGCCTTGTAAAGAGGGGTAGTGTTCCTTCTGCCATCTCCAGCCTTGCCTTTGGGCAAAAGGAGCAGCAGGCTGCCTAGGTGGAGTCGAATGATGTCCAGGAGGTCACCGCCAGCTCTCTCCCTCCTGATGTCGTGGTGTCTGAAATTTCACCCATAGAGAGTCACTTCTTGGACTGTGTTAAGTATCAGGCTCTTTAAAGCAGATGCCCCGAGCACCTGGCCCTCATCAGGAGTCTTCTCTTCCCCACCAGAAGGAACGGAAGTCGATGTGTGCGTTCAGGACATACTGTGTGCTGGGTGCCACGCCAGACCCTGTATTCCTTCAGTCGTTGAATGCTCCCAGGAAATGAGCTGGAGAGTCTCTCTCCCGCATCGTAGAGGAAGAAAGGGGAACTCAGATGGGGAAACTCCCCCGAGGTCAGGTAGCTGGTAGTGGTGACTCAGAACGCAAATTCCCAGAGCTGTCTGCTTCCCTAGCCTGCTGAGGGGCATCAAATGCTGGGCAAAGAGGGAATGCAGAGGCAGGGACTGGCTGGGAAAGGGCCCACGGGGCCGGATGCACAACCATGATTTGCCCAGGGCCAGCTCTGCCCCCGCCCTCCTTCCCTCCTAAGAATAAATAACCCCTGGGAACCCCTTGCATCCTGGCACAACGTTGGCTACTTGAGGACTTGAGGAGGGAGGCCAGGAGGAGGCTGCCTAGAAATATAATGGACTGTCGCAGGAGGGAGCCATCTCACGGGTTCCGTGTGGTTCTAGAAAGACTGTGAGAATTCTGAATAGTGAACAAAGTAAACAATAAAGGTGCAATGGAAAAAAAAATCTATCGATGTCCTTTTTCCCCTGCAGCGTCCTGGTATTTTTAAACCTTCACGTCATTCCTTTACCTATATATATTTTTGTTTTATTTTATTTCAGATTTTTTTGTTGATGTGGATCATTTTTGAAGTTTTCTTAATTTGTTACAATGTTGTTTCTGTTTTATCTTTGCTTGTTTTCCTATTTTCTGGATTTTTTTTTTGTTGTTGTTTTGGTTGGGAATCCTAACTCCCCAACCAGGGATCAAACTCACACCCTGTGGATTGGAAGGTGAAGTCTTAACCACTGGACCACCAGGGATGTCCTGATTTTTTTTTTTTTTTTAAGCAGACAAAACTGAATGTGACTCTGTTCCAATGAAACTGTTTTGTGTGAACTGTGGAAGTCCTGGTGATTTTTCAAGTGTACTAATTTGAAATTTATTGAGGGGAAAAACTGCCTTTCCGATCCTCTCAACAGCTCCCCGATGGTCCTTCTACACTGTCCTAATCCACAGCCGCCTGGAAATAAAGCTGCCCCTTCAATGACTGCCAACCCAAGTGGCAGTGCTGTCTCCTGTAGAGAGGGTCTTTCATTTCTGCCCTCACTTAGCAAAGCCCAAGAACACGGACTGGGCAAACTCATAGCTTCCTCCATCATCTCAAGGCGTCTCGTGGGGATATGATGGGGAGGCAGCTGGTGGCCCTGGGGCTTAGTATGCCGAGCCCAGCCTTGGCATGAGTAGCAACAACCCAAACGTCCAGCCCGAGGGCTGAGACTTCCCACCCATCTTACGGGACCCTCACAACAGCCCATGAGATGTCTGTGCCTACCCTGTCTCACAAGATGAAGTGTGTGTGTGTTCACTCACTCAGTTGTGTCCGACACTTTGTGACTCCACGAACTGTAGCCCTCCAGGCTGCTCTGTCCATGGGATTTCCCAGGCAAGAATACTGGAGTGGGTTGCCATGCCTTCCTCCATGGGGTCTTCCCTACTCAAGGATCAAACCCACATCTGCATTGGCAGGCTGGCTCTTGACCACTGAGCCACCTAAGAAGCCCTGGAAGATGAGGAGAAAGGCTCAAAAAGGCTGATCGACTTTTCCAAGGTCACACAGCTCAAAACCAGCAGAATCATACCTGTCCCACCTCTGTGCCATCCACAGACCTTGAGTGGCCCAGGCTGTGGGTCTGAGCTCTGCTGGAGTCTTTGGGCCAGTCCAGTCACGTCACACAGCTTCCCACTACACCTGCCTCTCCCGGGTCACAACACAACTGGTCTGGCCAACATGTCTGAATCGATGCCTTTGACTTCTACCCCAGAAAGCAACTCGGAAAGCCTGGGTTCTGGCAGGGGAGGGCCAGGCACCCATGGCAGTGTGCCCCTGGTGGTTTGGGGCTGCAAAATGCTTGCCAGTGGCCAGAAACGGTTTGGGCCTGACTTTCATCTGCCTTATATGATAGATATGACCAGCTCTGTGAGCCTCAGTTTTCCTCATCTGTCAACAGGGGGGTGCTAATAGCCCCAATTCTCATCAGCAGTTTTAAGCTCATTTTTATTGATACAGAAACTGTGGCCTGGAAAGGTGAGTTGACTTAGCAAAGGTTCCCTGGTGGCTCAGATGGTAAAGAATCCGCCTGCAGTGTGAAAGACCCGAGTTCAATCCCTGAATTGGGAAGATCCCCTGGAGAAGAGAACGGCAACTCACTCCAATATTCTTGCCTGGAGAATTCCAGAGAGGAGACTGGTGGGTTCCATGGGGTCTCCAAGAGTCGGACACGACTGAATGAATAACAATTTCACTTTGACTAGGGGACCAGACCATGGCGTCATATGGCCAGGGGTCCAGAAGCGGCTACCTTCACCTTTGCAGCCAAAGAATGTCACTTAAACCCGCATGTCATTGTTCATGTGTGTGTGTGTGCTAAGTTGCTTCAGTTGTGTCTGACTCTTTGTGACCCCATGGACTGTAGTCCTCCAGCTTCCTCTGTCCATGGGATTCTCCAGGCAAGAATATTGGAGTGGGTTGCCATGCCCTCCTCCAGGTGGTCTCCTCAACCCAGGGATCGAACCCATGTCTCTTATGTCTCCTTCATTAGCAGACAGGTTCTTTACCATTAGTGCCACCTGGGAAGCCCCTGGATATGAGTACCATTTACTAAAGAAACACTGGATAAGACTTACATTCACATTGCTTCTAACAAACACCTATGTGTATCTAATGTGGGAGCAGTTCTCATCTGTCTCTTTCTCTCCCACATTCCCCTCCCGCTCTCCTCCTCTCTCTCCTTCTTTCCCGTCCTCTGTTCATTTCCCATCCCTCCCCCCCTCAAAGCCCCAGGGCCCCAGCTCACCGTCTCTCACTGTTGCCATCCCCATACTTAGTCTAAGGGCTCCCTTTTTCTGTCAACTGCCTGCAGAACACCAGAAAGCCCATCCACCTCCTTGTCTCACTATTTTTCATAGAGACAATCTCACTGGCTGCTTAAACAATTTCCTAACAGCTACTTTGGGAACCCAGACTGGCTGTGATCATGTCACACTTTGGGAAGAGAAGGTTCCAGAGGCCAAATTCCTGCCTTCTCTTTTGAGAGACTCTTCTGGAATGCCCTGTAGCCCCACACCCTAAAGGAAGGACCTCTATATGAGACGGCCCCAGAAAGATGCTCCTGTGGACTGGGGTACCTTCTGACCTTACTACATAATGATTCTTTCCTCTTGTGGGAAGCAGATGAAATGGACAGACTTAATATTTTCTGTTGTTTGTAAACAAGTTGTACAAAACTGGTGTGTGCTTTTCATAGAAGGGCTACATGTTGCCGTGAGAAAGAAGATCACATAATATATAATTTTTCACTACAAGACTCATTATTAAGAGGTGTGCTTATTTACTTTATTTCTATTAGACAATGATGGGGAATGCAAAATCAGGTAAGAGTCATGATTGGATGTCTCTGCAGCATGCCTCTCCCTATCTGGGACAGCAGCCTGCCAGGTATGCAGAGACTTGGCTCCAAATCCTGGACATCATTTCTGTCACCTGCCCCTAATTGCTGGAGGACAGCACAACCCAACGTCCTATTCAGACATGCAAAGCATCCCATCCACTCCCCACGCTTAGCAGACAGCAGGAAGCCAAAGGGTAACAGCTGAATGGTTCTAAGGTACTTGGAAGTAGCTAGTCGGCAATAAAAGGACATTTTAAACTAGTATCTGTCTCATTGGGACTGGGCTTCCCAGGTGGCGCTAATGGTTAGGAACCCATCTGCCAGTGCAGGAGACGTAGGAGATGTGGGTTCAGTCCCTGGGTCGGGAAGATCCCCTGGAGGAGGGCATGGCAACCCACTTCAGTATTCTTGCCTGGAGAATGCCATGAACAGAGGAGCCTGGTGGGCTTCAGTCCATAGGGTCACAGAGAATCGGACACAACTGAAATGACTTTGCATGCAGCATGCATTGGGACTAAAGGAAGCAAAGTTAGATCGAGCAGAGGTGATCCAAAGTTTGCTCCTCACATCTCCCTGACCTGTAAGCTGACACCTTTTTCTAAACCAGGAAGATGCTTCTATCACGAAAGATCAAAAGCACAAACTGATGATCCCCTGGTATGGACCAGCCACAAATCAGGACTCCTGGAATGCCTACAGGTCTCTGAATCTCTGGGACCTCAAGCCCAGGAAATGTGGGCTTCAAACACCTCCTCACAAACCTGCACATTCCAGGAGAAACTAGTAGGTTCCTTTGGAGTTCATACATCGTTAGCTTAGCTAACCCCTTAGTCAGTTCCCAGAGACTGGTATTGATAATTCTGAATAGGAATCAGGGGACACAGCCCAACACGCTTGTCCTTCTCCTGATTGTATTACCTTCTCACCGTCTGAGCCTCTATTATCCTGGCCTCTGAGACGTTACCTGATCAGACTGGCCCTGATTTCTCCTTGGTCTCTTTGCTTTCTGTTCTAAAGAGTCCAACTTTAGTGTTTTTAGCTCTGACGACTCTGCTGTAGAACTTGGGGTTCTGAAGTTCTAAAGATTCTGCCTCTGTGTTAAAGAGATGTGTGAACTCAGCTTCAGTGGGACACTCTGGTTTGATGTGAGCTTGGCCACCAGAGCTAGGCAATAAGTCTTTCCTCCCACACTTTCCTCCTAAAAAACTGGTGGATAATTCCGTCACCTGTGGGTATTTCAGCAGTAAGTGTGAGCACGAAATTTATCACTCACTCCTCATCAGGGACCACTCTCTCATTTATTTTAAGAACTGGGATGACCTTCAGAAATGGAGCTGGGGCTCAAAACCAGAAAAATCTGTGTTTGAGTCCCAACTCTGCCACTGATTGACTATTGATCTTGAGATGGATCCTTAATATTTCTGAAAGAATATTCAGTTTCCTGTCATGAATTTAATAAATCTGATCTCTCAGTGCTGGTGTGTAGATTACATTTTTGTGCTGTGTACTCAGTCACTCAGTCGTGTCCGACTCTGCAACCCCATGAACTGCAGCCCACCAGGCTCTTCTGTCCATGCAAGCTTCTATTAGCTAATAGTTAGTGGCTCAGTTATGTCTGACTCTTTGTGACGGCATGGACTGTAGCCCACCAGGCTTCTATGTCCATGGAATTCTCCAGGCAAGAATACTGGAGTGCATTGCCATTTCCTTCTCCAGGGAATCTTTCCAACCTAGGGATCGAACCCAGGTCTCCCACATTGCAGGCAGATTCTTTACTGTCTGAGCCACCAGGGAAGCCCATTAACTATTAATACCAGCAATTAAAAAGCATGTCTTTAAAAATATTTTCCCATTAAGGAAAACAGTAAGGACACAAAAATCAGATTCAGTGGTGTTTCAGAATCCTTTTCCTGACGATATTAAGTGATTCATTTCACCTGGGATGATGCAAAGGTCTATTTAATGGCAAAACTAAGTATCAGAGACTTGGAAGTGGCCCTGTATTAAAATGAGAGCATAATCAGCTTTTCATCAGTAATTTGAAATTTTAGCTCTGTCTTCTACTCAAAACAAAAATTAAAAGAAAAGTACTCATTAGGAAGACAAAGGTATGTATGTGAATGTGTTGTGAACAGTATGGCAGGAAATTTGAAAGCTTTCGTGCAGACAGATTGTGCCCTGTACTTGAAGCTTCTGTATTCCAGGTGCTCAGAAGAATCTCTGTGGAATGGATGAAGCAGATGGAGGCCAGCCTCCAGCCTCAGTCGGATAGGAGCGCGTCCTTCCTTTGCTGGCTCTTTACTTTTCCAGGAGACAGAGTCACAGACATGGCTGCTGGAAGACGTCACCACAGCGCTTGGTCTCTGCTGCTCTTAACGCAGTGAGCCTGGCTCGCTTCTGGAGCCTCAGCTCTCTTATCTATAAAATAGTGTGCTGTCTTGCAAAAGCTTGATTAGGTTTATAGCTCATGTGCCTAGCACATGTTCAGTGCCTAGCATGGGGCATGGTACCCAGAAGGTGCCTACTGAGCCTTGGTTCCCAAGACGTCGGAGTACAAGACTCCTCAGCCCCTTTGAAGCCAGCCTTAGTAACCACCTTAGTAACCAACCAACTAAGACCCGGTGCAGTCAAATAAATAAACAACCACAAAACATTTATTTATTTGGCTGTTCTGGGTCTTTAGTTGAAGCCTTTGGGATCTATCTGGTTCCCTGACCAGGGATCGAACATGGGTCCCTCTCTATTGGAAGCATGGAGTCTTAGGCACTGCTTGGTTGGAAATGGTCCCAACCAACCATGTCTTCTAACATGACATTCTAGACCCCTCTTGCAAAGTGATCTTGCATTGAAAACTGTAAGGAGTTGAAGAGTTCTGTTCCTTACTAGCTGTATGGCCTTGAGACAAATTATGTGTATGAGCACTTCTTTTAGAGGCAATGATATCCAAATAAAGTCTCCAGGGATGGATAGTAATACCCCAAGACTTACTATTCCTCCTTAAATTTAAAATATTTTCCATTTATGAAATATAATTGGAAAATATTTTAAATTTAAATATTTTTATACATGAAATATAATAATATAATTCTAAGTATGTCTTCAATAATTTGAGTGCAGGATAATTTGGGTGTTTCATTCTAGACCCTCCATCCTGTTTCCTCTCCTCCTTTCAGAGCTGGTCTTTTTGGCAGACACCAGCACGGATATACTCACTGTGAGGATTTACATCTGTTCTTTTTTAGTTTTCAATTTCAAAACTAAATCCATAGTTTATTTATCAGCATGAAGTCATAGAATAGAATTTGTAAACACTATTTGTAAACATTATTATAACTGTATTTACAATTCACATTCTAGGCATTGATACCAAGTGCCTTGTCATAGATATAATTTAAATATTCTATGCCAACCTCCTCTATCAATATTTATAAAGAAATCACTGCTGTACTGTTTCCCTAATCTTGGCAGGATAACAAAATGATGTTACTCCATAGACTAGAATATATCATATGACTAGTGGGTTTGAGGAGATTTTCCTGGCAATGACCACGTAAAAGGGCAACCTTCTTTTTCAGCTGTCTGTGTTCCCAACTGAACACACTAACCTCAT
Source organism: Procapra przewalskii (assembly GCA_006410515.1). Classification (NCBI taxonomy): domain Eukaryota; kingdom Metazoa; phylum Chordata; class Mammalia; order Artiodactyla; family Bovidae; genus Procapra; species Procapra przewalskii. Next base: position 1,897,451 of record SJYF01000094.1, read on the forward strand.
CTTTTGGAAGAGTATTTAATATGCTTCCCACTTTAGAAGACAAGAGCAAGGGACAAAGAAACAGCAGACAATCTGAAACACATTTCTACGTAAAACTCATCTAGGTGTTTGCGCCACAAGTCACGACGGATACACCGGAAGCACATATCCTAGCGCTCTGAAACCTCTACGGACAGAGCGGGATGAATCTAATCCTGGTAATCGTGAATGCTTCCGACGGATGCAGTACTCCTGGTGCAAAACGAGAGAATCCGCAGAGCAAAGAGTTGGCGGAAAGCCAGCGTAGAGAGGGGCGCCAAGGGTCCCCGTGGGATGAACGCGCTTGGCGTGTCTGCTAGCATGCGTGTCGCATGCTTCGTTGCTCAGCCGTGTCCGACTCTGCTACCCCATGGCCTGTAGCCCGCTGGGCTCCTCTGTCCGTGGGATTCTCCAGGCAAGAATACTAGACTGGGTTGCCGTGCCCTCCTCCAGGGGATCTTCCCTCCCCAGGGATCGAACCTGGATCTCCCACATTGCGGGCAGATTCTTTACTGCCTGAGCCACCAGGGAGGCCCGGAGCGTGAAAGTGAAAGTAAGTTTTAGTCACCTGTTGGAGAAGGAAATGGCAATCCACTCCAGTACTCTTACCTGGAATATCCCATGGTCAAAGGAGCCTGGCAGGTCCATGGGGTCGAGGAGTCAGACGTGACTGAGCACGCACACATACCACATACCAGAGGTCTCAGCCAGTGCAATGGAAGGAAGGACTCTTACTCTCTGGTAAGAGTCATAAAGGTTGGATCAGGAAAAGTAAAATCATCTTCATTCACAAATAATACTATTGTTTACACAGAAAATCTTATGAAATTCACAACACAACTATTTGAAATGAGTGAATTTAATAAGATTGCAAGAGTTAAGGTTGATATACAATTTATATATGCCAGAAATGAACAAATGAAAAATGATATTAAACATAACATTACTGTTTGCATCAGAAAACATAAAATAAGCTTCAGTAAGAAAATCTAAGCACTCACATGAAGAAGCTACACTACACGGAGGGCTTCCTTGGTGGCTCAGTGGTAAAGAATCTGCCTGCCAACTCAGAAGACATGAGTTTGACTCCTGGTCTGGGAAGATCCCACAACCGTGAGAAGCCCCTATATCGCAACTAGAGAGTAGCCCCAGCTCGCTACAGCTAGGGAAAAGCCCGTGCAACAGTGAAGACCCAGAACAGGCAATAAATACATACATAAAGAAGCTATGCAAAAATGAACGAATTAAGAATCCTGTTAAGTAGAAAGAAAGGGATAAAGGTAAGAGCAGTCAGTGAAGTAGGAAAACAGAAAAATAGGAAACAAAGTCAGTGAAACTAAAAGCTGGTTCTTAGGAAAGATTGATGAAATTATAAATCTGTAAGACTGATCAAGAAAAAAGAGAGAAGACTCAATTTACTGTATCAAGAATGAAAGGATGTCACTATGTAGCCCAGAGACATTAAAATGATAATAATGGCATATTATAAACAATTATGGGCTTCCCAGGTCGTGCTAGTGGTAAAGAATCTGGAGAAGATGTAAGAGACTCAGGTTCCATCCCTGGGTTGAGAAGTTCCCCTGGAGGAGGGCATGGCAACCCATTCCAGTATTCTTGCCTGGAGAATCCCATGGACAGAGGAGCCTGGCAGGCTGCAGTCCACGTGGCAGCAAAGCATCAGACATGACTGAATCGACTTAGCACACACACATGCATGAACAATTACGTGTCAAGAAGTTTAACAGCTTAGATGAAATGGATAAGTTCTCTAAGAGATACAAGTTGTCAAACATGACTCAAAAAGAAATTTAAAAAACTTAAAAGCCCTATATATATTAAAGAAATTTAATTTGAAATTAAATACCTCCCCACTAAGAAAATTTTTAGCCTGAGTAGCTTCTCTGGTAAATTCTGTCAAAGACACAAGGGAGAAAAAAAAAAAAAGATGATGCAAAAGCTTTAAGAATATAAAGTAGGTGGGAACAATTACTAACTCATTATATGAGGCTAATTCTCCTTGATATCAAAATCAGACAGACATTTAAAAAACATTAACAACAACAAACCCCATTCTACACACCAATATCTCTCATGGACATAGATGCAAAAATTCTTTTAGCATTAGCAAATCACATTCAGCAATATATAAAAAGAATAATATGCTGTGACAAAGTAAGGTTTATCCCAGAAAATCAATCCATGTAACTCACCATACTACCGGAATAAAGGAAGAGAAACATAAGATCATGTCTCAATGGACACAGAAAAACAATATGATGAAATTCAACACCCATTTGTGATAAAAATTATTGGCAAACCAGGAATACAACATAACTTTTTCAAAGTACTGAAGGATATCCATAAATAAAGACTATAG
>SJYF01000094.1:1899892-1913167 GCA_006410515.1 Procapra przewalskii
CCCAAATAATTGGGAACAAAATACTAATGCAAAAAAAGTATGATGTCACTAAAAATAAATTCAAAAGTATATGTGATCATAAGGTCTGTGATCAGATCAAAAGGTCTGTGATCAAAGCAATAGATACTTGCTAAGAGACATTTTAAAGATCTAAATAAATAGACATTGTATATTCCTGGACCCAGAAGCTAATATTGTTAAGATTTCAGTTTTCCCAAGTTTGACCTATGTATTTAAAACAATCTCTATCAAATTTCAGTAGGTTTTCTGGGTAGTAATAAACAAACTGATTCTAAAGTTTATATGGAAATTCAAAGGACATGTAAAAACTAATTTTTTTTAAAAAGAGACAAAGTCTGAGGGTTTACTTCCTTAACTTCAAGACTCAGAAGCTAGAATTAACAAGATGTGTTGGTATTCGATGTCAAGAGCAACAGAGGGATCAGTGGAACAACACAGAAAAGCCAGGAATGAGCCCATACCTAATACGGCAGTTGATTTTTTTACAAAATTCTAGTGCAGATTTAATGGGGAAATTAAAATCTTTTCAACAAATAATGCTCAATTAGTTGAATATCCTTATGGAGGGGAAAAATGAACCTTTACTCCCTGTCTTACACAAATTATTCAAAATTAACTTGATATGAGTCTAAGACCAATGAAATAGCTAAACCTACAAAGTTTCCTAAAGAAAACACAAGGGAATACTTCAGTCTTGAGATCAGTAGAGATTTCCCAGTTGGAGCACAGAAAGCACTCACTAGAAAACAGTAAAGTGATAAATTATATTTCATAAAATTTAAAACTTTTGTTCATCAAAAGACACCATTAGAAAAGTTGAAACAGACTGGAAGAAAGCATTCATAATAATTTGTCATCAGAATACACAAAGATCATATGCAGTTCACTAATAAAATCAAGGGAAACCCATTTTCTTTAAATGAGCAGAAGACTAGAATAGAAATTTCATAAAGGAACATGTACAAATGAGCAGCAGTCACTTGAAAATGTCATTAATCATTAGGAAAATGAAATTTTTAAATGCCAACTACACACCTATATTTAGAATAAAGTTCTCACATCTTATGTCTTCCGAGTTTCCAAAATAAATTTGCTAGGTCCTTTAAGATGTCAAGATGTCACTCACAGTGCAGGACCTAAACAGTTTGATCATATGCAGACCTCCTTACTCCTACTCTAAGTTCCAAGTTGTCATGTGTGCTTAAAACCATCCAAACTCTGAGACTCTGGGAGCTTGAAGGAATCAGAAATTTTCCAGATAAGCTTCTTCCTTGTGTATTTCAGACTTTATTTCTCCTCCTCTGTTAACCACATATTTCTGCTGCTGGGTGCCGTAGGTTGTATTCATTTTAAGAATCTATCTTTGGCCTTGTACTTTTCGTCATAATGCCAGCTAAGTCAGTTAAATGAGTGACAATTTCCCTGGAAACTCTTCCTGCATGAGTGAGCTATCAATAGCTTAACTGTATGTGAAAGAGACTGAATGACATAAATTTAGTCCACAAAACTAAAAATAAATGTGTCCCTAACTCAACATCCCTTTAGCCAGATACTAAATATGCTCACAGCCACTCCAGTATTACCTGACCCAGAGGAAGGTATGGTGGCGGGGAAATCAGATGGGGAAAAGACAGCAGTATTAATCAATTGTGGTTAAATATATTACTTCCAGCAGACCTATGGCCCTGTGATACATTGCTTGTGCCCCACCCAGAGCCTTGTTAAAAAGCATATTCAAATGCGCGAGGTCCTGAAATGGTGACTTTGTTAGTTAATGGGGAATCTGCTACTGGATCTTGCCATGGATACCTACGGTCTTGTTTGCAAAAACAAAATTCCTTCTTTTGCATGCTGCTCTGCTGTTAGCAGACATGATTAGAGTGAGGAACTGTCATCTTCTAAGTCCTACGTCTCCGCACTCCCTCCTTCTCTTGACTGGCTCATGGGTGAGTCAATCAGAGTAACTTCCCACCTGACCAGCTTTGAATGGGCCAAAACCAACCTATAACAATTAGACTAAAGATTAGAAAGACTGTTGGTGGCTTGAATGGCAAAGCTGCAACATCATTATCATCATAGCTAAAAGTTACTGAACACTCTAGTGTTTGCAACACTTTCTGGGATAGTTTCAGATATCATCTACATTTTACAGTTGAGAATACTGAGACCTGGACAGATTAACAGACCTGCTAATGGGACAAAGTTAATAGGTAGAAGAGCTTCAGTTTAAGCCCAGGCAGATTGAAATGCTTAACCACTACCCTGCACTGCTCATTTGATTTCTGGCTATGAGAGGAGGCTGGTCCTAGAGACTGAAGCTTATGTCCAGTAAGATCTGAAGAAGAACAGGAGTCCCTCAAGCCCGGGTGCATCACTTCCCTTTCTGGGCTGAGGTCTTAGGGATTTAAAAAAAAGAAAAGTTCGTGTTTCTAGCAATCAAAAAGGTCCAACGTGAGACAACAGCCCAGCATCTCTCCTCACTCTCTGTCAGGGCATATGTACAATAGGATAGGAGCTAGAAAAGATAGAAACCTATTCTGAGATCCTGAGAACCTAAATCTTTCCTCCTGACCCTCCTTTACGTAACACCTCTGATTGCAAAATGCTAATTTCCATCTCTCTTGGTGTCTTACGGTCGCTCCTCAGCATCCAAACCACTGACTGTGCACTACGCACAGACTCTGGATTTGCAGTCATACATTGCAGGGGTGAACTCTGGTTCACCCCTCCCTCTGTTTTATCGGTCGGGAGACAGGCTCAAGCAGGGAAAGTAATAGCCCAGAGTCATACTCTCAGGAGGTGTCATGACCACATGAGGACCACCTGCCTCCCTAATGACGCCAGGTAGAAGGGTCAGGCCTAGCATGGCTCCTACCTTACAGTCTGCATTGGGCTACAGGCTGGCTCCCTCTGTAGAGAATGTGGTTGCCAGCTGGTGGGAAAAAGACACAACCCATTTTCCTGATGTCACTTGGAAGTACCGCACTCTTTCCTGCCAAGTAGTGTGATAGATTTGTTTTCTTTGTTAATAGCCAGCCACTGGGTTTTATCCCCCAGAGAATTCTCGTCCAAATGGCAAATATATATTGGCTTCATAAATCTGGCATGCAGAATGTCATGTATATAAAAAACCAGATTTGTTCCAAGACACAGATTTGTGCAAACTCTTCCAAACCTCCATCCATAAGCTATAACTCCAAATTTTTGGCGCAGCCAACCTCACAGGGCTGTGTAACTTGACAAGCTATAATGAAGATGGAACTAGGTGTGGACAATATGGCAGGGAGGACTGAGGCAAAGTCAGCTGAATTCAAAGGACAGGGGCAAAGGAGCTACAACTTACCAGGAGATTGTATGGCACAGTGATGAAGACCAAGGTCCTAGAGTTCACCTCTGTAGGTTCAAATTCTGTCTTTACTACTTACTAACCAGAAGACCTTGGCAAGTTATTCAACCGCTTTGTGCCTTAATGATCTTGCCTGTGAATGAGTGTTAACAACAGAGCCTGTTACATCGGCTTGCTGTGAGAATTTAGTAGGTGTTCATACATGTGATTATCCAACAACAGTGATTTGCTGTTATGATCTAGGACCTACAATGGCTCTGTGCAAATCACTGCCTTGTTGAATCTCAGTCACTCCTCCCGTGAAGGCAATCTTGATGAGAAAACAGAGACTTGGGGATGAGGTATACTTGCCTCAATCCCGTGAGCAGAACTTCCAAGTCTTCATCACTCATTCTGATCCTAAGTTATCTTAGCTTTGAAATCAAGCTAAGTTAAGATCAATATCCACTTCCAACTTTGCCTACAGCTACACAGAAGTTATATAATGGGATGTCTAATAGCTTCGAGTGAAGCAGCCAGATACAACAGATATTAGATATCAAGGTGAGTGTTGAGATAGCCCTTTGCTCACACTGAGGATATAAAAGGATCAAGTCTGGAGCTTTGAGAAGGGAGGTTCTTTGGAAAGGATTTGGAGGACAGGGAATGTCTGCTGTGGTATTTATAAAAATGGCCTTCAGGAGATGACTCTGAGTAATGCAGGTCTCCTGCAGAGACTGGGAGTAGCATCTGCCACAGTGTTCACTCAGGACCTCTTAAATCTAAAGAAGGGACACATGTGGAAGAAGCCTACTACAAATTACCTTATTTGAGCCCCCTGATCCAGCCATACCTGATGATAGCATGCTTCTGATTTTCCATTGCAAGAACTAATAAATTTCTTTAAGTCTTTTTTCAATGTATTTCTAGTATTATTATTTTTTCTAAATTCACAGCTGTAATCCTAGAAATGATGCTATCTCCAGTGTTGAGTTAGGATCTGAGAATTTAAAGAATCCCCCAGTTTCTGTGTTGTCATTCCTAGAGACAGGAATGAAGGAATGCTAAGTGGGGGAAAAGCCAGTTGCCCACAATGACTTGTTCGTGGTCAGAATCACTCTGAACCAGATTGTTTACAAGTGTCAGTGTGAAGCCTCACCGTAGCGTGAAGTGCCCCGGAGTGGGAGTCCGGGTTTTCTTTCATCTCATTCAATGCAGCAAGTATTTATTTTGCACCGACTGTGTGCAGGACATTAGGCGCCACACTGCAGTGGGGTGGGCATCACAATGATGAATAAGATACAGCCCCCAATTCCCCATGGGTCTCTGTGGTTAGGGAATAAATCTTTATTGAGGCAGCCTGGGATGTGGGCCACAGAAGGAGATGACAGTTGTAGGGCAGGATGGGGAGGGCAGGGGTGGGGGTGGTGTAAGCCCCTTGTACAATCGCCATAGGCAGGCCAGGCCCTCTTATTCCCAATCTTCATGGGAGTGCCAAGAGTAACGCTTCCCCATTTCCATCTCAGCAGAATGTGTTGCTGCCAAAGTTCAAGAATGCTCATCCCTCCGTGTAAGACAACAGCTCCATGCTTAATCTGCCATGCAGTGAGAAGCCTCCACCCCTGGGCATGAGAGCCCCCGCTCTGGGGCCAGGTTCTTCCCTCCTCAGGGTCTTTGCCTATGCCCCCGCTTCACTGGAAGTTCCTTCCCTGCTCCTCCCACGTACACTCCCACCCATCAATCCTGTGTGTCTAGGGTGCATCATTTTATGTGCCTCTAAGAAAGAAAAAAGTGCTGCACGTTCCTTACCACGTGCCATCATTTACAGGTGCACCCCCCATCACTTCAGTCAGTTCAGTTCGGTTCGATCTTTCAGTTGTCTCTCAGTCTTTGCGACCCCGTGGACTGCAGCATGCCAGACCTCCCTGTCCATCACCAACTCCCGGAGTTTCATCTTTCGTTGTCCTATCTTTTTGCCTTTTCATACTGTTCTTGGGGTTCTCAAGGCAAGAATACTGAAGTGGTTTGCCATTCCCTTCTCCAGTGGACCACGTTCTGTCAGAACCCAAAAACTTAGAGGAAATGAATCACTTAGAATGGATAAAAATTAGGGCAAGTTAACACCCAGTTAGCCCTCTGGACATCACATCCTCTAAAAAACATCCCTTGCTCCCAGCCCTTTACAGCGGCCCCCTCTTTGTACAAATACTGCCCTCTGCGCTGATGCAGTGATGAAGAAGGTGCAACAAACTGTAGCCTCCTCACTCTATGCATTTCCCAAGAGATGAAACACAAGGCGCAATGCCAGGCAGGAAGCAAAGTAGAAGTTTCAAGGCCCAACACCCCACGCAGAGGATGACATTAACAGTCACGCACACTGACGTGCAGCTCACTTTGTGCCAAGTGCTGTGCTAAGCACTCTGCTCATGATCTCATTTTAGACTACAGGCTCCCTATGAGGTGGATGGTTTCGTTATCCCGGTTTCACAAAGGAAGAAAAAGAGCTTGCAAGTTGACCAGGGTCATATGACTTACAAGTAGCAGAACCCAAATTCACACTTTCCTCTTTTACCCAAACTCTGGTACATTAGTCGGGGTAAGGAATGCTATCTGCGTAGCAGAACCCAGATTCTTGCTGACTGAACACAGTAAATTTATTTCTTACCCCGTCATAATCCCAAGTCAGTGCTCCTCGTTCCATATGGTAATTCTAGGACCCAGCGTCCTTACATCTCACAGCTTTGTCCTGCTCTTGTTCCTGATGGCAGTGGCGGAAAGAGAAAGAGCAGGGAGTGTGTGGGGAGGACTTTATAAGCCAGTCTTAAAGTGAAGTGAAAGTCGCTCAGTCATGTCCGACTCTTTGCAACCCCGTGGACCATACAGAGGGCCTGAATCCTCCAGGCCTGAACACTGGAGTGGGTAGCCTTTCCCTTCGCCAAGGATCGAACCCAATGATGAAGAAGCGGAGGAGAGGGAAGGGGACAACAGCAATGGTGGTGGTGGTCTAAATTAATTTGAGCTGCTGTATGACTAGGCCACAGCCTTCAACCGTGTGGACCACAATAGACCGTGGAAAGTTCTGAAAGAGGTGGGAATACCAGACCACCTGACCTGCCTCTTGAGAAACCTGTATGCAGATCAGGAAACAACAGTTAGAACTGGACATGGAACAACAGACTGGTCCCAAATAGGAAAAGGAGTACATCAAGACTCTATATTGTCACCCTGCTTATTTAACTTCTATGCAGAGTACATCATGAGAAACGCTGGGCTGAAAGAAGCACAAGCTGGAATCAAGATCACCAGGAGAAATATCAATAACCTCAGATATGCAGATGACACCACCCTTATGCAGAAAGTGAAGAAGAACTAAAGAGCCTCTTGATGAAAGTGAAAGAGGAGAGTGAAAAAGTTGGCTTAAAACTCAACATTCAGAAAATTAAGATCATGGCATCCAGTCCCATCACTTCATGGCAAATAGATGGGGAAACAGTGGAAACAGTGGCTGATTTTATTTTGGGCTCCAAAATCACTGCAGATGGTGACTGCAGCCATGAAATTAAAAGATGCTTACTCCTTGGAAGAAAAGTTACAACCAACATAGCATATTAAAAACCAGAGACATTACTTTGTCAACAAAGGTCTGTCTAATCAAGGCTATGGTTTTTCCAGTGTTCATGTATGGATGTGAGAGTTGGACTGTAAAGAAAGCTGAGCGCCAAAGGATTGCTGCTTTTGAAGTGTGGTGTTGGAGAAGACTCTTGAGAGTCCCTTGGACTGCAAGGAGATCCAGCCAGTCCATCCTAAAGGAGATCAGTCCTGGGTGTTCCTTGGAAGGACTGATGCTGAAGCTAAAACTCCAATACTTTGGCCATCTGATGCAAAGAGCTGACTCATTTGAAAAGACCCTGACGCTGGGAAAGATTGAGGGCAGGAGGAGAAGAGGACGACAGAGGATGAGATGGTTGGATGGCATCACCGCCTCAATGGACATGAGTTTGGGTGGACTCCGAGAGTTGACGATGGACAGGAAGGCCTGGCGTGCTGTGGTTCATGGGTTCTCAAAGAGTCCGACATGACTGAGCGACTGAACTGAACGAAATATCACACACTGGGTGACATCCTGGACATTTATTTCTCACAGTTCTGGAGGCTAGAAAATCAAAAGACCAAGGCACTGGCAGATTCAGTATGACAAGGACCTTCTTCCTGGTACACAGGTGGCATCTTCTTGAGGTGCCCTCACACAGCAGAAGAGGTAAGGGATCTCTTGCGGTTTCCAAGGGCACTAACCCTCTTAACGAGGGCTCCCTCCTCATGGGGCGATCCACTCCCAGAGGCGCCCCCCTCCTAACACATGGGGATTAGGGCTTCAATGTGTGGATTCTTGCAGGACACAACTGTTCAGTCTATAGCAGCAGTGGCGATGGTGCTGGTCTGTGGTGCTATGTGAGTCATGGAGAGAGACACAGAATCAGCTTTAAGTATGAGGAAGGGAAAGACAGCCTCCAGTTCTAGTTGTTAGACAACTGATTCTTGAAAGCCAAGTTGCTCTTAGCATGAAGACGGGACCAAGGGCACCCCAGATCAAAGGAACAGCAAGGGGAAAGGCTCAAATGTGAGACAAGCAGAACTACACGAAGAAGAGAGAAATTCCACTCTCAGAGCACTGGGTGAGCGGAGAAAGTAACGCAAAACGAGGAACGGCAGAGCCGGGTGTCAGCTGATGTTGACTTCTGTCTCAGTGAGCCCGGACTCAGCTCGGCTGGGAGGGAGGAGACGGTGACATACATTTAAGCTGCTTAGTGATTTGGTGCGCTCTAGGAACATAACTCTGGCTGGAGTGTGGGAGATGGACTCAAGTGGTAAAAATCAGACCCAGGGAGGATAAACCAGTTCAGCATGAAGGCTGAGACGAAAGGTTTTCGGGACATAGGCCAGTCCCAAGGCAGTGGGAAGGGAAAACCTTAAGGGGAGTGTGAGAAACATGCCGTAGCCTCCTGGCTGCTGCTCTGGGAATCTGCTTCACATTGTCTTGGCAACAATACTGTGCGGAGTCCTGCACTTGATCTTAGCAATCTTAGGTGGGACAGCCTAAAGAGGGAGCAAGAAATCATCACTCATTGCTGAATATGTGCCCAGCAATTTTCATATATCAGTGTATCATCGCATTTAAAACTTACAGTAGCCCCGAAGGCTAGGTAGGATGATCTTCATGTTATAGACAGATACTTAGGGATAGACTGACCTCCAGGGACTAGAATCACACACACATACACACACGCACACACACTGGGAACAAACCCAGTACCCCAGTACACATATTTCTTGCACATTTTTGCCACATGTACGTTTTTTACAGCTCAGAATTCCAGCTGAGGTTCCCTACTGAACCTAAAGAACAGACAGGAATTTTCCGTTGGATTTCTCATAGAAATTTATTGAGTCCTTTCTCCAACACTAAAGATAGCTTCCTCTGAAACTGCAGGCTTCATTAACTCTTTTATGCATCCATCCAGAGGGTATGGAGCAGCTACTGTGTTCCAGGCTTCCTGCTAGGCTAGACATGACTGACATGGTCTCCAGACATGCCTGTGACATGGTCTCCAGGTGTAATTCTGACATGGTCTCTGACCATGGGATAAAGCTAAGTCACAGTCTGGGGGTGGGAGGAGACAGATAAATATCATGTTACTTAAGGTTTCACTCTGCCTGGGGAAAAATCATGAAAGCCTTCATAGAAAAGGTGATACTTGAAGACTGAGTAAGATTTGGTCATTTGATTAAAGGGAGAGGATGTTATAAGCAGATAAAACACCAAGTGCAAAGGTACCAAAGGTATAGAGAGAATGGGGCTCTTTTCAGCCTCTGGCAAGTTTACCAGCACAAATACGAGAACAAATACTCTCAACTTTTTCTGCCACTGTCTAGTAACACTGGGTCATCCCAGAACCTGCTGTTTCAGTGTTTTTCATCTCAAGAGGTACTCAAAGCATGGGCTTTCAATTTCCGGGATCATATGAGTCTTCCCGAAGTTGATATTTTGTGGTCTGAGTGAGCTGCCTTCAATTGGTTGGATGCCCTTGATGTTCATAAATATAACATCATCTTGATAGCCAGCCTCAACTTATAAAATAATTATGAAACACTTCATGGACTCTTATCTATTCCAAAACATTTAACTGCCAAAGCTGAATCGGACCTACAAAGAGTTGGTTGCAGCCCTAAACTCAGATTGGCTCCATTCTGCACCACAGCACTCTTAAAGTCAGCTCTTTTGTTAGAAATCAAATATTGATGTGACAAGTGAATAATTCATGGTGAGGCTTAGTGCCTGAGAAGCTCTGTGGAAATCCCCAGAGGTGCTTTTGGTACACCAGTGACTCTGTGGGCCCAACTCTCTCTGCCCAGTTCAAAGTGAGAGGTGTTGGTTCCAAACATGGGCCCTGGGATCAAGCTGCCTGGACCTATCTGCCAGCTCCATCAATTAGCTGCCCTGAATGTCTTCCATTTGCTTCTCCGAATCTTTCTCTACTATTCTTCACTCTGTTCTGTGTTCCAAGAGGCTGAACTCTATGAACCGCAGCAATGCCTCCCTTGCCTCTGGCTTCCGGTTAAGTTCAGGCAACGGGAAGCCCCAGTGGAGAATGCAGGAATTGAGAAGAGGCCATCCAGAAATTTATTCTCCCTGCTCCCTCCTTGATGGATCACTATGTGGCCCATCCAAGAGCCACATTTCCTCTTGGGTGGCTTCTTCATACATCTATCTGGGCTCTGATAACCACTCCCTCTTCTTGCCTTTTCAGACCTATCAGTGGCCTCAGCTCCCTAAATTGCTAGCTTCAGGGTTCTTCATGATTATTTATTGCTTTCTCTAAATGCTGCCTTTACATTTGTGTTAAGTTTAATCTTACAAAACTTGTCATTTTGAAAGCCAGTTGAAAGATGATCCAATACCACAATGTCATGTTTTAACCAAATTCTTTATTACTTTTAGACCTTCCTCAATTTGGCAGTTTGTGTTAAGTTCACTTTCCTCGGTAGCGCTAGTGGTAAAGAGTCTGCCTGCCAGTGTGGCAAATGCCAGAGACACAGGTTCAGTCTCCAGGTCGTAAGATCCTTGGAGGAGGAAAAGGCAACCCGCTCCAGTATTCTCGCCTGGGAAATTCCCATGGACAGAGGAGCCTGGTGGGCTACAGTCCATGGGGTTGCAAAGAGTCGGACATGACTGAGCACACACACAACAGAAAACCAATTTGGCAGGGTGTGTTAAGTTCACTTTCACTAACCAAAAGTCCAGGTTCCATTTTAGGTACAGGAAGGAGCTTTCCATGACAGCTGGGGACCTCTGTCTTCTGTCGAGTAGATAAGTCTTTGCAGCAGCTTCTACAGTTGGATGTAACCCACGTGTGTCCTCAACAAGATACTCCACCAAGGATCTTCCACGTGATTCACTGCTCACATGATGGTAATAGCCCCAAACTGCACAAAGGAAACAGTGGGGAAACATCCATTACAAGAAGGCTATGTCTGAAAAACCCACTGCGGATGGGAAGCATCACAGTGAGAATAATAATAGGAAAGAATAATGACAAGAATGTCACAACAGTAGGAGTGATATTAAACAGCGAGAGGCAGAAGAGTATGGTGGCTGAATGCAGTTTCTAGAGGATTTGACTTCAGATCCTAGCTGTGTAGACCTTAGGTGAGTTACTCAAATTCTGTGAGCTTCCTCATCCATTATTTGACTCTATTGTCAAAGCAGTACCTACCTTGTGGTGTCATTGGGATGATTAAATTAATTAATAAATGAAAGGTCTTTTGAGAGATGTTTGTTGTTGCTGTTTAGTTGCTAAGTTGTGTCCAATTCTTTGTTTTTGCTTTTTTAAAATAATTAATTAATTTAATTTACTGTACACTCATGGTGGATTCAAGTCAATGCATGTCTGACTCTTTGTGACCCCGTAAACGGCAGCACACCAGGCTCCTTTGTCCTTCACGAACTCCCAGAGTTTTCAAATTCACGTCCATGGGGTCAGTGATCCTCTCTAACCATCTCATTCTCTGCCACCCTATTCTCGTTTTGCCTTCAATCTTTCCCAGCATCAGAGTCTTTTCTAATGAGTCAGTTCTTTGCATCAGGTGGCCAAAGAACTGGAGCTTCAGCTTCAGCATCAGTCCTTCCAATGAATATTCAGGACTGATTTTCTTTAGGATAGACTGGTTTGATCTCCTTGCTGTCCAAGGAACTCTGAAGAGTCTTCTCCAACACCCAGTTCAAAGGCATCTATTCTTTGGTGCTCAGTCTTCTTTCTGGTCCAACTCTCACACCCGTACATGACTACTGGACAAACCAAGAGTGGTTTTTGGCAAATAGAAATCGCTCAATAAACATTAGCTCTTATCACAGTAGTAAATGCCTTTTAGCACAACTGATAAGCAAGTGAAACCTTTTATATTCCTTATTGCTAAGCATCCCAAGAACTTGTCGTGACAATTACTCAAATAAAGTGCACTTGCCCTGTGCCAGGCACTATCACGTGATCTTTACATACGTTATCTCAGTTAATGCTATGTAGTAGGTTCTTTTGGATCTTCATCTCACAAATGAGGCTCAGGGAGAATGAACACCTGATTTTGAATCCAAGCCTGCCTAACTCCTGAGCCTCTTTGCTTGAATATTTTGGGTGACGCTGTTACCATCCAAGGAAGATCAGATGCTTCTTCGTCCCTTCTATTCCAGGTCGTTCTCAATAGATTTAAGAGTCCTAGGCCCTCTGCCCAGTGGTCTTCTGACCACCTCTCTCTGCACCTCAGGTGGCATGATCTTATGAATCACTAGGCGTCCAAAAAAAGAAATTCAATAGCCATGCGTATGTCTTTAGTCTCCTAGAATCACTTGGCGTCCACTTGTCTCCTGCAGTCTCCATTCAGAGCCTCCCTTCTGCTCCTTGCAGCCACCTCTCTCCCTGGTTCTGCTCCTTAGGATGTTCTGCCCCTGCCTGTTCTGTGACCCATGCGGCATCATTTCACATCCCTGAGCTTCCTTTCCTTGTCTGTGAATTGGAAACTACGTCCACTGCCCTGATTCCTTCTGAAAGTGGTAGTGAGAGGCAAAAGAGGGTTTTGATGTTTTAGTAAACTGTAGAGTTCTGCATCCATAAGTCATGACTGTCATTCACTTCAACACCGTAGAAGAGAAAAGAACTGTCAGAAAGACCATACCAGTATGTGTAGAGACCTCAAAACAAAGGAAGATTTTTTTTTCCCATCCTAAATACCACTTCCGACAGAACATATGTTCTCCCTTGAACTGAACTGAACTGAGCTTGCAAGTTGACCAGGGTCATATGACTTACAAGTAGCAGAACCCAAATTCACACTTTCCTCTTTTACCCAAACTCTGGTACATTAGTCAGGGTAAGGAATGCTATCTGNAGCAGAACCCAGATTCTTGCTGACTGAACACAGTAAATTTATTTCTTACCCCGTCATAATCCCAAGTCAGTGCTCCTCGTTCCATATGGTAATCACAACCCATTGTGGTTCATTTCCTTCCAGTAAGCTGCTAATTCAACAGTGTAGATGGCTAAGACAAGCCATCAGCAGGTTGGAAGAAAATGTAAATTCTAATCTTTTCAAATTAAATTTTATATATGGTTATGGGTGCCAACTAAGGTCTGTCTAGTCAAGGCTATGGTTTTTCTAGTAGTCATGTATGGATGTGAGAGTTGGACTGTGAAGACTGAGCCCCGAAGAATTGATGCTTTTGAACTGTGGTGTTAGGGAAGACTCTTGAGAGTCCCTTGTTCTGCAAGGTGATCCAACCAGTCCATTCTGAAGGAGATCAGCCCTGGGATTTCTTTGGAAGGAATGATGCTAAAGCTGAAACTCCAGTACTTTGGCCACCTCATGTGAAGAGTTGACTC
>SJYF01000094.1:1929988-1959721 GCA_006410515.1 Procapra przewalskii
CCTTATGGCAGAAAGTGAAGAAGAACTAAAGAGCCTCTTGATGAAAGTGAAAGAGGAGAGTGAAAAAGCTGGCTTAAAACTCAGCATTCAAAAAACTAAGATCACAGCATCTGGTCCCATCCCTTCATGGCAAATAGATGGGGAAACAATGGAAACAGTGACAGACTTTATTCTCTTGGGCTCCAAAATTGCTGCAGATGGTTACTGCAGGCATGAAATTAAAATACGCTTACTCCTTGTAAGGAAAGCTATGACTAACCTAGACAGTATATTAACAAGCAGAGACATTACTTTACCATCTAGTCAAAGCTATGGTTTTTCCAGTGGTCATGTATGCATGTGAGGGTTGGACCATAAAGAAAGCTGAGTGCCGGAGAATTGATGCTTTTGAATTGTGGTGTTGGAGAGGACTCTTGAGAATCCCTTGGACTGCAAGGAGATCCAACCAATCTATCCTAAAGGAAATCAGTCCTGAATGTTTATTGGAAGGACTGATGTTGAAGCTGAAGCTCCAATATTTTAGTCTCCTGACGTGAAGAACTGACTCTTTGGAAAAGACCCTGATACTGGGGAAGATTGAAGGCAGAAGGAGAAGGGGATGATAGAGGATGAGATGGTTGGATGGCATCACTGACGCAATGGACATGAGTTTGAGCAAGCTCCAGGAGTTGGTGATGGGAAGCCTGGTGTGCTGCAGTCCATGGGGTTGCAAAGAGTTGGACATGGCTGAGCGACTGAAGTGTACCACAGACAGGGACAGCTCTAGTTCCTGAAAATGAAATCAGACTGGATCTGTGATGGGTGGGAAGGTCATAAGTATAGACCTGTACAGATGGGGACTCTGTGGCCCTAAAAGCAGGGGGGGTTTTCTAGCCTCAAGCTAAATCTGATTGCTGAGGACAAGTCGTGTTTGGTTGTTCATGCTGCATGCCAGGGCTTGCCGGGTGGTACAAGTGGTAAAGAACCCACCTGCCAACTCAGGAGACATAAGAAATGCAGGTTCGATCCCTGGGTTGGGAAGATCCCCTGGAGGAGGGCGTGGCAGCTCTTTCCAGTATTCTTGCCTGGAGAATCCCATGGACAGAGGAGCCTGGCAGGCCCCAGTCCATAGGGTCAAAAACAGTCAGACATAACTGAAATGACTTTGTTCACATGCATGCTGCTTGCCATATCTGGTATGCTGTCCCTGTGCCTGAATTCTGGGTTTCCTGAAGATAGAGCCACCCCTAACTCATCTGTATCTCCAGACCCCAGCCCAGGCCAGCCACCAAGGAGGTGCTCAACGGACACTGTTTTAACTTCTCAGTTGATCCAAATCCTCCCACGAGCATCACTGTAGGCCAAGCCAAGGAACATTTCCTTGTGGTTACGGCCCAGCCAAGTTTGAGAAGGTGCCTCTGCTTAAAATTGTCATTACTATTTCACACGACAAACCTTCAGTGTGTTATTGTGGCTTCTTTCCAAACTCTCAGCAATATTCAGCAATATGTAAATTCTCAGCAATAAGACTAGGAATTATAAATTCATATCCTCTGAATCTTTAATAACACCTGACAGAGATATTTGTAGAATATCCACATGAAATGCTGCAGAGAGAGAGACAGAGAGATAGACAGAGGGACAGAGACTCAGAGAGACAAACATACTAAACAGAAATCAAGAAGAACACGATGCATCAATGAGTCACTACAATTATTCATTGTTCCGCAAAGCAAAAGAGGACCCCTTTGAGCAGGTAGGGCTCACAGGTCAGAATTAAGACAGTTCTTTATTTAGTCTCATCAAGAAGAGAAAGTAAACATCAGGATTCATGGTTGGTTTAAAATCAGCTTCCCCTCAGACTCACATGCAGGACAAGTATTGATTCTATTCATCTGCCCTGCAGTGTAAGCTCTGGGCAACACCTTTGCGTCCACACATTAGTCACTGGCTGTCACTTGCCTGCGGTGGAGAAACACGCTGCTCAGTAAAGCCTCACAGCAGAGAGCTTGACGTCAGGTTCACAGAAGCACCGGTGTGAGTCACAGCCCTTCCTGCAGATAAGCTATTTGGTTGACACACGCAACAGCTGACCAGCTGAAGGATGATAAAATCAGGAGAAATGAGCCTTCCTCCACCCGTAGGAGGCTCCCACCTGGATGGTCAAATGAGGGTCTGAAGGCCCCTGACCAGGAGGTGTGGTTTTGGAACACTAGTCTGATTGTAACTGGTTACTACTGGAGACCACGTGGCTCTGCTTGACTCACCAAATCAAGCCCAGGCTGCTTAACCCCAACAGCAGAGCACCACGTCTGGGTCATCCTGCCACTTCAGACTTGCCTTCCACCCATCCTAACCCGTATCCTTGCTCTGGACTCAGTGAACATCTCAGTTAGGCATATGTGCTAACAGCATGAGGGACTTACCAGGTGGCTCAGACAGTAAAGCGTCTGTCTACAATGTGGGAGACCCGGGTTTGATCCCTGGGTCAGGAAGATCCCCTGGAGAAGGGAATGGCAACCCACTCCAGCACTATTGCCTGGAAAATCCCGTGGATGGAGGAGCCTGGTAGGCTACAGTCCACAGGATCACAAAGGGTCGGACACGACTGTGTGGCTTCACTACCATTAAGGCCATTCAGATCTCCATGTCCGCCTCTGCCTCCCTCTGGGGAATGTGCTTCCTCTCTTCCCTGCTCCTCATCATC
Source organism: Procapra przewalskii (assembly GCA_006410515.1). Classification (NCBI taxonomy): domain Eukaryota; kingdom Metazoa; phylum Chordata; class Mammalia; order Artiodactyla; family Bovidae; genus Procapra; species Procapra przewalskii. Next base: position 1,932,675 of record SJYF01000094.1, read on the forward strand.
TCCTTAGTCCCCTGGGGACTCCCAGGCATCTTTCAGGATCCCAGCCTGAGTCATCCATCCCTCTGCAGCCCAGACGTGGGCGTCATGTGCCCCCTCCATTAATTCCTGTGTTAGAGGAACGTACTTAGTGCTGCCATTAAGTTGAGAACCCTAAGATTGCCCAAGAGCTCTGCCACCCCCGTCCCCCTACTGTATAGCAGAATGAAATTTGAGAAAGTTATTCCAGGGCAGGGGTGGGCATACATTAGTCCAAGCTGTTGTGGTGACTTCATTCTCATTATTGATGATTGGTCATGACCCAGGAATGCACTTAGAATGGCATGGCATTTGGAATGGCATTGCACTAGAGAAGATTACTGGTTCAGAGGCATGTGCAAGAGCTGGTCCGATGGGAAGAAAGACATGATCTTACCTGTAGAGCTGGCAGGGAACCTCTCTCTCCCTTTCCCTCTCCTCCTCCCCCTCCTTCTTCATCTCTATCCCCATCTCTACCTCTTCATCTCTCCTCAACTCAAATTGCACCCATGAAATTAAAAGATGCTTAGTCCTTGGAAGGAAAGTTATGACCAAGCTAGATAGCATGTTGAAAAACAGAGACATTACTTTGCCAACAAAGGTCCGTCTAGTCAAAGCTATGGTTATTCCAGTGGTCATGTATGGATGTGAGAGTTGGACGGTGAAGAAAGCTGAGCACTGAAGAATTGATGCTTTTGAACTGTGGTGTTGGAGAAGACTCTTGAGAGTCCCTTGGACTGCAAGGACATCCAACCAGTCCATTCTGAAGGAGATCAGCCCTGGGTGTTCTTTGGAAGGAATGATGCTAAAGCTGAAACTCCAGAACTTTGGCCACCTCATGTGAAGAGATGACTCACTGGAAAAGACTTTGATGCTGGGAGGGATTGGGAGCAGGAGGAGAAGGGGACAACCGAGGATGAGATGGCTGGATGGATCACTGACTGGATGGACGTGAGTCTGAGTGAACTCCGGGAGTTGGTGATGGACAGAAAGGCCTGGTGTGCTGCGATTCATGGGGTTGCAAAAAGTCGGATACGACTGAGCTGAACTGACCTGAGAACAATCATTGGCCCAATGGCAACTCAACCATGAAAAAAACCAGCCTTTGTGTATCCAGCCTTGTGGATGCCCGAAGGCAGGGAGGGAGAAACTGTGTCCTCCATGACACCATGGGACCTCTGGATTCTCCAGCCACGGGTTTTTAATTCTCTTAGGAATGCATTTCCTTACTCTGTGAACCAGTCTGGACTGGGCTGTCCATCCCTCATAGTGGAAACCCTGAACGACCCAGTGTAGTGAGCTTTGTATCCCAGTGCCCAGCAGAAGACTTGGTAACTGTGTAAAAACTAAAGTGTAAACATCGTGTGCCCAAGTTCTATTGCAGATGAAGGAAAAGAATGGATGAGAAACAGGAGAAAAATCACTGAGTGCAGTGAGTCCATCAACCACCACGTTGGGGCGGATCAAGGGCAGATAAGAGCCACTTCACGCGTGCTCAACAGTGGACCCAGAACTCCCCCTGAGTCTCCCTGGTTCCAAACGCTAGGCTATCTATCTCCACCTTTGGTCTTGCCTGGGGGGCCAGAGCACACAAAAGGCATTATGGGGACACATGTGTATTCCATACTCAAGGTGCTTTATCAGGAAAATTTTTTAAGGTGTATATTTTAGTAGTGGCCCAAAGAATATTATTTTGTATTCTTCCTTGTGCACCAGCATTACAAAACAAAATTCCTTTATGTTAATGAAACCACCAGTCGTATCTCTCCAGGGCCTCTGCTGATCATTCTCAACTGTCAACATTGTTTTCATGCCTTTATGTCTTTGTAATCAATAGTTCTTCCTGCTTAATATGTTTTTTCACTTAACTCATTCAGAGGGAAGTCTTTGCCTGTATAATCATTGTTATTTATTATTTTTAATGTCTATATGCCATTCCATCCTGGCAATAGGTTGACTTGGCAGCGTCTGCCTTTGGTCATGTGGACTGTGCCTGGATTTTCCCTGCAATAATCCAGCTCTACTGATAGAACAGCTACTCAAGATGTTAACCCACTGATACTTTTTTTCTTTCTTTCTTTTTTTTTTTGGTGATGGTCAGAGGGAAGAGTGAGAAATAGGGGGTCCCAGGTCCCTGCCACCCATCGGTTTCAATCAGGATGCATTTGTCTGCAAGGACTGAAACTCAAGTTGGCAGAAATTAAAAGGGGGGATTTTAGTGTAGGGATAGGGGCTTCCCTGTAAAGATCGTAAAGAATCTGCCTGCAATGCCAGAGACCTAAGTTTGACCCCTGAGTCGGAAAGATCCCCTGGAGAAGGAAATGGCTACCCAGTCCAGTATTCTTGCCTGGAGAATTCCATGGACAGACAAAGAGCTGGACACGACTGAGCCATGAACACTTTCATTTTCAGAGGAGGACACTTGGGAACCAAGGCTCAGGGGAGCAGCTAGGAACCTTCTTTCCGTGCTCTTCCCAGGCCTCTTTTTCAGTCTCTCTCTACCTATCTCTATCCATCTGTCCCTCTTTCTCTGTCTCTTGGTCTCTCTGTCTCTCCTCTCGTCTCGCTGTATCTCTGTCTCTCTGTCAGTCGGTCTCTCTGTCTCTTTCTCTGTCTCACTGTTCCTCTGTGTCTCCCTCTCTGTCTCTCTTTCTCCTTTCTTCTCTCTTTGTCAGCCTGTCTCTCTACCTCCGTCTCTCTGCATTTCTCTCTCTCCTTCTCATCTCCAATACCACTGGCCCCCAAATATGCACTGACCCTCTCGTCCAGTCCCATCATCAATTGATCCCGAACTGAAATGCCCAGAAGACTGTGCTCATCTCTGGCCAGATGTGTGGTGGAGGCAGTTATGTCTTACAAACCTACCCACCAACTTCTGTCTCTTCAACCAGGACTAAAGATGGAGCTGTTTCCTTTAAAAGCAGGCCCCTTGAACCTGGTTCTGCTGCCCACTCCTCTCTGATCTTGGATAAGTTGTGCCTCAGTAGTGAGCTCCCTGTCACTGGACATAATCAAGCTGGAAAACATCCATGGACTGTGCTTAGCTGATATTAGTTGAACATTTACTATATGCCAAGCATAGTGTACCTGACGCAGGGCATGGCAACCCCCTCCAGTATTCTTGCCTGGAGAGTCGCATGGACAGATATTGACAGGCTACAGTCCATAAGGTTGCAAAGAGTTGGATACAACTGAAGCAACTCAGCAGGCATGCACACAAGCATAGTGTACAGGCTTTACATGAGCTAACTCAGTGAATCTTCACTACTTCTTAAAATGAGGAAACTGAGGGACAAAAGGCCAAGTACTCAGCTCTGGACCAGACAACTGATGCTCAGTATTCCAAGAAGTGCAAGTCTGAAAGAGGTACCACTTCCATCCCACAGACCAGCAAAACAGGAATGCTGGGTGATGCAAGTGTAGATCTGGATGTGAGCACAGTGACCCTCTCCTGTGACACTGATGTGAGTGAGGTGTGGAAGAGCCTTTCTGCAGAGCAGAAGCCCGGAGGTGTTCATTTTGGTGAGTTTCTATTCAGTGACCCAGCAAGTCCACATTCATGTTCAAATCCCAGAGGAGCTGTCCCCAAGAACTCAAGGAGGCGGCCTCAGAGATGTTCATTCCACTGCTGTTTACAGTGGCAAGGGACTGAAAACAACCAGGCTTCCACACGGAGGATGGAAACGAACATGCATTGTACGCATCTACGTAGGAGTCAGCTGAATTTCTAAACCAGCATGTGGAGTGAAAAGCCTGCAGAAAATAGAATCTAATATATTATCCATTTAATAAAAGATACACATATATTCCTAAAACATTGGTATCTAATTTCCTTGGGTTATACAGGTAAATAAATGTTTGGAAGGACACTCAGTATGTGAGAATGAATGTGTATGGAAGGAGAGGACAACTGGATTGGGAAGAGAAGATTAAGGGAAGAAAATAATTAAATGGAATGAAATAAAAATTTAAAAACAATCACCCTGAAAACTCAACTTCTGAGGATCAGCCCAGCCAGGTGCAAAGAACTGCTGTGGACTCCAGTTGTTCTCTCTGAACTGGAAGATAAGGGGCCACGCAAGGCCTGCCATCCTGCCATGCTTCTCTGAAAGCGGCATTTCCAAGTCTCCTTGCAATGCATGGATGCGGCATCACGTTTGTTCTGGACTTTTACCCATGTTTGGAATATTTAAGAAACACTTAGAAATCTACTTGGTATTTAGGAAAGGATGGAAGCAGCTCATTTTTCACGCTTTATTTCTCCCTTAGGTCTAGTGGGAATAAAAGCCTAAGGGGAAAATGAGACGATTTGAAAAGAATCTTTGGAGAGTTCTGTGCTGCTCACATCCAAGGAACCCTTAACCCTATGAGAAACATTGTTTTCCAGATGTACCCAGCTGTCTTTCCCCAGGAGACAAAGCCAGGCCCTACTCCCAGCTCCGTAGCATCCATGAGCATCAGCACCTGGTCCAGCGCCCATGGCTCAGCTGGTGTGAGTTGAGGACCCAAGAGGGCTTGGGGGTTGTGGTAGGTTGAATGGTGGTCCTCCCTCTCAAAAGCTGTGTCTGCTTGGAAGCTGTGAAGGTGCCCTTCTGAAGCCTATTCATGGCTTCCTGCAGTTAAGACCACCTTGGGAAGCAGAGAACAGAACGCTGAAGTAGATAGATGGTCTCCCTGAATCCAGTCCCTTCTTCACTGAACATAGCTCTTATCATAGGGCCATAAGGACCCACTGGCTGCAGACAGAGTCCAGCCCTCAACCTGGAGAGCAAGGCCTTGCTGACCCCCAGAGTTCACACCAGCCTCCCAGCAGTTTCCCTTGAGAGGACCACAGGTCACCCTCTGGCCCCCAAAACAGTTCCATTTCTACCCGTCTCTGGTACCCTGGTAAAGGGCAAATGCCCCAGAAAGAGAGCATGGACTAAAGCTAATTAATATAAGTGGAAAGTGTCATCAAATTTTATGAGCATTAGGACCTTGAAGCTGATTAATTACAAAGAGAAAAAAAAAGGATCTGCTTAATTGCAGTCGGTTTTCCCCACCCCGACCACAGAAAGATGCTGCCACAGACATCTCTGCCCACTTGAGCTACCATGCTGGTGTCTTCGTTGCTATGGAATATTTTTCCCATAATAGGGTTGCAAGGTTAAGGTTCATATGAATCTTTCATTTCAACAGATGTTGGCAGATTGCCTTCCTGAAATGTAACAACTCCCACTTCCGCCCACAATGTATGAGAGAGACTTTCTTCTGAATGCTCTCTGGCAACAATAATCACTCTTGAATTTTACTAGGCTTTGGGGGATAAAGTGCTATATTGTAACTTTAATCTGCATATTCTTGACTGCTGGTGAATTTCCATATTAATTTTTGGCCAATTGTATTTGCTGTTGTAGACATTGCTTCTTCATATAATTGACCCGTTTTTTCTACTGTGTTGTTTGTTTTTATCAGATTTTAAAGCCATGAGTATACGTTGAATATAGGGCTTCCCAGGTGGCTAAGTAGCAAAGAATCCGCCTGCCACTGCAGGAGAAGTGTGTTTGATCCCCGGGTCAGGAAGATCCCTTGGGAGAGGAGATGGGAACCCACTCCAGTATTCTTGCCTGGAAAATTCCATGGACAGAGGAGCCTGGTGGGTTACAGTCCATGGGGTCACAGTCAAACATGACTTAGCAACTAAACAACAATATGCTGTATATATATTGACTATCACATGTGCTATGCATATTTTTTTCCCAATCTGCCATTTGTATGATTACTTTGTTCACAAGAGATTTCTTGCCATATAGATTTGAAATTTTTATGTAACCAAGTGTGTCTGTCTTTCCTTTCATAGCACCCAGATTACTTGTCTTTGTTCAGAAAGTTTCTCTTACCCCCCCCAAGATAATAGTTTATCTTGAAAATTTTAAATTTATCTTTTGAAACACAGCCTGCAACTCATCTAAAAGTTTTGTATGAACTAAAATAACAATTCAATTTTGTTTCCTTCTAAATGGATAACCAACTGTGTCATCATTTGTTAAAAAAATCATTTTCTCCTTTATTGAGCTACCATTTAAGTTTCATACTAAGTGGGGCCTATTTTTGCATGCTTATGCTGTTTCCTGCATTGGAGAAGGAAATGGCAACCCACTCCAGTGTTCTTGCCTGGAGAATCCCAGGGACAGGGGAGCCTCATGGGCTGCTGTCTAAGCAGTCGCAGAGTTGGACACGACTGAAGCGACTCAGCAGCAGCAGCAGCATGCTCAATTTTGTTCACCTGATCTCTTGATCTAGGCTCAACCCAATATGAGATTGATTTGGTTACAGTGGCTTTGTAAGCTACTCTGACATCAAGTAAGGCAAGTTGTCCATTTTTTATCTATACCTTTGACATATCTGGCAGATCCTTTTTTCACGCCTACATTCATTTGGAATATGCGTGGGGACAATTATTAAGCATTTGTTTTTCCATAAATGTATATGTTATATTGTTCAATAACCTATCCCAGGGATAGAAAAGGATTTTGAAATTCTAATTGAAATTTTATTTCATTTACATATTTAATTTAGATGAACTGGCATTTTAATGATAAAACATATAGTTTTTCAATGCACAATATTCTTTCAGTTTTTTTGTTTGTTTTTTTGTTTGTTTGTTTGTTTGCCACACCATGTGGCATGCAGGATCTTAGTTCCCCAACCAGGGATGGAACCTGTGACCCCTGCTTTGGCAGCGCAAAGTCTTAACCACTGGACCACCAGGGAAGTCCTCATGATATTCTTTCATTTGATCAGAACTTGGTTTTCTATCCTTCAATGAGATTTTCTAATGTTCTTCATATAGATCCTGTCCTTCCTTATTATATTTATTTCTAAATATTTTAGAGCTTTTATCACTATTGTAAATGAAACATTTCTTCATATTTCCATTTCTAGTTACTTCTTATTGGAAGAGACAAAGTCTATTGATTCTTGTATTTTCAGCTTGCAACCCTTTCATCTTTGCTATTCACTTTATTTTAAATATTTATTACTGGTTAGATTTTATCTTTTTAATCGAATATGAAAGCCTTCGTCTATGGGGAAATCTAACCAATCATACTTAGTGTAATCACTGATAAACTTTATTCTATTCCTTACAGTTTATTTTATGTTTATTATTTGATTGGGCTTCCCCAGTAGCTGAGTGGTAAAGAATCTGCCTGCAATGCAGGAGCCGCAGGAGCTGCAAGTTCCATCCCTGGGTCTGCAAGATTCTCTGGAGGAGGGTGTGGCAACCCACTCCAATATTCTTGCCTGGAGAATCCCATGGACAGAAGAACCTGGCAAGCTACAGTCCATGGGGTCGCAAAGAGCTGGACTTGACTGAAGCAACTTAGTACGCATGCACTCATTTTATTTCTTCCCGTTGTTGATTTGGAACCTCTCTTATCCTTTCCATATCATCAGTGCCTACTCACCCTTTGCCTGCTCTCTTCACTGAGTATATATTTGCTACAAATATTTGGAACTACTCTGTTAACTTGTCTCCTTCCCACCAAAGATACATAATATCTCCACCAAGATGCTCTATGTCACCCATAATTCCTCCTCACCCAGGGAGATGGGTGCTGGAAATACTTTCAATTTCCACTTCTACTTTTCTACCCAATTCACATAAGACTGTGAGGGTGCTTTGACTCTTCCCTCTCACCCCCATCACTCCCAGTTCCTAGGTTTTGCTGAGTTGGCTTTATATACTCTCAGTTGTATAGCGTAGTCTGTCCTTCCTATTTCAGGAGTCTTTATTCAACAAACACACTACATGCCCAGACAGTCTGACCTTGTTCATTATTTAACTGCATGCATATGGTATATATGACATATTTTATTACATGCCACTTATTCACTATTGCTTCCTTCCTGTTCATGTCCTCCATCCTGAGGCCTCTGAGTTCATTCATTATTTAATGAGCATCATTATCAGGCTTCCCTGGTAGCTCAGCTGATAAAGAACCCACCTTCAATGCAGGAGACCCCGGTTAGATTCCTGGGTTGGGAAGATCCCCTGGAGAAGGGCGTAATCGGGTCATTTTCCAGACAGATCATGTGGGTATATGCTTCTGGTGGAGGATGTGTTTGGTGGAATCTGGAATTTGGCGTCTCCATCCTCTGCACCTGACAGTCTGCAGATGATGCTCCACTGCCACCAACCTTCTAGTTGATGCAGAGGAGAACTCTGGTAACAGCTGGATTCTTTTTCCCTGTAGGTAATTTGTTGTTTATGCCCCAAAGCTTATGAGCATTCTCTTTATCTTTAGAGCTGGAGTACTTTAGCAGTATATACTAAGACTGTGCTTTTTCTTATTAATCCCAGGTGGAATTTGGCAAACCCTTTCAATTCACAGACTCAAGAGGGTTTTTTGACTCATAAAATTTGTCTTCTGTTGTTTTTAACCTTGTCTTTTCTCCATCTATCCCTTTTTCCTTTTTTTGAAGTTCTTACTGTTCATGCATTAAGTTCTCTGCATCTCTTTTCCTAGTCTCTTATTTTTTATCTTGTGATTTCCAAGTCTTTATCACTTTTTCCCAAGATTTCAAATATTTTGAGTGCTTGTCTCTCTAAGCAATGGCTTAGACTTGGTCTCAATCATGACCAAAACCTCCTATTTGTTTTTTAGCCTCAAGATCACATTTTTCAGTCTCAGAGAGTCTTATTCACACTATCATCTACATCTTGTTACAGTCCTTTTGTTTTAAAATTCAAGTTGCCATCTGTCTTTACCAGCCCTCCATTTCTCTAGGTAACTTCTCCAAGTATCCCCTTAGATAGGTTATTTTTGTCACCTCTTTAGAACTCCAGTTTAGTTTGATTATTCATGCGTCCTAAGCAGCAGAAGTTCTGCATATGAGAAAGTAGAATTGATGGTAGACCAATGGAGAGACCCCTGCTAAAAACGTCTCTGGCCTACAGGGGCTTCCCTGAGCCCAGTTCTTTGTATGCTATCCAACATCAAGAGCAAACGAGAGTTAGCCCTTTGTTCTGTTAATTCGTCAGCACTGATTGCCAAGGGAACCATGTCCATACATGGAGGTAAACACTGGCCTTTCCTTCATCCTCCCAGAGACCTCAGGTCTCCAAGGATCAAGCCCTTTCCACTGGGCATCTTAAAATATTCAGTTCTCATTCTGGAACTCCAGTAAGCTGATCTCTAGGTCCTTGCTCAGTCCCATAGGGGATGACATTTGTAATTGCCATGAAGTCCAAGGCCTCACTTGAATTCAGCTGCCTCTGGACCCCACAGGTGAGTGGGGAGAGAACGAAGGGAGAGAAAGAGCTGGTCAGGTCACATATTTCCCAATTCTACATTTTTATCATTATTTGTATTAGATATTAGGAGGGACGACGCTGCAAGGAAGTGAGCAGGGGAGAGAAGCATTCTGCAGCGCAGCAAACTGAAGGAATGTGGGGCTAATATTTACTGAGCACCTACTACGTGCCTGCAGACAGTCATCGACGCTTTTGTACACTATCTCCTTTCATCCTCCCTTCCAACTTAGAGTGAAATATATTCATCCCCATTTGTCTTAGTCAACTCAAGCTGCTCTAATGAAATATTACAGACTGAGTGGTTTAAACAACAGATGTTTATTTCTCACAGTTCTGGAGGCTGCACCATCCACAATCTAGGAGCCAGCTGATTCAGTTCTGGTGAGAGCTCTCTTCCAAGCTTGCAGATGGTCATCTCCTTGCTGTGTCCTCATATGACAGAATGAAGAAGCTCTGGTGTTTCTGCCTCTTCTTATAAAGGCGCTAATCCCATCATGGGGGTCCTAACCTCATGACCTCATCTAAATTGACTTACCTCTCAAAGTCCTTACCTCCAAATACTGTCATGTTTAGAGTTGGGGTTTCATCATCTGAATTGGGGAGGGGTACACCAGCAATCAGGCCTTCCTGGGGGCTCCATGGTGAAGAATCTACCAGCAATGCAGGAGATGCGGGTTCAGTCCCTGAACTGGGAAGATCCCCTGGAGAAGGAAATGGCAACCCACTTCAGTATTCCCAGAGGACCTTGGTGGGCTACATACAGTTCATGGGGTCTCAAAAGAGTCAGACACAACTTAGCAACTAAACAATGACAAGAACAACATAAGCATTCATCCCATAACACCGTTATAGAAAACAGTCATAAATGAGATATTCAAGTTGATTAAATATTTTGTTCAAAGTCCAGCCGCTGAAAATGGCAGTGGTGAAATTGAAGCCAAGGTCTCCCTTATTCCAAGGGTCATGACCTTTGTACTACACCATGCCAAGCAAAGACATTCTTTTAAAATCTTTTTCTTAAAGAACGCCTAACTCCGTCCAGGACTGCAGGTTATTTTGTAAGCCTTTACAGCATTTGCTTTTCCCTGTGGTAACACTACTTGGAACGAACTTGCTGTTCCTAAGCAGAGGCAGAATTCATTTTCCTCCTCTAGAATCTGCCAGGACTAAGAATAGGCCAGGGACGATCTGTGTATTTAATAACACTCTGAGCCGGGAGCGCCAGCCTGGTGAGGCATCACCTTGGCTAATGGAATGAGACTGGCAAGGGAGGCAGAGAGAGGCCTGTGGCCACTTTGCTGAGGCAGGGCTGGGGATCACCCGGGCTTGCCTCTGAGATGCTGGGTCAGGCACGCACACACATTCACACATACATATGCATACACACGTGCATACCCATACATGCATACATACACACATGTACATGAATTCATACATACATGTACGTGCCCTTGTGCACACATGCATACACACGTCTGCACACATACACACAGCATACACACATGATACGGTTTAAAACCTTTTTCAACTTGATGTATGCTGGACTCTTATGAAATAGATGTAGTATAGAAGTAAAGAATAAGCACTTTTCAGTCAATATCTTTATGTTTAAAAAATGGTCTTGTTTAAGTCCTGAATTGTATTGCACAAGCAACATTCTGCTAACAATAAAGGAAATAAGAAGTAAGGGGAAACATTTGGTCAGACTGCCTCTAGTCCAGCCTAACACTCTCTTAATTCCCCAGTGTTTCTTTGCATGTCTTCTTCAGATGGAGATGTATTTTGACAAAACTCCAGTCCTTTCTCACTCAGTCTTTTCCTGCTTTGCATATTACTCTCAGAATTGTCTTTGTTAGCAGCCAGAGTTTAACCCCACAGAGCAGGATTTCCTAATTTACTTTGTTGTGTAAATATCCTTTGTTGTTGTCGTAGTTCCGTCGCAAAGTTGTGTCCAACCCCATGAGTGCCATGAACCCCATGAATGTCAGGCTTCACTGTCCTTTACTATCTCCTGGAGTTTGCTCAACCTCATGTCCCTTGAGCCATCCAACCATCTCATCCTCTGTCACCCCCTTCTCCTGCCCTCAATCTTTCCCAGCATCAGGATCTTTTCCAGTGAGTTGACTCTTGGCATCAGGTGGCCAAAGGATTGGAGTTTCAGCTTCAGCATCAATCCTTCCAATGAACATTCAAGGTTCATTTCATTTAGGATTGACTGGTTTTGATCTCCTTGCTATCCAAAGGATTCTCAAGAGTCTTCTCCAGCACCACAGTTGAAAAGCATCAATTCTTCAGTGCTCAGCCTTCTTTATCATCCAACTCTCACATCCATACATGACCACTGGAAAAACCATAGCTTTGACTATATGGACCTTTATCAGCAAAGTGATGGCTCTGCTTTTTAAATGCTGTCTAGGTCTGTCATAGCTATTCTACTGAATATTCCTACTGCCTATCTTTTTGGTGTTTTTATGGTTTAGTTGCTGAGTCGAGTCTGACTCTTGCGACCCCACATACTGTAGCCTGCTAGATTCCTCTGTCTATAGGGATTTCTCAGGCAAGAATACTGGAGTGGGTTGCCATTTCCTTCTCCAGGGGATCTTTCAGACTCAAGCACTGAAACTGTGTCTCCTGCATTTAAAAGTGGATTCTTTACCACTGAGCCAGCTGGGAAGCCTGATGTATCTTTTTAGTTGTTGACAAATTTTTCCACCATAAATATTAGCACAGAGAATTCTTTTGTGAAGAGGGGTTTTAATGTTTTTGGAGTATGTATTCAGGATAGATGGATGGGCTGCTGGATAGGTAATGGAGAAAGTTGGGCTAAAACTGTCATAAAATTCATCTTTGTGCAATGCTCAGGGAAATCCAGGGATGGTATGCTTGTAGCATACAGGAAAACGAGAGGTTGAAAGAGGGGCAGAGCTGGGAGAGTCCAGGCAACCCCACCACCATTTGAGTCAGAGCCTCGCTTCCTTCTTCTACGTGATAGACTCTTGCAGACCATCTTGTTTCATTAAAGAGTTGCACTGCCAAACACATATCTGAACACTGGAGATCAAAATTATCCCTAAGAATATTCCTATCCAGCTTTCATTTGTTCATTAATGCATATTCTCATTCATTTATTCATTAATGCATATTCTCATTCATTTATTCATTGTTGCATCTTCTCAGTCATTTAATAATCCCTGAGTATTTTCATTTATTTAATCACTGAGCACTTCTTGAAGACCTTTTATGCTCCTGGCTATACGTCAAAGGCAAAATATGATTAGCAAGCCCCTGCTATCAGACCCAAGTTTAGTATGAGTGAGAGAGGAACACTGGATAGTGATCATGAGAAAAACTCAGGAGCCACCAGGACATGAACTTACTTACTTCTCACAAGAGCCTTCGGGGGGCAATCCTTGTGATAGCCCCATTTTACAGACAAAGAGATTGAGGCTTAGTAACAAGTCAAAGATCATATGGCTGATGAATACCGTAGCAGACTCAAACTGAGTCTCTGCCCAGAGTGGGAGCTCTCTACTGCCATGCAACCCTGCATGACTCAGAGAAGGGACTGATCAAGCAATGTGGCAAGTACTCTACAGTATAAGCTGTGGGCTACCAAGGCTCCAAGAGAAAGAGGGAAAGTTGGGGAGATCCAGAGAGGGTAAGTGACTTCAGAAAAATTGCACAGCTCAGTGGGGATACAGCTGAGGCTGGACATCAGGCTCCCTGACTCCCAGTCCAGTGCTCCTGCCTCATCACGCAGAGGACAGGCCCCCAGCTCCTTGCCCTCAGGTGGGGTGGGAAAGAAGCTGTGGTTTCCTGGGAAGGGACGTACTGTCCAGGGCAAGGACTATAGAAGCAATGACAAGGGGAAATTTCCCTGACAAGGGACAATGGCAATGTGGATTTTAAGCACAGCAAATCCTCTCGGGCTCTCTGAAAAACTGGGTCAGCTCCCATTGCCGAATGCCCTCTTCGCCTGGAGTTTTCTACCTGCAACAGCATTTCACGCACCACAGACATCATTACTGCCCCCCAGGGGACTGAATGGCCTGACAGTGCTCCCCCAAAGTTAATGAACAAAATTGTACAACTTCTCAAGGAAATGAGAATCAGAGAAAATGTCCCTCCTTCCCTCTGGGGCTGAAGTTCTGAGACATGAAACCAAACCACTTTAACATGCACCTCTTTGCTTCTGCACAGGATGAAAGGGTGCACTTGAAAGGGGATGAAAGAGGCACTGTAGGCCCTCTGGTGCTTAGCTCTCTCACTATCACAGGTCTCAGAAAACGTTTCACTGGGGGAACAAAAAAGAGCCCAGGCCTGTGGGTCTGGATACCCAAGATCTAGCTACCAACTCAAAGTGTGACCTTGGGAGTGTCACTTCCCCCCACTGGCCTTTAGTCTCTCTTTACTGTCAAATGAGTGAATTAGACCAGGTGTATCTGTCGGGGTTCTCCAAAGAAACAGAACCAATAAGACAGCTTTATATATGGGTATACTTATAAACATATAAATATATATCCTTACATATGTCTTTATATATCTATCTATATATGTATATGTACATATATGTATCTTTATCCATATATATTCATATGTCTATATTCTTACATGTATCTTCATATCTATCTATATTGATATCAATGCTGTTGAGTCGCTAAGTTGTGTCCGACTCTTTTATGACCCCACAGACTTAGCACACCAGGCTACACTCTGTCCACGGGATTTCGCAGGCAAGAATACTGGCGTGGGTGGCCATTGCCTTCTCCAGGTCCATATCAGTACTGATACATAAAAAGATATACTTTAAGGAACTGGCTTTCATGGTTGTGGAGCTTAAAATGTGTAGGGCAGGCTGGCAAGCTAGAAACTCAGGCAAGAGCTGCTGCTGCGGTCTGAAAGCAGAGTTTCTTATTCCAGGAAACTTCAAGTTTACTCTCAAGACCTTCGCATGGAGGGCTGGTAAGATGAAGACGATGGCATGATGGTGGTGGTGGGATAATGATGGTGATGGTGATGATATGATATTGATGGGATGATGAAGTGTGTGCATGCCTGCTTCCGTTGTATCCAACTCTTTGTGACCCCGTGGACTGTAGCCTACCAGGCTCCTCTGTTCATGGGATTCTCCAGGCAAGAATACTGGAGTGGGCTGCCCTGCCCTCCTCCAGGCTGTCTCCCCAACGCAGGGATCAAAGCTACGTCTCCTGCAGCTCCGCAGGTGGGTTCTTTACCACTAGCCCCCCCTGGGAAGCCCGACGTAGCGTGTAGATATATGTAAGGATATGTAAGGCTGCTGTAGTGTAGAGAAGGCCCACGAATGCTGCTCTAACAATACCCAGTTTGGACAGAGGCAAAAAAATGGGCACCGAAAGAATATAAGCTTAATGTCATCACATCTGAGATCTCATTCCAGGTTTCTCACTTTATTGCAAGTGGTTTAACCTACCTGAGCCTCATCCATCCAACATATGTAGGTAAGATTTATCCCAAGGACCAAAGGATAGTAAAATTCTGCCTCAGCTGGCTGCTGTTCCCCAGGAAGTCTTTGAGGGAAATTTAGGCTCAGAGAAGCAGCAGAGAGGCCTTTATGACCAGCTGGGACCCTCATGCAGGTGACGAACACTCACCTACAGCCGGTGAACTTTCCTGAGTGAGCTGGCTTGGCTGACCTTGGGCTGACATTGGCTGAGACGCTGGTTCTGCTCCCACACCCCGAAAACTTGCGTCTGGGGTCACCTGCCACCTGCCCTGACTTCCCTTCAGCCTCTCTGCCTTAAGACGCACCCCTCCACCACCCCACTCTTTCTCTATTTTCGTCAGCCTCTCAGCTTTCAAAGACAATGCCCACAGCCTTATAGTGGCTCTTTTTATAATTTTCCTTTCTGCCTTGTTTCACTTGCATAAATATTTTATTGAATTACAATGAGTTTAAGATTTTGAATGTGCTTTCCTGGTAAATATCATATCCACTTAACATCCTCAGTTGTGTTTAGTTGCTGTATGTTATTTTTAACACCTGTGAACCCCAAGCATGAGGGGCAGAGGGGAGCGCCAAGCCAGGTCCATCTCGGCCATCTGGTTTCATGATTTCATGCCCACATTTACTCAAATATTTCCTGTTATTGGATGGTTGGCTTCCTTCAGATTTCCCCTTTCGTAGATGATTCTAGGATCACTGCCTGTGGGCGCAGAGGTTTTCCCAGTTTTGAGTCATGTATTCTTGGACCATTTACGGAGGACCTCTGCTCCATCAGGTGGTCTGTTTCAGCTCTGCAACATCCTCACCTCCTTCCGCTCCTCCACTGCATCTTGGGGAAATGCACAAACTCAAAACCCCCAAATCCTCTTGCAGGATGAATCCTATTTAGTTTCTGCAAAACAGAGGTCCTTCTTGAGAATGGAAGGGAAAAGAGAAGAATCCAACATGATCTGAGACAGCTAGGATCGTCGGTACCAAATGCTCGTCGTCTCAGGTGTCCACTGGAGTCACCCTGCTCCAGTGCTACAGGGAGCTGGAGTCAGTGATGGCGCCATCTGCGCAGCATCGGGGCCTTCGTATCGTCTCAGAGGGACACTTTGGTGTCCCCTTGTAGGTCCCCTCTTCAGGGATAATAAACACATCCTCTGGGGAGTTCCCTGGCAGTCCAGTGGTTGGGAGTCTGCCCGCTGATGCAGCAGACACGGGTTCGATTCTCCATCTGGGAGAAGCGCAAAAGCCATGGAGGAGCTAAACAGCACAATTTAGACAGCCTGTGCTCTGGCGCCTGTGCTTTGCAACAGAGAAGCCCAGGCACAGCAACAAAGAGTAGCCCCTGTTCACTGCAACCAAAGAAAGCCCATGCCCAATAACAAAGAGTCAGCGCAGCCGTAAATAAACATAAAACAAACACATCCCCTGGATGCTGATGGCTTACAGCTGTGTCCTTCACTGGGCCTTGGCTTCCAGGTTGGGTTAATCCACAGCCAACTGTATGTCCTCTCCTGATGGCCAGTGCCCAGACACATAGGCCCTACTCTCTTGCTCCAGGTTGGGACAATGACGGGTCATCCCAGCTCTAGAGCTTCCCATTTGATTGGCTGAGACCTCCAGGTAACCACATTACAAGTCAACTTTTCCTTCCACCCGACCCTTCATTCCTCACTTCCTTACAGGTGTGTCTCCCCAAAGGACTCTCCAGTGGAACCATGCATGCAACTCCTTTTCAAAGCCTGTTTCCAGGGAACTCATCCTAAGACATTGGTCTTTGCTGCCCAAGAACCTATAACGGTCATATAAGTGGAGCGACTGGCATTAATCATCCTGACTACAACAGAAATTGGAACAAGAAGTGGACGTCTGCCGGAACAGCAAATGTAAAATGTGTGCCCTTTCCTTAGTGGTAGGGTGATGGGCATTGATGAAAATTAAGGCTCAGGATGGAACTATATCAACTCATTGTATTATAAAATAGCACAGTTCAGTTCAGTCACTCAGTTGTGTGCAGCTTAGTGACCCCATGGACTGCAGCATGCAAAGCAGGCTTCCCTGTCCATCACAAACTCCTGGAGCTTGCTCAAACTCGTGTCCATCAAGTCAGTGATGCCAACATAAGGTCAAACTGTTGCTTGCAGTTACCTGAGAGGCAGACCCTGGGCTTATTGAAATGGCAATACTAGGGCAAGAACTGGGAAAACATCATTAGTGATATATGTTGGTTACTATTCACTGGATTTGATAAGATATTATAAGAACAGATAAGCTCAGATTAAAAAAAAAAAAGAGGGCAATAGAGAGTCCAGAAATTACGGCCTTTGCAGAGATGAAAAAAATCAATTGTTTCTAGATCCAAAACAGGAAGAGATGGGATCAAAAGAGCCTTTAAGGTACAAAGTCCCGCCAAACTTTCCAGGAAAGATCAATCCAAAGCAGAGATCAGAGTAAGGGTGTGGGCCGCCAACCTACTGCTCCAGATGACCTCAGTGGGACCCTCATTAAGTTGGGTGGAACATGGGGCAAGGGAGCTAAGGAATAATGCAGATTGGGAACTAGTTTAGAAATAAGCTCTGGGTGCAGTTACTGATGCACAGACCCAGCTGGAAGCAAATGTATCAGTAAAGGGCTGTTTTTGAGGATCATCTTAAACAAGGAAATCATATAGCCAGGCTGAGGAGGCCTTTCACAGTTCAAGTTTTAAAACAATCCCTCTGCCAAAACTTCTGAAACACCAAGTGGGCCAGAGTCAAGCAATCCCCAAGGAGGGCTTAACTTCTCAGTGAACATTTCATATGCTCTTGTTTACTAAAAAGGACCACACAAATTTCTCTAGAGGCAGAGGTGAAATATAATTTAACTGCTACAACAATTAAACTACTGATTGCCTCCAAATGACTTTCAGTTTACTGATGGAGAAATGGAGACCCAGACTGGGCTCCAGGATAAAATAAGCCTTACATTTCAGGTCACTTTGTTTTATACTTTTGAAGAGTGAAAGTGAAAATCATTCAGTCATGTCCGACTCTTTGCAACCCATGGACTATACAGTTCATGGGATGCTCCCAGCCAGAATACTGGAGTGGGTAACCTTGAAGAGGATTGTCCCAACCCAGGGATCAAACCCAGGTCTCCCGAGTTGCAGGCAGGTTCTTTACCAGCTGAGCCACAAGCTGCTGCTGCTGCTGCTAAGTCACTTCAGTCGTGTCTGATTCTGTGCGACCCCAGAGACGGCAGCCCACCAGGCTCCCCTGTCCCTGGGATTCTCCAGGCAAGAATACTGAAGTGGGTTGCCATTTCCTTCTCCAAAAATGTATTTATAAATACTACTATTTTCAAAAACAAACCCAACCTAGTTTTCATTGCACACTCCATTCCCACGCTGACATACAGCCAGGTTTGAGGTTTCCTGTGAAGCCAGTTGTCTCTCCTGAACTTTCGCTGCACTGCTTCCTTGATCTGGAATGCCCATCCCGACAGGCACTTCCACGCGTCTCCACCTCCCAAACCCACCTGATGCGCTGCTGCTGCTGCTGCTGCTGAGTCGCTTCAGTCATGTCCAACTCTGTGCGACCCCAGAGACGGCAGCCCACCAGGCTCCCCCGTCCCTGGGATTCTCCAGGCAAGAACACTGGAGTGGGTTGCCATTTCCTTCTCCAATGCATGAAAGTGAAGAGTGAAAGTGAAGTCGCTCAATCGTGTCTGACTCTTAGTGACCCCATGGACTGCAGCCTACCAGGCTCCTCCGTCCATGGGATTTTCCAGGCAAGAGTACTGGAGTGGGGTGCCACTGCCTTCCCATTTTTTCAAACTGGGCTTTCTCTGTGCTCCCAGATAGAGTAGACTACCTCTCCCCTGAGCCCGTGGAGCCTTCTGCACACCTGCCTCTTCTAAGTACTGCCTTCTCTTCTCAGCTGTCAACTCTGAGTCCAAGATCTGAGTTTCATGGTTTCTGTATCCCCTGAACCAGAACATACATCAGTTTGAGTTATTCACCAGCCTTGGCGCGAGGGATTGGATTTAGGGAGAGGGGCCCTTTTTACCTGATGGTTTCTGGTACGCTGAAAGACCATGCAAAGTGGGCAGCTGGGCAACCCTGGTCCTCAAGGCTGGGCACCAACCACACCCTGCTACATCTCCCTGCAACCAGCGGATCTTGTTCTTAAAAGTAAGGAAACCTAAACAGCACACTTCTAACATAGATCAAAAAATAAACCTAGAGAAGTTTTAAAATATTTTGAATTAAATGAAAATGAAAACCCAACTTGTAAATTTATAGGAGATACAGGAAGAGCGCCACTGAGAGGGAAGTTTACAGGCTGCATACAAGGATTTTAAAAGGAGAAAGACAAAAAATCAACAATTTGGGTTTCCACTTCAGGAAACTGAAAAAAAAGAAAAAAAGAGCAAATTACATCCAAAGTAAACAAAAGAAAAGAAATAATAAGAATTAGAGCAGAAATCAATGAATTTGAAAAAAAATCAACTGAGAAAGTCAGTGAAACCAAGAGCTCGTTCTGTGAAAAGGTCACTAAAATTGATAAACCTCTAGCAGCCTAACGAACACAGAAGAGAGAGGACACAAATTACTAACGTCAGAAAGAAAGCGGGGACATCGCTGCAGATGCCACGGACATTCGAAGGATAATAAAGGAATACTCTGAATAACTCACACCAGCAAATCTGATAACCAAGATGAAACAGACCAGCTCCTTCAAACATACAGCCTGGCAGAACTCACACAAGAAGAAGCAGACCATCGGACAGGCGTGTATCTATGACAGAAACTGAATCTGGCAGGGATGTGGTAGGGAGAGGGGTTCAGGATGGAAAGGAAAAATGTATGCCTATGGCCGATTCATACCGAGATATAGTGAAAACCATCACAGTACTGTAGTTACCCTCCAGTTAAAATACGTTTTTTAAAAATAATTAATAATCTTCCCAAACCAGAAATGTCAGATCTAGATGGGTTCACCGGTGAGTTCTGCCAAACATTGAAGGCAGAAATTATACCCGCGCTGTACAATCTCTTTCAGAGGATGGAAGCAGAGGCAATATTTCCTAACCCATTCTATGAGACCAGCATTATCCTATTACCACAACCAGACAAAGACATTACAAGGAAACGGCAGGCCCATATCTCTCATGAGCATGGACGCGAAAAGCCTCAATAAAACATTAACAAACTGAACCCAGTAGTGTATAAAAAGAATCACACTCCACAAACAAGTGGGATTTATTCTGGGTATGCAAAGCTGGTTCAACATTCAAAAGCAAGGGAGCCTAGGAAGAAAGCTGGGGAAAGAAACCTCGGAACCAGGAAGGAGGCATTGTCTGAGAGAGTTCTCTCTTAGGAACTCCCGATGAAACAGGGCAGGCCCTGGAGGACTCTAATTCTGCCAAGATCAGACACCTGAATAGGCGGGCAAACTAGATTCACACTCCAGTTGTTCCTTGTTGTTTCCCCTCAATATAGTGAAACCTTTGGAATCTCTTGCGGTGTCAGCTCAGGAGTTCAAGAGCAGAGCCTTGGTTTTATAGAAGCTCTGATATTCAAGGGTGAAGGGAACCACTGTGCTCAGTTGCTCAGTACTGTCTGACTCTTTGGAACCCCATGGACTGTAGCCCTCCAGGCTCCTCTGCCCGTGGAATTTTCCAGGCAAGAGTACTGGAGTGGGTTGCCATTCCCTTGTCCAGGGGATCTTCCCAACCCGGGGACTGAACCCAGGTCTCCTACACTGCAGGAAGGCTCTTTACTGTCTGAGCCACCAAGGCATCCACACAAACAAAGAAGCCTCTTTACAGACAATGGCTACCGTTTACTGAGCTCTACTCTGTGCCAGGCTCTTTATAAACAAACTCCAGTCATCTCAAAGATGGTTGAGGTTCCCAACTCAGCTTCCCAAATCTGAAGTTCCAAGAGGTTTAGGTGACTGGCCTGAGAACCACAGCAAATAGCAGAGCTGGGATTTGAACCCAGGCTGGTCAGACTCCAAAGGTTATACTATTTCCAGTTTCATGTTGCACCTGCTGCTTTGTCCCTTCCCTGTTAAACGCAGCTCTGCATTATTCTAATTTCCCTACTCAGTCAGCATCGTCCCACTGTTCACTGTGTGCCAGGTACTGTGTGCCATTGAACATCTGGGATGACCAAGGTGTGAAAAACAAAGGGCAAGAAGACCAACTGCCTGAGTTTTGCACCATCTAAATTGCCAAAGCTGATCTCAGTCAAATGTGAGAGAAAGGCCCAGATGGTCAATGTCCCCTTCCCATTTCAGCTTCCCACTTTGCCTTGCCTGCAGTTGCAGCTCGTGTCTGCTGGTGGAAAAGCTGGGTTTAGAAGCCACCCTCCTTCCTTGCCTGCCCTGCCGTGGCCATGCCCTTTATCTACAGTAGCGTGACAGCAGAATAGTCATCTGGGGCTAAGTTGTAGGCTGACCATTAAGACCCAGGACTGGTCAGCTGGTGGAGCCCCTGCTGCTCTTCCTGCGGGGCATTTTACTGAATAAAGCACCCTTGGAAGCCAATGAATTGAATCTGTGGCAATGTGAACATAGTTGCTGCAACGAGGGAGAGCTGGGGACAGGTAAGGTCCTTCTGCCAAGCCTCGAATCACTACACAAAAGAGTTACCAGGTCACTGCTGAAAAACGTATGGTCTCAGCTTGTGAATTCGAGAGCAGGGGCTTGGTTTTATACAAGCCCCAATATTCAAGGGTGAAGGCATCCACATGGGAACGTTAATAATCAGAGGGAAGCTGATGGCTTAATGATATCCTTTGATGTCCTTAAGTGCTGTGCATTTTAATTCAAGTACAGTAGCGTATATAGAGGCACCCTGCAGTGACACTGATGGCTGGACTTCGGGTCCTTGAAAGGCTAATGGAAGTGTTCTTGGAGCCCCTGTCTTAGCCCTTGTAATAACAGGAAACTCACTTGTTTAACGCAGACTATTCTGTGTGGGGATGCTTGAGAGTGGAGTTCCACGTCCTCCACCAGACTCTTTAGGCTCTGTTCTCTATACCCTAGGCAGCAGAAAGAGGCCTCTCCCCCTGGATCCCAGCCAGAAACTGGAGCATCGCTCTTTCTTCATCAGAGTTCATTTTGTTCATATAAAGAAAACTCTCTGGAGGGGAGACGGGAAATTTAGCAAGTTAGCATAGGTCCATTTCCTGTGCGCCAGAGCCCTCTGCTGGCTACATATGAATCTTGCTGGTCCTTGGACACGCCAACTTAGAAAGCTCCCAGTTTAAGATGTTCAGACTTTTCTATTCGTGAAATCAAATCACATGTCATTCAGAATCCACGGAGCTGAAGGTGGTCTATTCTACAATGAGTGCTGAGGGTCAACAGTATGGAGGGGGTGGTGGAGAGGATTTAATTAGCTTCGACTTCATGCATTACGCTGGTATGAATTCCAGATGAATTAAAGAGTGACATAAAAATATGGAGCCCTGAAAGCATTAGATTCAGCTGGTCAAGAATCTGCCTGCAACGTGGACCTGGGTTTGATCCCTGGGTTGGGAAGATCCCTTGGAGAAGGGAAAGGCGAGCCACTCCAGTATTCTGGTCTGGAGAATTCCATAGACTGTATAGTCCATGGGGTCACAAAGAGTCTGATACGACTGAGTGATTTTCTCTTTCATTTTCACTTTCAAGAGAATTAGAAGATGTGCATTAATGTGTTTCATGGTGGAAAATATTTTATAAATGCAGAACCAAGACAAGACTTCACAAAGGAAAACTTTAATAGATTTGACAAGCAGAACTATGTTCATTTTCTCGTGGCTGTTATCTTGGATTAAAATAGATGTAGGAGGTGTGAAGCAAAAGCTGGATGAAGCACAAGCTGGAATCAAGATTTCCGGGAGAAATATCAATAACCTCAGATATGCAGATGACATCCCCTCATAGCAGAATGTGAAGAAGAACTAAAGAGCCTCTTGATGACTGTGAAAGAGGAGAGTGAAAAAGCTGATTTAAAACTCAACATTCAGAAAACTAAGCTCATGGCATCCGGTTCCATCACTTCAAGGCAAAGAGATGGGGAAACAATGAAAACAGTGACAAACTTTGTTTTCTTGGGCTCCAAAATCTCTGCAGATGGTGACTGCAGCCATGAAATTTAAAGATGCTTGCTCCTTGAAAGAAAAGCTATGACCAACCTAGATAGCTAATAAAAAGCAGAGACATTACTTTGCCGACAAAGGTCCGTCTAGTCAAGGCTATGGTTTTTCCAGTAGTCACGTGTGGATGTGAGAGTTGGACGATAAAGAAAGCTGAGTGCCGAAGAATTGATGCTTTTGAACTGTGGTGTTGGAGAAGACTCTTGAGAGTCCCTTGGACCGCAAGGAGATCCAACCAGTAAACCCTAAAGGAAATCAGTCCTGAATACTCCTTGGAAGGACTGACGCTGAAGCTAAAACTCCAATACTTTGGCCACCTGATGCGAAGAACTGACTCATTTGAAAAGACCCTGATGCTGGGAAAGATTGAAGGTGGGAGAAGAAGTGTGTGTGAAATAAAAATATCTCCTGCTATATTAATAAACAAGAAATGGCACAGCCATCAGCAATTTCTGGCCTCCAAATGTGAATGAGGTCTCCCCCAACTGCAATCCAGGGGATACTCCCAACCCCCATGGTGACTGCTGAGGAGCCGAGGGAATGCAAGAAGCAAGATGAGCAAGGAAACAAGACCCCAAATATCTTAGGTGTATATGAAAGGAAAGAATTCAGTGGGCGCAGAAACTTGCATCTTCCCCATACATAGAGTGCTAAATTCCTTAGCCTGATACCTGATCTTTGGTGTTTAGACTACCTGTTCCTTTGGTTGCAAACTTCTGAACAGCATGACTTTCCCTCCTGCCTCCTTGGAGCAGTTTTCTCAGAACTCCTGAGATGCTGTCTCAAGTTGTGGCTATATTTTTCAGTTGACAGTTGGAGATTTGGTTTATTGGGAAAGGGCTCTCACTTGTCTTGGTGGCTCAGACAGTAAAGAAGTCGCCTGTAGTGCAGGAGACACGGGTTCAGTCCCTGGGTCAGGAAGATCCCCTGGAGAAGGAAATGGCAACCTGCTCCAGTGTTCCTACCTGAAGAATCCCATGGACAGAGGAGCCTGGCGGGCTACAGTCCATTTGCTCTCAAAGAGCTGGACACGACTGAGCAACTAGCACAGATACACACACACACACTCTCAGTTGTGGGGGAGGAAGTAAGACAACCAAGATTGGCAGCGAGAAAAGCTGACCTGCAGTGCAAATGCAGCAGAGCTGTCTACACGGGGAATTCTGGAACTGGGAGAGCGCCTCCAATTGTCCTGATTGAAGGCAAAGGGCTCAGCCTTTGGCATTCGACGCAGGCCTGCCACTGGATGTGTGATGCCCTAGGGAGTCAATTCCCAGGTGTGAGTCAGCTGTGAGCTGTCTACGAGCAGCCCTCCTGGTGGGTGGGGAAATGGGTGCCTCTGTCCTGCCTGGAATCCGGATGGCACACCACAGTACCCACTACACCAGTATTTGTCTGTGCCCTGTCATCCTGCTGCAGGGAGAAGCCATGCCGACTCCATGTGGGACCTGCTTTTCACGGCGTGCATTGTTTTAATCGTACAATATAGCCTGCCTCCGAGAACCCTGCCCCTCTTCCTGACTGTTAAAACGCCTTCGTTCAGAATCCTGTCCACCAGTACGAGGCAGGAAGGAAGAAATGGACAAACCCGCCTGCCTGAGGCTTGCCTTTCTAGGGGATATTTATAAGATTTGTGGTCTTTTTACTTTGTTTCCTCGCTTTTCTCCCATCTCTAATCCATAAAAGAACCTGGCCTTCAGACCCCGACAAGATCAGCCAGCTTCCCAAATAAAGTCCTATTCCTTGCCTTAGAACACCTCCTCTGTCTCTCAGATTCATTGGCCTCTCATCAAGCAAGCAGAACAAGGTTGGCCTCAGTAGCAGTCCTATCCTTGGCGGTAGTAATGATGAATATTTTAAAATAGTTGCCAGTTTTGGGGGATAGAAAATGGAATAGTTTTAATTTGTTATCATTTAATTCCTTTATTTACTAATTTCCCCCATCTAATGTAACACACCTAGTCAAATCCTTGCTCTTTTTTCTACTAACTAAATTTAGCTTCTTTATAAAATAGAAGATTGGATCATAACCAATCAACAAAGGTAATGTGAGAGCAACTTCTGAGTGGAAGATATCTCCCATCACTATCAATTATAAAGCTTCAAGTGTATTCCTAAGAACAGAAAAGAATCACATCCTCATTTATGCTTACCCCCCATCCCAGCCAGCTGCATTTTTATCCCACTCTCTTCCTTTTTCTTTAAAGCCCCGAAGACAACTTTGATGAATGCCAGCTGTCAACTGCTAAAATGATAATCAAGCTCTTTTGAGAGAAATTTATCTTCTAGCAAAAAGGCACTTAGCTCCTTTTGAGATGTTCCAAAATCTGGATTTGATTGCTAAATCTTTTGTATCTCAAAAAAAATGTATTTGGGTACTGGCCTTTTTTTAAAAAGCCGTTTTTTTCTTAAGCATTCCCTTCTGAGCAAAAATCACATTGTCAAGACATGAGACTTTTCTTTATAATGAATATAAATTACACATATTGATATAGTAAAAGTATTCTGAGAAAGGCTCTTGTTAAAATAGATGTGGTGGAGCTGAAATTTGAAAATCACTGTGAAGTAAGAGACAATAGACTTTTGAAGACAGAAGCCATGAAGCGTCTTGTCACAGCCATTCGATTCAGTTTCACAAGTGGCTGCTGAGTTTCTGCCATCTGGAAGGCACCAGACTAAGCTCTGTTCTCTATGTCCACATTCCTTGATTCGGCATCTGAGGGCCTCCCGTGCTCTTGCACAGGCTACCATTCCAGACTTTTCTCCAGCATACCCCTACAGTACAGCCTCACAGGACCCTGAGATGGGCCCCCAGGGTCTCCCTGTCCCCACCCCCCTGTGTTTGTGATTGAGGTTTTCTCTCATTATCCTCTTTCTCCCTACAATGTAGGGCTTCTGAGACCTCAGGCCACAGCCTAAATTCCCTCTCTGTGTAAACTGTTCTCTCTCCTCCGTCCCCAGCAAAGTTACTCTTCCTTCTCTAGTTTTTGTCAATTGTTCTTTCTCACCATCAACAGAGGCCTCAGGTTCGTCAAGGGAATGAGCTGTCTCTCCAAATCGTGGGGAAGCTGTAGGCAATTCCAACATGAGTTTGTGGGTGGGCACAGGAGCAGATCTGAAGAGCAGTCGGTATTTACAAAACGTCTTCTTTACAGAGTTGAAGTGATTTAACTTTAACAACAGCCATGCAGGCTCGATACTGTGTTATCCCATTTCTGTTGTTGTTTAGAAATAAAGATTGAGAGAAAGAGAGTAGGGGAGGGGAGGCAGAAACAGAAAGAAAAAGAATTAAGAAGTTCCTCCCTTCAAGGGGTTTACAGGCTAGAAGGAGAAAGAGAAGCTGTGTGCACTTACTAGTAATAGGGGCTTCCAGGGGCGCTTGGTGGTAAAGAACCCGCCTGACAGTGCAAGAGAGGTAAGAGATGCAGGTTCGATCTCTGGGTCAGGAAGAGCTCCTGGCGGTGGGCATGGCAAACCACTCCTGTATTCTTGCCTGGAGAATCCCATGGACAGGGGAGCCTGGCAGGCTACAGTCCATGGGGTCACAAAGAGTCAGACAAGACTGAAGCGACTTAGCACGCATGCAATAGTAATAAAGGCCTAAATAAAATACTGCATAACTGGTCTTGGAGGTCAGGAGGTGAAAGAGTCGAATCCCAGTTTAAGGTGAAAAGAATGTTCACTCTGATTTCCCCCTGAGTTAGGAAAATCCTAGCAATAACTTAAACACACCACACAGGGGCAGAAGAAGTCCATTAAAACTAGGATTTAAGCCTCAACGAGTTTGTTCTGTGCTACGTATGCACTGGAGAAGGAAATGGCAACCCACTCCAGTGTTCTTGCTTGGAGAATCCCAGGGACAGGGGAGCCTGGTGGGCTGCCGTCTCTGGGGTTGCACAGAGTCTGACACGACTGAAACGACTTAGCAGCAGCAGCAGCAGCATACTGTAAGGCTTGGAGGGCCGCGATCTGAAAAGGACAGTCAGGGACAGCCTCTAGTGGACTGACAAAGTTTATTGTCTGTTGGGAGCCAGCGTGAGGAACTCCGCCCATGGCAAAGGTCATGAGGAAGGGGGCTTCGGCATACGCAAAGGCGTGACCAAGTCTCAGGAATTTCCCCTGCTCCCAAGCAT
>SJYF01000094.1:1974834-1986378 GCA_006410515.1 Procapra przewalskii
GTCTCTGCCACCTTCACCACGTGACCATCCTCTTCCCATGCGTTTCTCTGTGTCTCTTCTCCTCTTCTTTAAAGACACCAGTCCCATTGGATTAGGGCCCAGTGACCTTATTTTAATGTAAAACATCTTCAAGGCTCTACTTTCAAGTGAAGTCACATCACAGGTACTGGGGGTTAAACTTCAGCTTACCTTTGAAAGGGAGCCTCCAAGCCAGGCCTGGCTCCCGAGTCCCTGCTCTCTCTAGTCTCAGCTCCTGGGCTCACAGTGGTGGGGAAGCCCGCTGTGTACCTCCCAGGGGCTTTGCAATGTGGGGAGACATGATCAGTGTGGTGATCAGTGAAGGTGCTGATGGGGTTGATCATCGAAAGTCAGCACTACCCTGGCTGGGGCAGGTTCCTGGGGGAGCAGATGAGAGCATGGGGCCAAGAGGGATCATGAGGACGCAGGCAGGAGGGCAGGGACGGAAAGGAAGGAGTGTGTTCCAGGCAGAAGGAGATGCTGGGCAGAGATGAGAGAGAGGGGAATGTAGCTTGTTTGGATCTGGCAGAAGAGTTCAGTGTGGCCGGGGCAGAGGTGTCAAGGCGGGAAGTTGGGAGAGGAAGCTGAAGAAGCTGGTGGGGGCAGAAGTGGAGGGTGGGAGAGCCAGGGTGAGCAGCCCACACTCTTGTCTCCAGCATCACCAGGAGCCGTGGAAACACAAGGGTGGGGTCCCAATGTAGTGGCCGAAATTGATTGACTCTTCACGGTCCTGTGAAGTCGGTGATAGTAAGATTTCACCTTCCAGTACAGGGCACCCGGGTTCTATCCCTGGTCGGGAGCTAAGATGCCACATGCCTGTAAGCCAAAAAGCCAAAACATAAAACAGAAGCAGTATTGTGGCAAAGTCATTACAGACTTTAAAAATAGTCCACATCAAAAAAAAATCTTAAATAAAAAAGACAAAGAACCAAGAGTTGTACGTGTTTGCTGGTCTTGTGGATAAACAGTTCAGTTCAGTTCAGTTCAGTCACTCAGTCGTGTATGACTTTTTATGACTCCATGGACTGCAGCACACCAGGCTTCCCTGTCCGCAATCTCCTGGAGTTTTCTCAGACTCATGTCCATAGAGTTGGTGATGTCATCCAACCATCACATCCTCAGTTGCCCCCTTCTCCCTCTGCCCTCGGTCTTTCCCAGTATCAGGGTCTTTTCCAGTGGGTCTGCTCTTCACATCAGGTGGCCAAAGTATCAGAGCCTCAGCTTCAGCGTCACTCCTTCCAATGAATATTCAGGGTTGATTTCCTCGTGGACTGACTGGTTTGATCTCCTTGCAGTCCAAGGGACTCTCAAGAGGCTTCTCCAGCACCATACTGAAAGCAACAATTCTTCGGTGCTCGGCCTTCTTCACGGTCCAGTTCTCACATCTGTGATTTTGGATGTGATACTGATTTTTCTGTGATACCCAGTATCACAGAACTTTGACTATATGAACCTTTGTCCCTAGGAAGTCTTCTAGGGACCCTTGTACTCCTGGGACTTGGGATATGAGGCAGTGACAGGGGACAGATCACCAGGCCAGACGCTGAGTTCAAGTCCCGCCCTTTCACTCATTAGCTCTTGACTCGAGGGAAGTTGCATGTCTCTAAACAGGGACTCTGACATGCAGACGCACAGCCCTGGCAGGGCTGCTATTGAAAGTGGCCAAGAGGTGGGTACAAAAGGACTTGGGAAATCAGCGTGCGGGACAACCAGAGCCACCTGGCGGCCACAGGATGACTATCATCAGCGTCATCATTACTGCAGTTGTTACAGGCAGCTCAGTGGGCATGGCTGACCTGGGCAGGCAGAGCTGGAGGAGGAAGGCTCTCCCTGCATCACGGCCCTGCGCCCTCCCCAGCAGACCTCCACAGGAAACACCCCCGACTGTTCCCTCCTAATTCAATCAGCGCTTTAATTAAAATGAGTTCATCAGACTCTGGAGGAGCAGCCAACAAAAGAACCAAAAACAGCAATTACCTTCTGGGGACCGTGCCTGGACCCTTGGAAGTTTCCCGTGAAGGGAAGCAAGAGTGGGTGGCAGTGGAAGCGTTCAGCTGGGTGTCTGGGGAGAGGGGCGTGCTTTCCTCTCCGTGTGTGAGGGATGCAGGCAGGTGTGCGTGGGTTTCTGGGGGCAGGGGGGAACATGGGATTTCTGAGGCTAAGCCATCCACACCCCAGCTCCCTGTCAAGGTCCCTGTCTGACCAGCGGGAAGCAAGCTGTTGTCTTCTCCAGATCATGAAATGCCTCTCTGCTTTTCTGCTTGGGAAACAAGAGAATGATTTAAAACTGTCCCCTGGCTGGCATACTTTGTCTCCTTTTTCTGCCTGTGTGTGTGTTAGTTACTCAGTAGTGCCCTGCTCTTTGTGACTCGATAGACTGTAGCCCTCCAGGCTCCTCTGTCCGTGGGATTCTCCAGGCAAGAATACTAGAGTGAGTTTCTATGCCCTCCTCCAGGGGATCTTCCCAACCTAGGGATGGAACCCGAGTCTCCCACACTACAGACAGACTCTTCACTGAGCCGCTAGGGAAGCCCCCTTTTTTGCCTGCCTTCCTCAAACCAGCCCATCCCTGAGGGCCACAAAGCTGGCCCAGATCCCTCCAGCCTCCTACACTCCACCCCAGCATCACAGGTGAGCTTTTTGCTCTGAACTGTCTGCCAGTGTCATTTAAGAGAAATGGAACGCAACCCACAAAC
This sequence comes from Procapra przewalskii, assembly GCA_006410515.1. Lineage (NCBI taxonomy): Eukaryota > Metazoa > Chordata > Mammalia > Artiodactyla > Bovidae > Procapra > Procapra przewalskii. The sequence goes on from SJYF01000094.1 coordinate 1,977,549, forward strand.
AACATTTAAAAGGCCACAATGCAAGCAACTTAAATATTTCTAGTAGCACACACACACACACAATCCACAAGAAACAGGTGAAATAGATTTTAATAATATGGCCCAATGTATTTGTGTGCAAAGTCGCTTCAGTCGTTTCCAACTCTTTGTGATCCTATGGACTGTGTGGCCCTCTGGGGATTCTCCAGGCAAGAACACTGGAGTGGGTTGCCATGCTCTCCTCCACAGGATCTTCCCAACCCAGGGATCGAACCCGTTTCTCTTATGTCTCCTGCATTGCCAGGCGAGCTCTCCACCACTAGCACCACCTGGGAAGCCCCAGGATAGCATAAAACAGCCACAATATTGTCATTTCAGCATGTAATCAATATAAAAATCATTACTTTTTTTAATACTAAGTCCCCCAAATCCTGTATTTTAGACTTATAGCTCAATTCATATTGACCATATTTTAAAAGTTTAGCAGCCACACATGGTCAGTAGATACCATGTTGGATAGTGCAGGTCTGTACTGAGTTCCACTGGGTGATGGTCTCGTCTCCATTTATGGACTTGGTACATTTCCCTCCCATGGAACGATGGCCCAGTGAGGCTGTGGTTCACCCCTCCAGGGAGCCTTGCGTACACCTGGCTCCTGGCAGGAACTTAGGAATTGTTTTGGAGTGAGTGAATGAACTTAAGAAGGTCTCTCTGCCTTTGTATTAAGAAGTGGTACTAGGGGAATGCCCTGGCTGTCCAGTAGTTACCACTCGGCACTTTCACAGCTGTGACCCCTGGTTTAATCTCTGATCGGGAACAAAAATTCTGCAAGCCACAGGGCAAGGCAAAAAACCAAAAAATAAAAAAATAAAACCAGAAGTGATGCTAGGAGAGTGCTGCTAGCGAGTCTCTAGCTCTCTGGAAGCAGCAGTGGCCCAGGAATCTAGCTCCAGGCTTTTCTTTGGTGCTGTAGGAGCCCCTGGCAGCTGAGCTTCTGGTATCTGGCCATCACTCATTTTATGTATCAGCCCTGATGTATATGCATGGGCAAAGGAAAGCCGGTAAGAGGATATGGGGAGACATTTTACTTCGTACCTCCTCCTCCTAAATTTCATCCATTCATTTATTAGCACATTAGTTTGTTCATTTGGGAAACATTCCCAAAGCACTTTATTTAAGCCAGGCAATTGCTAGGTGCTGGCGCATTTCATGGGTAAGTAAGAAACCATTCTTCCTCTCTCCTTCTCTGTAATCCCCTGGAGTACTCGTTCTAGAGGAACATGTATTTAACTAGAATAAACATAGACAAACGTGCACTCTCTGTGTCACACCAGCACTCTCCCTCTCCCCACGGACTTGAATTAACTTTCCTTCCCTCCTTCCCTGGACAGCACAGCTACTATCTGCAGGTTCAGCGCTATGCACTCCTTCCACGGCCTCAGTCAGTACCCCACTTTTAGGGAGGAGAAGACTCTGGCTCAGAGGAGCCTGGCAGCTATAGTCCATGGGGTTGCAAGAGTCGGACACCACTTGGTGCCTACGCCACCGCCATCCGGTGGCACCAGTGGAAAAGACCCTGCCTGCTAACGCAGGAGACTTAGGAGACCTGGCTTCAACCCCTGGGTTGGGAAGACCCCCTGGAGGAGGGCAAGGCAACCCGCCCCAGTATTCTTGCCTGGAGAATCCCATGAACAAAGGAGCCTGGCGGCTACATTCCATAGGGTCGCAAAGAGTGGGACATGACTGAAGTAACTTCATGCACATGAAATAGGTAACTAATGAGAACCTACTGTCCAGCACAGGGAGCTTGACTCAGTGCCCTGCGGTGAATTAAATGGGAAAGAAATCCAAAAAAAGAGGAGATACATGTAAACATATAGCTGAATCACTTTGCAGTACAGCAGAAACATAGCATCGTAAAGCATCGATACTCTAATAAACATTTTTTAAATAATAAATAAAGAGGTGGGTCCTGGGCCGTCTTCACCCCTGTGATGTGCTGTAAATAACTGATCAGATGGCTTAGCGAGAAGCTCATGAATTTCTAAACCATTTGTAAAGGCCTCCTGGGAAAAATGGCATCTGGGTCTCCTGGCCCCCTACCCTCTCCATTTGGGTCCCAGATGAAGCAAAATGACAGGATCAGTTTCCCTACTGTGGCCTTCAAGTCGAGAGTCTTTTAAGGAATGGAATGTTCCTCCCCCACAAAATCCCAAGTTCTCTGTGCTCATGAATTATGCATTCAGCACTTGGCAGCCCACTCCAGTACTCTTGCCTGGAAAATCCCATGGACGGAGGAGCCTGGTAGGCTCCATGGGGTCGCAAAGAGTCAGACACGACTGAGCGACTTCACTTTCACTTTTCACCTTCATGCATTGGAGAAGGAAATGGCAACCCACTCCAGTGGCAACTCACTCCAGTACTCTTGCCTGGAGAATCCCAGGGACAGCAGAGCCTGGTGGGCTGCCGTCTATGGGGTCGCACAGTGTCGGATACGACTGAAGTGACTTAGCACTTGGCAGAACAGCAGTCAGGAGACTATCCCTAGAACCGAAATCCTCTAAGAGTTCTGTGCAAAGACTCATCCCCTAGTCTTGTTCCCATGCCAAGCTGCCAGGACCAAGAGTAGGCAGGTGGCCTGCTCAGGACCAGGAGCCTCAGGACTCTCAGAGTCCATGGTAGACTGCCTCTCCCAGCAAGTTGTTGTTGTTCAGCTGCTAAATTATCTCCAACTCCTTGCAACTTGTACTGCAGCATGCCAGGCTCCCCAGTCCTTCACCATCTCCCGGAGCTTGCTCAGACTCATGTCCATTGAGTTGCTGATGCCATCCAACCATCTCATCCTCTGACGACTCCCTTCTCCTTTGGCTCTCAATCTTTCCCAGCCTCAGGGTCTTTTTCAGTGAGTCAGCTCTTCATACCAGGTGACCAAATAATTGAAGTTTCTGCTTCAGCATCAGTCCTTCCAATGAATATTTAGGGCTGATTTCCTTTAGGATTAGCTAGTTTGATCTCCTTGCTGTCCAAGGGACCCTCAAGAGTCTTCTCCAACACCACAGATAGAAAGCATCAATTCTGTAGTGCTCAGCCTTCTTTAAGGTTCAACTTTCTCATCTGTACATGACTACTGGAAAAGCCATAGCTTTGACTCTAGGGACCTTTGTCGGCAAAGTGATGTCTCAGCTTTCAGCTGTATAGGTTTGTCATAGCATTTCTTCCAAGGAGCAAGTGTCTTTTAATTTTGTGACCGCAGCCACCATCCACAGTGACTTGGGGGCCCAAGAAAATAAAATCTATCACTTTTCCACTTTTCCCCCATCTATCTGCCATGAACTGATGCAAATAAATGCATTCAAAAAGGGAGAGATGCTATAGAAAAAAATAAAAGCTGTATTCATTTTAAGGATGGGTTACTTAAGGTTGGAAAGACTTCCCAGAGGAGGTGATTTTTGAAATGAAACCTGAACCATCAAAAGAAAGATTTGGAGAAAAAGAGTTCCAAGCAGAAGGAATAGCAAAAACTATGCCCCTCTGGGAAATGTGTTTGTTGCTGAGACAGAAATAATAATAATTTTTAAAAAAGGCCTGTGTGGCCAGAGCACAGTGAAAAAGAGGGTTGGTGGGTTGAGAGTGAAGTGCAAGGAAGAGAGGACTGAAGGACAATGCCTGCATGTAGTAGGAGGCCTTTGGGGGAATTAGCAAAGGCACTCCTTCCTTGGGACAGACGCGGCCTCTAACCCAAGCACAGGATTCCACAAGGGGAACATGGCTGGGCTTTAACCCCACCTGCCTCTCTGCTTGGCACTCTTGTGCAGTGTGCGACATGCAGAACAGTACATGGAGGACCTGGGTAGAGCCAGTACCTGCTTGTGATGGAGCCCAGTGGAAATCAGAGCTCAGTGCTGGCCAGGTTAAATCCGAGATGCCATTAGCCATCCAGAGGCTTCCCTGGTGGCTCAGCTGGTAAAGAATCTGCCTGCAATGCAGGAGACCCTGGTTCAGTTCCTGAGTCACGAAGATCTGCTGGAGAAGGGATAGGTTACCCAGTCCAGTATTCTTGGGCTTCCCTTGTGGCTCAGCTGGTAAAGAATCCTCCGGCAATGCAGGAGACCCAGGGGTTCAATCCCTGGGTTGGGAAGATCCCCTGGAGAAGGAAGAGGCTACCCACTCCAGTATTCTGGCTTGGAGAATTCCATGGATAAAGGACTGGGCAGGCTACAGTCCATGGGATTGCAGAGTTGGACACAACTGTGCAACTAACTTTCAACTTTCAGAGGTTGCTGAACAGACAGATGGATGGGCCCATTTGGAGCTCAGGACAGAAGTCTGGGAGTCCTCACTGGATCATTACATGCCTGGATGCAGTCGCCCAGGGAGAGCTATAGAGTGATATTTCTAATGTGCAGACCTACCTGTGAGATGCTTAATCAGTGGGTGAGGCCAGCAAGCTGCCTAGGAATTAAAATTTAAGGACATCCACTCAAGGTGCCACAAGTACAAAGCTGGCACCTGAGAGTACATGTCACCTTAAATTTTGTGTCTTCTTTCATCTAATCCTGGTCTGGGGTAATTCAACAGAGAAAGGATAGTTGGTGGTGCTGGCACAAATGAAAATTCATTTGGGAACGAAATAAAAAAGAACCTCAACCTTTATTTCACACTATACGTAAAAACAAAAAAAAACAGATCATAGACCTAAACACAAAAGCTTTCTAACTATAAAACCTTTGCGGGGAGGGGCGAGGGGGGGTGGAAATGGAGAGAATCTTCATGACCTTGAGATAGGCAAAGATTTCTTAAATAGGACACAAAAAGCATGAACCATAATTGAGAAAAAAAAAAAAAAGACCACGTGGATTTGATCAAAACTCAGAACTTTTCTTTAAAAAACATCATTAAGAAAATTTAACAAATCACAGGCTGGGAGAAACCATGTGTAGTACATATATCTGACATAGGACTTGTACCCAAAACACACAAGGGACTCTTACAATTCAGTAGTAAAAAGACTCAGTGGACATGAGTGTGAGCAAACTCCCAGAGACAGTGAAGGACAGGGAAGCCTGGCACACTGCAGTCCATGGGGTCGCAGAGTCAGACACGACTCAGCAACTGAACAATGTCAACAGTAAAAAGACAACTGATTTAACTGTTTTAAACAGAGATTAGAATGGACCCTTCATCAAAGAACATATACAAACGGCCAATAACCAGCAAGTAAAAGAGAGGTTCAGCATTATTGAGGAAATTCAAATTTAGACTGTAATAAAGTTACAGTCTGATAGACCAGTTTAAGTTAAAAATGATGAAAATGTCAAGTATCATGACTTCCCTGGTGGTCCAGTGGCTAAGACTCCCAATGCAGGGGGGCCCAAGGTTCGATCCCTGGTCAGAGAACTAGATCCCACATGCCACAGCTACGTGTTCCCAGGCCACAGCTAAAGATCCTGCGTGCCACAGTCAAGATCGAAGACCCCATGTATCCCAACTAAGACCCAGTGCTGCCAAATAAATAAGGAAGTAAAAATAAATATTTCTTTAGAAAAGAAAATACCGAGTGATGCTGCCGATATGGAGCAACTGGGGTTCTCATACGCTATTGGTGGGAACATAAAATGTGTGAAACGCCTGGGAAAACGGTTTGGCAGCTAATTACAAACATACAACTAAGCAGTCCCATTCTCAGGTTTCTACCCAAGAAAATGAAAACAAAATGCTTATACAGCGACTTGTGCACAAGAGTTCACAGGTGCTTTCATAACAGCTCACAGCTCAGCCAAGAAGAACGGATAAACAAGCTGGGGTACATCCACACATAAGACGCTTTTCAGAAAAGAAATGGAACCACCAGTGCATGCAGCACTATGGAAGAGTCTCAGAAACGCTACGCTTAACGAAGGAAGCCCAACAAAGAAAAGAGTGCAATCTGTAAGATACCACATGTAGAAAAATCTAGAAAAGACACACCTGACCTGCAATTGTGGAAATGTCATCAGTGTTTGCCTGAGGCTGGAGTTGGGGGCTAGGGGTTGACCCCAAAAAGACAAGAGGGAATTTGGGGGGGAGAGTGGAATGTTCTATATCTTGATCATAGTTCTGGTTACACGGCTGTGTATCAAGATTCATCAACCTGTGCATATAAATCAGGTACATTTATGTAAGTTACACATCAATAGAGTGTCTTAAAAACACTTTGAAAAGCCTGACTTAAAAGTTCCGGCTTTTGCTGACAACCAATCCTCTGGTCATCCTTGTCACTAGGACTGGGGGAACAGAATGTTTTTTTTTGTCAAAGGACATGGTGATTAAATAGTTCTGTTCACCCCCAGGGCATGGTGGGTGTTAAACATGGACGCAAGAGGGCCTTCCTTGGGGGTCCACTGGTTAAGAATCCCCCTGCCGATGCAGGGGACCTGGATTCGACCCCTGGTCTAGGAGGATCCCACGTGCCTTGAGGCAGCAGAGCCCGTGTGCCACACCTGCTGCGCCTGCGCTCTAGAGCCTAAGACCACAACTCCTGGGTCTGCCCACAGCTGCTGAAGCCCCATGCTCGAGCCTGTGCGCCACAGCAGGAGAAGCCACCACGGTGAGGAGCCTGCACACCGCTGCTAGAGAGAGACCACACGCCGCAACGGCGACCAGCACAGCCGCAAGTAATAACTAATAAATACCGTCAAAGACGGACTTACAGCTGGTGGGCCCGTGCCTGTTCTTTGGATCAGAAATGAAGGAACGAGGGCCCAGAGAGCAGGAAAGACTCATCCGAGAAGACACCCTTGATGTAGGTAGCGACTACGGGGTGCTGCTTCCTTCAGAGCCCAGTCCTGGGAGAGGCCTGTGTTGCCTGAGCAGGGCCACACTTACAGGGCACTGCACACTTACAGGGCACTGCACACTTACAGGGCATTGCACACTTACAGGGCACTGCACAAACCCTTTGTCTGCAGACCATCTTCTAGATGAGCCGGGGTCCAAGTGTTGCCTAAAGCGTATGTGGATCTGGCTGCTCACCGCTCAAAAGCCAATCAACAGGCCAGGCTGGTGGAAAGGAAAGTTTATTTCAAAGGCCGGCAGCTGGCGGGGTGGGGGGAGGGTGGCAGACATCTGTCCAAAGGCCGACTCCCCTCCACCTGGCAACCAGCGGGGTGAGAGCTCTTACAGAGAGCTCTTACAGAGGGTGGGGGCGGGCTATATGCAGAAACAGCACATTCGTCTCTGACAGTCATCTTCAGATTGGTCCCCGGTGGTCTGACCAGCGTCATCTTGGTTGTTTTAGGAGCAGTTAATCATCAGTTGCAGGGTCTATTTTTTCCCCATTTCTCTGAGGCCAGTTCTGAGAACTGTGGCAGCTCACGTCCTGAGTACAGCCTGCTCATCATGTAGTTAACTTCTCCACCTGAAGTTTTAGTGTCTATAAGACAGCTCACAGGATATGGCTCAGAATATTATCTATAGCCCTTGAGAAAGAACTGAAGGTCCTTGACTATGCTTAATGAGTACGGTATTATTATTTAGTCTCCTTTGAACGTTTTCCTTTGTTTTCCCGTTTCTCACTTGTCTTGATCAAATTTATTCTTTGACCAAAGTTTTCCACAGACAAAAGGCAGGCAGAGGATATGGTGTGGAGGGCCAAGGACCACAGGGCCCTGTTCTGCTTCCCGCGCACAGCATCATCACAGAGCAGAGACGGTGCGGGAGTGTGGCCCCGCTTTGCATCACCTCGTGCTGGTCTCCCCACCTTCATCATTGCTTGGCTCGCCTCCTGGGGTCCTCATGAGAACGTGGAAACCTGGATGTCTGCTCCCAGCAGTCTTACTGAACCTAGATGTCTGGTCAGGGCTATAAAGCACAAAGCAAGGAAATAAAGAACAAACAGATCAGAAAGGAATAAGTAAAATGGTTCCTATTTGCAGATGACATAATTGTCTACACTTAAAATCCCAAGAAATTTATACACCAAAAAATTCCAAGGACTAATACATTCTAGGTTCTAGGATAAAAGACAAACATTAAAAAAAAAACCAATGCTATCTTTATATATTAGCAAGGAAAACATGAACAATAAAATGAAAAGTGCAATACATAAAAATTTATAATCACTAAAAAAAAGGAAAGAAAAGGAAGAAATGTTTAGGTGTGCATGTGGCAAAGACATCCAGGCTTTGTATACTGTAAACTATACAACACTGATGGGAAAAAATCAAAGAAGGTCTAAATAAATGGAGACACATACTGTCTTCATGGACTGGAAACCTAACATACTAAAGGTGTAATTTCCCCCAAATCTGATACAGAATAATGTTTAATCAGCTATCTGAGCATCCTATGGCCCAGTGAAGTTGACAACTGTGGTCAGAATAGCGTTACTGTAGGGATAGACAGGGAAGCCCGGCATGCTACAGTCCATGGGGTTGCAAAGAGTCAGACTGAACACCAGCGAAAGAACTAGGACAGACAAGCCAGAAACAAGCCCACCCCTGGACTGAAACTCGACAAACTTGGTGTCACTGATCATCGCCAATCAAAAAGGGCTGGGCGTGTTCATAAAAGGGATGGGATAATAGATTATTAACATGAGAAAGGTGAAACTGCTGCCTTAACCCAGACCAAAAAATAATCAGTAAGAAAAGGGCTGAAATATGAAAACACAAAATTAAAAACTAGAGTATCTCTATGATTTCAACTTGGGAAGGCCTTTCTCCCACAAGGGTCAACTCTAAAGTTAAATATTAATAAATTCAATTAAAATGAAGAACTATTTTGATGTCTCCTCTTCTAAGGGCACTAATCCCACTATGAGAGCTCTGCCCTCATGACCAAGTGACCTAATTGCTTCTCCCTCACTTCCAAA
>SJYF01000094.1:2002875-2016047 GCA_006410515.1 Procapra przewalskii
GCACTTTCACAGCATCATCTTTCAGGATTTGAAACAGCTCCACTGGAATTCCATCACCTCCACTAGCTTTGTTCGTAGTGATGCTTCCTAAGGCCCACTTGACTTCACTTTCCAGGATGTCTGGCTCTAGGTGAGTGATCACACCATTGTGATTATCTGGATCATGAAGATCTTTTTTGTATAGTTCTTCTGTGTGTTCTTGCCACCTCTTCTTAATATCTTCTGCTTCTGTTAGGTCCATACCGTTTATTAGGCTAACTAATACAGTCTCACAATTCCCTGATGATGGTTCATTTTTTAAAATATTTTTTTCTGTTTGTGTTTCATTTTGGATAATTGCTACTGCTGTATCTTTAAAGTTCACCAACATTTTTTTTAAAAATATCTAGTCTTTGCTAATCCCATTCAGTGTATTTTTTACCTCAGACATTGTAGTTTTTGTGTCTAGAGTTTTAGCTTGGGTCTTTTTTAAAATATTTCATCCTGTTCTGAACATGTTCAGTTTTTCCCACAGCTCTTTGAACATACAGGATACCATTATAACAATGTTCAAGTGTTCTCATATACTGGTTCTAAACCTGCTTCAGCTCTGGGCTGGTTTAGATTGATAGCTCTTCCTTCTCATGAATCGCATTTTCCTGCTGCTTTTCATGCCTGATAATTGTTGACTGGATGCCAGACATCGTGAAGTTTACCTTGCTGGGTGCTAGGTGTTTTCATATTCCTGTAAATATTCTCAAGCTTTGTTCTGAGATGCACTTATATTACTTGGAAACAGTTTGATCCTTTTGGGTCTTGCTTTTAAGATGAGTTAGGCAGGACCAGAACAATTTTTAGTCCAAGAGTAATATTTTCCCATTACTGAGGTGAGGCTGCTCTCAGTGTTCTTCTCAATACCCTGTGAATTATGAGAGTTTTCAAAAGGGCTGGTGGAAACAGATACTATTTCTGGCCTGTATGAATGCCAGGCATTATTCCCTGTCATTTTTTCTGGTGATTCTTTTTGCTGCCTTGGGTCTTTTCGTCACACACCTGTGTTCATCAGTCCTCTGCTAAATATTTGTGTGGTCTTTTTACAGATCTCTGTCCAGCTCTCTCCTCTCTACCCTCTGCCGCCTGGTTCTCCAGCTGCCCCCAAGCTCCCCAGATGCTCAGTCCCATCTCTTCAATGCCGGAGTCCACCAGGCTCTGCCTGGACTCCCCTTTCCTGCTCCGCTGCCTGGAAACTTCCCAGGCAGTAAACACAGTCAGCGACAGGGCTTTCTTGCCTTGCTTCCCATCTCTCAAGGTCACTGTTCTCACTGACTGATATCCAATGTCTTGAAAAACATTTCCCTGTGTTTCGTTCTTTTTTGTGGTTTCCCTTGGGAGGGTAAATGTAGCTCCTGTTACTCCATCTTGGCTGGATGCAGAATTTTCTTAACCTGTGTCTTTAACAAGTATGTTTCACCCCTACTCCTTCCTCCCACTGGGGGAAACGTCATATAGTGCTGTCTGAATCTGGTCCCTGCTGTGGAACCTGATCTGTACTTCTCTCTTGTGAATGCTGTAAAATGTAACCTCACAGGTGAGTCTCTGACACCAGACTTCTCCAGAATGTGCCTGGACTGCCCCGGTTCCTTTCAGCACCGCACTGCCGCTTACGTTCCTCCGGCGAGTCCTGTGACAGAATACTCCGCGGGACGTTGAGAGAGCCAGGTTGTCATCCAGGGCTTGAGCCTTGCAGCCGGCAGTTGGGCAGCCTAATGAGCAGGGCCGGTTCCCTCTCGCCTCCGTCCCAGGGACCTAGACTCAGAGGAGCCTCCTACCCGGGGAGGATGAAAGTGAGGGGGTGGGGAGCAGTTGCTCCAGCTCCAGGCCCACCCAGGGTGGCAGCCAGCAGCCGGAATTGTTAGTCCTCTCCAGACCCCATTACAGCTCCTTATCCATCTCCTCAACACAGAGCTCTGGGAGGTGATTAGAAATGTATTAAGGCTTGGCTCCCAACAGCTTTGAGGGGGACCTCGGGGTGACTAATGCATTCCCCAGCCCCCTGCACCCCCGCCTCTCTGCCCTGAGCTGAGGCTCTGCCGCCTGCATCTCCTGCCCGCTCCCTGACATCCTGCCAGCCCTTCTTCACTCCCACCAGAGATTCCACCTGGGCGCCGCTGCGTATCCCAGCAACAACGTCAGTCAGGTAGAGGGGGCGGGTGGGATGCAGGCAGCATGCCTGGAACATCTCCCGTCTTGTGTTGGGGGATGTCAAGGAGCCAAAAAGAAGCCATCACCAGCCTGTCATCTCTGTCGCCCTCACCAACATCATGTGAGCATGAATTCAATACATTTGCTTCCCTGGTGGCTCAGATGGTAAAGAATCTGCCTGCAATGCAGGAGAACCCGGGTTTGATCCCTGGATAGGGAAGATCCCTTGGAGGAGGGCATGGCAACCCACTCCAGTATTCTTGCCTGGAGAATCCCACTGACAGAGGAGCCTGACGGGCTGCAGTCCATGGGGTGGCAAGGAGATGGACAAGACTGAGTGACTAACGCTTTTGCTTTCACAAGCCTTTCACGTTCAGTCTCAAGCTCACACGTGAGGCAGAATCCACCCTCAGGTGGAAGAAGAAGGGGCAGGCGGTGTTGGTGAACTTGAGCGCCTGCTGAGGGCCAGGCTCTGTGCTGCGTGATGCCCCTATGAGAGCAGGGCTGCCGCACACCCATTTCAGAGAGCCCAAGGGTCTGGTTTAAAGTCACTAGGAGAAAGGACTAAGACAAGCTGGGTCTGAGCCCAGGGCCCTGGTGCCGATGCTGAGTGGCACCTGATGGATTGCAGAGTGTTGAAGGGGAAAGTGGAGAGGGCCCCGAGCCCCAGGCAGGGGTGATTCCGTGTCACAAACCTCCACAGCCCAGTGCTCTGTTAGCCTGGGTCTTCCTCCCCAGGGCCTGTGTGGGCAGAGTGGATTGTGGCTGAAGCAAGCTCTTCCATAGCTCAGACAGACTGGCCCCAGAGGCGAAGGCAGAGCCCACAGGAGGCTGAAAGAGCCTGCAAAGGGCTAGGAAATGGGAGGCTTGCTCCCTCTGGAAGGGATTAGCCCTCTTTCCTTCTCTGAGCCCCTGAGACTCCATCCTGGTTTCCATCAGAGCATCCCTGTGTCTGAGGTTCCCTGAAGACAAACGTGTGTGTCTCATTTATGCCAGGGTTGCTGCTGCCTAGTCCCAGCGCCAGAGCTGGTTAATAAATAATAAATATCAAAAGAGAGCAAGGAATCAATACAAGCCTGAGCTGGGTAAAAAACCGTGTGCTGCGTCAGCTTCTGGGCCCTTGCTTCTTGGCTGCATTGCACTTTCCCTGAAGTTGCCGGTTACTGACAACAGCCAGTCTTGCCACTGCACCCTGCACCTCGTCCTTCAAACCCCCCAGGCCCCAGCACCCTCCCTTGGCCCCTGCAGAGTGTCTGCCACCTATGGGGCCCAGGACTAGGGCTTTGCATTCAGCTCAAGATAGGCTGTCTTAGCCCTTCCTGCCTGGGCGACTTTGGGCCAGACCCTCGGGCTCTCTGAGCCTCGCTTCACTCTCTGAAATGCGTGTGTGAAGGGCCCTCACAGAGGGCTTGTGAAGCAGCGAGCACCCTCAGCACATGCTCAAGTTTATCTTCAAATACATCTGCCTCCTTCTTCCACCCCAGGGCACCTCCTGCCTCAGCCGAGTGCATGTGACTTCTCATGTGTGTGCATCGCTCTAGAACCCTGGCCAGGTAACCTGGGCAGATCTGCCATGAAACGCCAGCCTCCCTCCCCAGCATTCCTGGGAAGGTTGAGTCACCCTCTGTGTATCTTCATCACTGGGAGCTCACACCACCTTGCAAGGCAGTGACTTCCATGGGGGGCAGGTAGCCTTGGGCTCCAACGTGGCCCTGCCACTGTGCATCTGGGGAAATCACTCCATTTCTTTGAAGTCCCGGCATTCTCAGCTGTGCAGCGGGATAACAGTCATTGTGTTAAGTTATGATGAGTCAGGATTTTGAGACTTCAGTATGGTAATGTGGCACTGGGTAAGGGGTCAGTAAATGGGCGTTCCTCATTATGAACTTCCTCTCTTGAGTCAAAAATCATCTTCCCTTTAATTCTGCCCACTGGTCCTCGGAAGAGAGTTTAATCCTATCTGCACTTGGCAGCCTGTTCTGTGACTGTCTATGGCCACAGAGAGCATCTGAGATGGGGAGGCCGAATGCCCGAGTTCCAGGCCTGACCCTGCCCCTCATGACTTGCAGCGAGATGCTTAACTTCTTAGAGCCTCGGTTTTTCTGTAAAATGGGAATAGTATCACCGATCTCACAGCATAGGCAGGAGAATGAAATGAGACGATAGATGTAAAACTGCAGGATTACATAAGTCCTGATAATAATTATTATGTTTGAACCATCATCCTGTAATCCTCCTCTTGCATCATCCTTTTCTTTTTTTTTAATTAAATGTGGCCATTTCCTTCAACTGTATTTACAAATAATTTATCTCTCTGGAATCTTCACAAGGTCAGAGTCTAGTCTGTCTTCTTCTCAGAACAAGACATGATGCTCTAGAAGAGTCTCTCACCTCCTTGGATCTAGCTCTGATATACCCATTAGTATGGCCACTGGGCACTGAATAATGCTGTATCTTTACCTGGCTCTAATGACAGGTCCATCTTTCCTGAGTGCTGCTCTTCAGCAGCTCTCCCTTCCAGAATTTGTGCAACTGATTTTTTTTTTTGAACTTCAGCACAGATATGTCAAGAGCTGTGAAGGGTCTGAAATTTTACCTTGTTTGCAAGCTAGCCTGCCATGATGTAAAAGATGCTGACCCAAGATGTGAGCCTTCCAGACCGGGGGTTTAATTGCTCACAGCACAGTCAGCAGCATGACCTTCATGTTCACATTGGTGCCCTGCAAGGCCCACAGGGGCTGGACAGAGCCCTGGTGGATTCTGTGCCGTGGGTTTGTGTAACAGTGAGCAACCCCATGCCTAGGAAACCCTGCTTTTTCAAAGGGAGCCACTAGCGAACCTGCTTAACCTTTGTCCTTTGTCTCAGGGGGAGATGTTATTGTCTCAGAGGGGGATAATCATCCTGGTCGGGTAACAAATGTTCTCTCTGCCCCCCAGGGGATGTTGTTGTTGTCTCTTTCTTAGGAAATTAAGCTTGCTGTCCAAACATCATTGCTGTACAGCCGTTGAAAAGATAGTCTGGAACAAGAGCTGGCATGCCTTTATTGCAAAAGCAGGCAGAACATGAAGACTCAAGAACTGTCTCCCAGCAGTGTGTTTATACTTATCCCTAGAAACTGCACAGGTCTGGGCTTGCATCTCTCTTGGCCATTCCAGAGCTGCTGTGCCACCTCGGATGAACTCCTAGCCTCTCTGATCTTCAGTTTCTATAGCCAGCAAAAGGCGTAATTCCTACTTTCCCAGAGTGGTCTAAGGAGTTCTTTGTAGTAGCATCCTCAGAGCACCCTTGCTATGCCTGGTATCAGGAAGACCATAGAGAGAAGTCACTGCATCCCCAGCCTCCATTATCTGGAGGTCTTCCTTCCTCCTCCATCTCTACCATCCCCCCCAACCTCGTCCTCAGGGCTCCTGTCAGGTGGGATAGAGTACGCTGTCCTGGCCCTGAGCCCATTGGCCAGTGGCGAGGACCTGAGAAGCTGGGTTTGGGAGTCTGAGGCAGAGAGAGCAGAGCCTGGATCACATCAGGGCTCCGGAACCCGAATGGGTTCGTGTTCTAGCCTCAGCTTCCTCATCTGTAACACAGAACCCACCTCGCAGGACTGAAGGAAGAACAAAAGGAGATGGTGAAAAGAGTGTGTGGAACACGTGTGTCAAGCACTCAGTGGAGCCATTAGGATGCCTGTTCGTTTCAGTAGCCTGAGGCTGCCGAGCGTGGAATGGGGCTGAAGACAGGAGCTTGCTGCCCAGTGAGCAAAGTGGTCCTTCCAGCTGCTCCTTGGAGGGAGCTGATTAGGAAAAGCAAAACGAAAGGCTGCGGGGTGTGAGCTTATTTTGCAGGCTCCTTGCAGATCCCTCAGCGTGCTGGCAGCACTCAGTAGCCGTTTATGGGCATTCACGGGGCAGGGCCCTCTGTGCTCTGTCTCCCGCAGGCAGTACAGAACTAACTCCCCAAGGCATCCTTCTGTGGGTCCAGAGTTGAGGAGCTTGGAACTGCAGAGCTCTGCTCTCTGGCCTTGGTGATGGCTGTTCACCTACTGTGTGACCCTGGGGCGGGGTGATTAACACCGCCTCTCTGGGCTCCATTGAGGAACTCAGTGTAGCTTGATGATAAAGGGTTTGAGATGCAGAGTCAGGCAGACCTGGGTTTGAATCCTGAGCCTGAAACCAGCTGGAGGATTCCAGCATGTCATATAGTTTCCTGAGCCTCAGTTTCCTCATCTCTAAAGTGGGATGATGATGGCCTTTCCTGCTTTGAGGAGTCTGATCCTTGGGAGGATCAGACAAGGCCATGTGGAGCCTAGGCCAGGAAATGGTGCCTTTTATGACATTGCATTATTTTCTCTTTCTCAGTCTAGGAAAATGGGGTGGGAGAGCAGGACCACAAAATCTCTTACTAGGTGGAGGGATGGAAGACTCTGAAATCATGGTCAAGGGATCCTGGTCCAAATTCTCTTTAGCCTTCCTGACTGTGTATGACCTGGACAAGTCGACTTACTTCTCTGCACTGCACCACGAGAGATACCAACCCGTCACACCTCTCTCCACCGTGTTCAGTGAAAACACTCAACACCGTGCGTGGCCCCGGACCCTGGCTGGTGTTCAAGGGCCCTCCCAGCTCCCAGCTTGTCAGTCAGCAAGGCTGCTGGCTTCAGAGAGCGCCCCATGCATGCAAGGTGTAGCAAGCAAAGGCATAACACACATGGGATATTGGATGGGCCAGAGGAGCATGCAGGGTTGTTAAAGTGGGCTGCAGGCAAGTCCTGATGAATGGAACTGCCTGTTCTGTCCCTGATCCAGGGATTGGTCCTTGGGATGGTCTCGGAGCCACTAGAGTAGCTCAGGCTGCTGGACCCTGTAGCTCATGGCACCCCGGTGGCAAGCAAGATGGACTGTCCCATGGGCAGACAGGGACAAGCAGCATTTCTGCAAAAGCAAAATCTGCTCAACTCCTGACAAATGATGTTTACTGGGTCTGTGGGGAGTGAAGTCCATTTTTCATACTTCTGGTCAGGAAAATTAAGTGGATATTCTGGGGGGAGGGGGAGCATGTGACCTCCGTATCCTGGATCCATCGCAGAGGAGGCTCTTTCTGTCTCTCGAGTCACGTGACCTGGGCTGGAGGAAAGGGCCATCCAGGATCTGGTAGTCCCTTGGGTCGCTGTGACTGTCCTGACCATGATAACACCTGCTGTTTGCTAGGTGCCAGGTTCTTGCTGACAGCCTTACCTGGATCAACACAGCCAAGCCTCGCCATCAAAGTCCGAAGTGGAAATTCCAATTCTGCCCATTTTTCAGATGAAGCAGCTGAGGCTTAGGGAGGTGAAGTAAGTAGCAGACTGGGATCTGAACTGGCCACCAGGCAGCCGCGGACTCTTCCTCTCGGCTTCCTCCCTGGGCTCAGCAGCTCTGCAGTTTTTTGATCTGAGTTCAGTGTCTGCAGAGAAATCAGAGCGTGGCAGTAATAGGTGACCTCACATTTCCACCGTGATTTGCAACATAGAGCTTGGGGTCCAGAGAGAGAGGAGCAGGGGTTACCACCTTTGTTTTCAAAGCAGAAACCAAGGTGCAGAGGGGAGAATTGTGCCCCCTCTAGACACTCAGGATGCAATCTCCAGGCCAGGCTGGATCCCGGACATTCTGAAGGGTATAGACAGGGATAATAATGGATGTGGGTGGGACATGCAGTGAGCTGCTCCGTGGGAGCTGAGGAAACGTCTGGTGAGTGCCCCAGGAAGGTTCCTGAGCCACATGTGAAGGGTGCTGTCTGCATGCAGAGAAGGACGGGGACTGGCAGACGAGAGCGGCACTGAGGAAGACCAAGGCAGGACACGTGTGGGTCCTTCGGACTAGTCGCCAGGCCTGCAGAGCAAAGCACTCAGACCACAGAATAAGCAGGAGATGCCACTCAGGGCTTCCTGCCAAGCGTTATTTTTGTTCTTTAATCCACTTAACTCATTCAACAGTCATCCCCCCGGCTTGGCTGGCTCCCTCCTGGGAATTGAGAGAAGAAGTGATGAGGACTGTCTTTGCCACCAAGGCCAGCCATTTGGAGGGATAGTGGAGGATCCAAGAGAGCTGACAGTACTCAGAGAGAAGGGTGGGTTGGGCCACAGAGGAGTTGCACCACAAACAGCCTCTAGGAGGGCTTCCTGGAGGAGGTGGCATCTCAAGCCTGCCGTTACGGGGCTTCCTCTCCTGCGGCTCTGCTTCTGCACACTTGAGCCCTCCTTGTAGGTGGCGACAGCCCTGACATGGTCACAGGCTCTGGAGGGAACCGGCTGACAGGTCCCTGAGTTCTGTAATTTCTGGATTCCAGCTGGTTCAGGTTCAGTGTGGTTTGGAGCACCCAAAATTTGACATTGGGGCAGTGAGAGCGCCTCAGCAAGGAAGGAAGGAAGGAAGGAGGGGAGGCCGGGACAGAGGTGAAGTCTGGGTTGTCCCTCCCATCTTCTCCTCCCACCTGATGCGGCTCAGGACCACTTCCTTTGTCCCCCTCGCCATCCCCCTCCGTAATGCACTAGGCCCACTGTCAGAGGCCAGCTCTGAGCCCCGGGGGGCCCGTGCCCGCCAGGTTCACTCTGGACTCGGCCTGCGCTCCTGCCTGAGACTCTGGGTGTCTGCTCTGGGGCATTTGCCACCTGGGAGTGCTGGTTCTCCACTCAGGCAGGAGATGCAAAGAGGGAGAGGGAGGCAGGGGCTCGGGTCATGCATCACACAGCTTGGTCTGGGGGCTGCATCGCAGAGCCAACTCGAGTCCTGCAGGCGACAGCTTTGGGGTTGCAGGGACGAGCCCAGGGCGGGGTGTGCACGCTGGGTGGGAGCTGGCCTCTGGAAGAGGTGCTGCCTTCGGCTGCCTGCCCCTCCTCTACCTCCTGTCATCAACCTTAGCCATGGTCCCATGCTCGCAGTCCCCTGCAAAGCCTCCGGTTTGGGGGAACACGTTGCTCCCCTGTGTTCCCTGTCCCAGCTAGGCTTCTGCCTTTGGAGGAAGATGCGCCAGCCTTCAAACTCTGGTTCTACCATCCAGGCTGGCACCTGCCTTGAGCCACCTCAGGCTCCACACCTGTTTCCTTGCCTGCACAACTGAGCAAATGACTTTGGTCTGGAAGGGTTAAGTGTGGATGAGGAAGATCAAGGGTCCAGCTCCTGGCATAGACCTGGGGGTGAGCGTTATCTAGAAGGGGGCAACAGAGGATGAGATGACATCATTGACTCAATCAATGGACATGAGTTTGAGCAAACTCCAGGAGAGACTGAAGGACAGGGAAACCTGGCGTGCTCCAGTCCATGGGGTGGTGAAGAGTCAGACACAACTTCAGCAACTGGAAAATAAAGGAAAGGAAGCCCAGGGATGGGAAGGGCGGTGTGGTGTGCCATCACTATTTCAGGGACACAAACCCATAGCACTGGGCCCACCCGTCACCCACGCTTGGACCTGCTGACTGCCCTGTGCTCCCTCTGACCAGCCTGACCCCAGCTGCCCCCGACTCAGGCCAGCCCCTCCTCCCAGAACATCATCTTAAATACCGTGATCAGTTCCCATTTTTCAGCTCCTTCTGGAGGTCACGGGTGGTGCTGGGTGGAAGGGTGAGAATCCACATTGCATTTGAAAGCTCATCCATCAGCCACACTGTTTTACTTGCAAAATAATTGTGTGCCAGGCGGCAAAAGCTGTTAGCTGTGGTCCTGATTTTAATTCAAGCAGCACCATCCCCACTGAGTTCATTCTTACCCGTTTAGGAAATTAGCCATCAACAGCCATATAGCCGGGTTGGTGGAAAAAAAAAATCCTTCTGAAGCAAACAGTTCATAACTATGTGCCCAGAGTTTTCTACAGCAAATATTCTAAAAAATGATAACAAATATCCATAGACTCAAGAATAAGTCAGCAGTCCTTAGAACTGTGAATGCAAAAGAGTCATTATACCAGTAAAGCTGGCAGCTTTTCTTGGTAAAGAGAAGCTTGACCTTTTGAGGACAAGATACAAGATCGCTACAGTTTTAACTTAAATGTTATGGTAACTTACGTAAATATTAGATAATCTTTTATTTGTTTAAACCATGATTAGAAACCCAGTGTCTCTCAAACTGCATGCAGACATAGCTGCGGATTGTTTTTTATTGTTTATTTTTTTAATTGAAGGATAGCTTACAGGCGATACAGAACACGACTCAAGTGTTCAGCCCAATGTAGCTACATATTGTGCAGATAATTTACATAGCGAACCTGACTGCCATCCTGGAAAAGCTTTGCGTACCAAGTTGGCCCTTGGCCGGGATTCCCAAGATTCTGACTGATAAGAATGGTTCTCTGTACCTGAGCTGTTTATGCAAATAATACGTTTTGTGGGGAGTACCCGCTTTCCTCCTGGGAGTCTGGAATTGGGTACATACTGGCAAAGGGTGCCTACCAGCTGGCCCCCAGTTAAAACCCTGGACGCTAATTGAGTTAGCTACATCTTAGATGTTTCATCACAACTTGTTGCTGGGAAATTAGGATCGTCCTGTGTGACTCCACTGGGAGGGAGGCTTCAAAGCTTGTGCCTGCTTTCCCGTGATCTCTTCACTCCACGTGCCCTTTCCCTTTGCTGGTTTGGCGTTGTGTCCTGTGTGGTAGTAAGTGGGAACCATGCCTCCTCCCAGAGAATCACTGAATGGGTTGCTGTTCGGGGACCCAACATACAAATGCGGGGTGCTCTTGGAGGCCACAACATACATATGTAGACACGCCCGTAACTGCCCCCCAGATCAAGAAGTGGGACTTTTCCTTATGTCCTCTCCCAGTCAGTGCCCCCCAAGGACCTGATCCTTGTTAGCCACTACTCTCACTGTCCCCCAGTCTCTGCCAGTGGTTCTTGGGGTACATCTGCATCTCTGATTCACATGGAAGAGTCAGCCCCCTTTGTTTGCACACAGCTTACTCACACCTTTTGTCTCCTAGAGATCGCTGTCCCCTGTTCCTGTAATGCTTTATCCACTGGAAGAAGATTCCTTAATGACATCGTCGCTGCCTGCCTCTCCCCTGACCCCCAACCCTTAATTCTCCCTTCTGACTTTTAAAAGCCTCGTGAATATTGGTTTATTGAAAACAATGCAACTTATTAAAATACTGCCAGCGGTTTTAAATGTCCGACTCCTTGCTTGAGACTTCTTAAAAGGCTCCAGTACTTCACTTGCTCCGAGAACACTTTAAAGCAAAGCAGGGTTTATCAGAACAGGTTTTAATCGAAGTTAACTTTTAGTTTTTCCTACACAGCCCAGCACTCAAGCAGGCTGCAGAGATTTCCATGTGATGTTGGAAATGCTGGCCCGTGAGATAACATCCCAATACTTGGGCTGACCCTCCCTCCCTAAGAGCAGACCCAGGCGGACTCTCTCACCTGGGGCCTCACACGCATCTTCCTGGCCCCTGCTTCAACCAGATGCTGCCCAAATCCTTTGTACTTTCCCCAGAATGCCCCCTGCTTCAAGGCCAGGTTCAGACCTCGTCTCCAGGAAGCCAGGTGCCCTGAACCCTGGGGGCCAAGGCGGTGCTCTCCTGACGCAGCCTCTCAGCACTGCTCCTTCCCATTGCTGGGCTGGCAGCGGTGCAGGCAGACGTCAGGGGCAGCCCCCGTGGCCCAGACTGTGTCATTCTTCCTAGCCTATCCTGAGGGCGGGGCATGGGGATGGCGTGAAGGCAAAAGTTCTGAGCTGCACCCCCACAACCACCACCACCACACTCACTGGGGCCTCAGGCAAGTCTTTGTGCCCCAGAGCCGCAGTCTCTTGGCCGGTACCAATGGAAAGTGGCCCTGTGTTACATCACCAGCCCTGAATGAGCAGAGCCAGTGGAGATGCACTTTGCAAGGTGTAGAAGCTTCTAGTGTTGTACATGTTTGTTGGTCTCATGGATAAACAGTAAATTCAGTCGCTCAGTTGTGTATGACTCTTTGTGACCCCTGTGGACTGTAGCACGCCAGGCTTCCCTGTCCTTCACCAACTCCCAGAGCCTACTCAAACTCACGTCCGTTGCGTCAGTGATGCCATCCAACCATCTGATCCTCTGTCGTCCCCTTCTCCTCCCGCCTTCAATCTTCCCCAGCATCAGGGTCTTTTCAAATGAGTCGGTTCTTTGCATCAGGTGGCCAAAGTATTGGAGTTTTAGCTTCAGCATCAGTCCTTACAATGAATATTCAGGACTGATTTTTAGGATGGACTGGTTGGATCTCCTTGCAGCCCAAGGGACTCTCAAGAGTCTTCTCCAACACCACAGTTCAAAAGCATCAGTTCTTCGGTGCTCAGCCTTCTTTATAGTCCAACTCTCACATCCGTACATGACTACTGGAAAAACCATAGCCTTGACTAGATGGACATTTGTTGGCGAAGTAATGTCTCTGTTTTTTAATATGTTGTCTAATTTGGCCATGACTTTTCTTCCAAGAAGCAAGCATATTTTAATTTCATGTCTGCAGTCACCATCTGCAGTGATTTTGGAGCCCAAGAAAATAAAGTCTCTCACTGTTTCCACTGTTTCCCCTTCTATTTGCCATGAAATGATGGGACTGGATGCCATGATCTTAGTTTTCTGAGTGTTGAGTTTTAAGCCAACTTTTTCACTCTCCTCTTTCACTTTCATCAAGAGGCTCTTTAGTTCTTCTTCACTTTCTGCCATAAGGGTGGTGTCATCTGCATATCTGAGGTTATTGATGTTTCTCCGTAGTTTGAGTTAATTCCAGCAGCTGGTTGCATCCGCCACATTCTCTCTTGCTGTGAGCTGGGAATTCGGGGCTCGGCTTGCCCTCTGTCTTTCTTCCCCTCCTCCTGCCTCACCCACATACTTAGTTTCCTCCCTGGCCAGGCTTCTCTTCCCTCCCCCTCACTGCCAGCCCCAGGGAATCTGCCCACCACCAGCCCATCAACACACATCTGTCCAAAGAGGAATAAGCCCTCCATCCCGTCCATCCCCCAAACATCAGAGGGTCCAAGATGCTCTCTGGGGGAGGGAGGGA
>SJYF01000094.1:2033988-2052228 GCA_006410515.1 Procapra przewalskii
TCCCCTTCCCCCCATCCTGAGTCTCAGGAGCAAAAGCCTTTACAAATGGAAGGAAAAGCTCTGATCCCTGGAGTGCAAACATGTGGCATCTTCCTGGGCAGTAAAGCAGGACTGGGGAATTAGTCACTCTTCTGAGAATTCTGTCCCTGAGCACTAGAAGCTCTGAAACAGCCATACCCATTGACTGGGAAATTCTGTATCTGGGTCTGCCCAAAAAAATAAATATGGAAGATCCCATAGACAGAGGAGCTTGATGTGCCATAGTCCATGGGGTTGAAAAGAGTCGGACGTGACAGCAGCTAACACACACACACCACAGAGCAAGGCCTGGATGTGCTGGGCTGCCCTGGTGGAGACGCCCTGGGAGCTGCGCCCCTGGCCCAAGGGAGCCTGGCTGTCCCGTGTGCGCCTGTCCTGCCCGCCTGCACCACGGGGCCCTGGTCTTGGTCAGCAGTGAGAGGGTGGAGGAGAGTCGGGACGGAGCACAGGGAGCGCATGGGGCTGGAGTCAAAAATCTCCAAGTGGAAAAGGAAGCCCCTCCAAGAAACCCAGGAAATCAGAATTCAGCGGTGGCTGGGTGTCCCCAGGAAGTTGCTTCTGGAGATCAGACCTTGAGCATTTTCTTGCCCTTTTTTTGAATGGGAGGATGGAGGTGGGCAGGGGCAAAACAATGCGGACCATAATGACTACAGGAAGGAACATCCCTCCCAGAGTAAGAAGACAGCAGCTATTGGAATTGCAATGGAATGAAGGTTAAGAGTACCTAAGACTGACTATGTAAATTGTGGAATATAAGTCCGCATGGCTTGTTCTGAGTCATGGTAAAACTCGTGTTTTTTTGTCAAGATAGAGAATAAAGGCAAAGAAAGCCCTTGGAGAGGTTGGTCGGGCTGCCCAGCTCCCAGGATGTGCAGGCACCTGGTTTTTGGCCACTGTGCACACTCGTGCCTGCACAGACCTCTCCAGCCAGCTGTCTGATGAAGCCTTTCATCTTCTCCTGGGCCCTTTTGCACGCTGACTTCCCGCCTTCCCAGGGGGAGGTTTGAGACCCCTGCCGCCTTGGGAAGAAGTCCTGACAGATGTATGAGGCACATCCACGGGGAATTTGTGACTACTGGGGGGATCCAGAGCCCTCCCCGCCACCGAGCCCCCTCCACGTGGAGAGCGGCCACCAGTGGGCTCATTGTCAGTTTCATCAGCTCTCTTTCCCCCAGTGTCATTATGAACCAGAGAATCACCACATGTACAGTTTAAAGAGCGGAAGAGGATGGGATGGTTAGATAGCATCACTGACTTAAAGGGAAGGAATTTGAGTAAACTCCGGGCGATAGTGAAGGACAGGGGAGCCTGGCGTGCCACTGTCTGTGGTGTTGCAAAGGGTCAAGACATGACTGAGTAACTGAACAACATCAGTTAGTCTGAAGTATTGTCCCAGCAATCCAGATGGTTCTGACCCGGGCTCTGGAAGCAGGCAGGAAGGGAGCTTCTAAACTTCCACACTTTCTCAAGGAAACAGTCTCCCGGAGGTTTGGGAGCATTCCCAGGCCACCCTGGTGAGCAGGAGAGTGGGTTCTGGAGCCCAAGTCTTCTATCTATGAAGTTTCTCAACCACTAGGACTGTGGTTCTCATCTGGGAGCAGTTTCATCTCCCAAAGGACCGTTGGCAATGTCTGGAGACAGTTTTGATTTTCATGACATAGGGGGGAGCTGTGCTCTGATAGCACCTAGTGGGTGGGAGCCAGGGACGCCGCTGACCAGCCCCCGGGACAAGGAAGTGTCCATCCCCCCAAGTGCCAATCATGCTGAGGTGGGGAAGCCCAGCACTGGACCATGCCATCTCTAGTTCCCAGCTATGGGGGTCTTCTGAGCTACAGAAGTGATCAGGGTTGCTGCCTCAAGTTAAAAAAGTTGCAGTTGGAAGGCAGCGAATTGGAATCTAACAAGTTGTTCGAAAATCCACGTCCTCTTGCTTTCCATTGTCTTGGGCTTTCATGGGGGGTCACCCTGGATGGAGCACTCTACAGAGTGGACGTGACAGTGGGGCTGAACTTGTCGTGTGTCCCCTTAGCCAGTGACTCTGAGACTCCGGACCCTGCGGCACGCGAACCCTCATCAGTGTATCTGAGATGCTTGGGGAAAATCTTAGAAGGGGTGGAGATGGGGGAGCTGGCTAACAGACTTGAACAAACCTACATCCTCGCTTGTTTCTGATCTTTTCTCACCCTTTTTCCCCCAGTTGAAACCATGCTAACACTCTTTCTACTGTTTAAAGTTTATACTATTTAAAGTTTTAGACCTTATTCTTGGAACTAGCCACCATCCAGAGGCCAATTCTTCATTCCGAGAAAATCGGAAATATTTCTGTGTCTTACTAATGTTTTCGTATTCAACTTGTACATGTAAGTAGTTTACTTAATAAAAAGGTATTTTAACTATTCTTTTAGTCCTTTGCTACTGAAGCCCCCAGGCTTCACAGTGGGATCACTAACTTTTACTATAGTGAAAAGGCTCTTTCTTAATGTAGGGTTTCAATGTGCTCTTTTGACTCAAAACCTATAACCTTAATGGATGTAAAAACTGTGGCCATGTGGAATTGTGTCCCTTTGACCATTGTCATTTTCTATTATGGTAATTAAAAAAGAAAATAGCTAATTCCTCTGTGTCTGAATCCAACCTGTACTTTGTCTGAAGGTTGCTGTCGACTCATCTTTGAGAGGTTCGCCACCAGCGTCGTCTCCCTTCTGGTGCTCCTTCTAATAGGGACAGAGTGAAGGGACAAAGTAGGTGATTACATAGTCAACCCCACTAAGGGATCATAGGAAAAGGAAAAAGTATGGGAGACCCCCGTAAACTAACGATCACTCAAGAGAGCAGGTTTGCTTAACCACAACACCACGCAACAGAAGCAGGAGGCATGCCGCCCCCCGGAACAGTGAAACGATGGTGGGCTGAGAGCCACCTCCTGACCAGGAGGCCAGTAAGTTAATGATCCCAATGACAGGCTTCTCTGCAAAAACTAAAATCAGAAGTGTAAGTAAAAAGTGACATTACACTGAAACCATACGACTCATGATTTTGGCCCAGTCCACTGCCTTTTTGCTCATTTCCACTGTGCCATGTTGGGAAAGATTGAGGGCAGGAGGAGGAGGGGACGACAGAGGATGAGATGGCTGGATGGCATCACCGACTCAATGGACATGGGTTTGGGTGAACTCCGGGAGTTGGTGATGGACAGGGAGGCCTGGTGTGGTGCGATTCATGGGGTCGCAAAGAGTGGGACACAACTGAGCGACTGAACTGAATTGAACTGTGCCTTGACAGACGCAGTTTGACCTTGGAGAGACAAGAAACGAGGACGGGGAGGAGGAGCTGATGACGGAAGGGTGACCTCTGGAAGGGTGATGTCTGCTCAAGAAGGAGGGAGAGGTGGTCTTCACCCCCTCCCCTCTTTTCCTTTGATTATGAAACCATAGCCCACGAGGTTCTCAGGGCCGCACTCTCTTGCCCACCCCCTTACAAGCCTCATGGGTGTGTGCTCAGTCATGTCTGGCTCTCTGCAACCCCATGGACTGTAGCCCACCAGGCTCCTCTGTCCATGGGATTCTCTAGGCAAGA
The DNA here is from genome assembly GCA_006410515.1 of Procapra przewalskii. Classification (NCBI taxonomy): domain Eukaryota; kingdom Metazoa; phylum Chordata; class Mammalia; order Artiodactyla; family Bovidae; genus Procapra; species Procapra przewalskii. The sequence continues at coordinate 2,037,604 of SJYF01000094.1, forward strand.
ATACTGGAGTGGATTGCCATTTCCTTCTCCAGCGGATCTTTCTGACCCCAGGGATCAAACCCATGTCTCTCGCATCCCCTGCATTGGCAGGCAGATTCTTTAACAACTGTGCCACCTGGAAAGCACAAGCGTCCTTCTCTACTGAATCACTTCTTATGTATCATTTTGCCTCTCGCTGGATTTGTTCTGTGATGAGACATAAAGGACTGGAGCTACGCAGAGCCCCCCATCCCAGAAGCATTTCTGCCTCCCGCCACTTCCCAGGCAGAACAGAGTCCCTCCTCCCCTGTCCCACACCTCCCCCTCATCACATCACCTGCAGCAAATCACAGGAGCTACATTCACTTACCCATCAGTTTCCCCACTCTGAGTCATCTGTGAGCAAAATTTATCTTACTCAATTTTTTATCCCCCACACCTAGCACAGTGCCAGGCTCGTGGCAAACATGAAACCGACATGCAGGTAATAAATGAATGGTATCTGAAGGACCAGCCCACTAAATTCCAGCACTGCCTGGCACAGTGAGTGTGCAGTTACCTACAGCTTCATTCATTCACTCACTGGTAACAGCAGACAAGTGGCACTGACTAGGTGTTCTGTGCAGTTCTGAGCTCTTTCCATGTGTATCAGCCCATTTGATCTCCACAGCAGTTGTATAAAGTAGGTAACTGTTGTTACCTTGTCAGTTGGAAAAAATGTACAGCCTAAAAGTTGAGAAGTATGTGTTATTTAGCAGACAAAAGTGAGGACTCAAGCCTGGAAGAAAGCCTCTAAGATACCCTGAGGGACTGCTCTGAAGAGGGGGGGGAGAGCCAGGATATACAGGAATTTTTGCCGTGAAAACCAGATAGTCGAACATCAAAAGATTAATACTAATTCAAGAAAACCAGACATTTCAAGTTGATAAATTCAGCACTTTTCTATGGACTGGAGGATGCAAGCGTCTCGGTGCACTGAGTCATTCGTTTGACGTGAACTTTGGCTATCCAGGGTCAGTATTCTGGTTTTCTCCATCCTGAGTCTCCTGGGCTGCACAGTTGGGAACAGTTCCAGTGGCTTCTTGGTTTCCCAGGCAGTGCTAGTGGTAAAGAATCTGCCTAGGAGATGCAAGAGCTGAGGGTTCAATCCCTGGGTCAGGAAGATCTCCTGGAGTAGGAAATGGCCAACCCACTCCAGGGTTCTTGCCAGGAAAATTCCATGGGCAGAGTGCATTCCATGGACTGCTGGGCTACAGTCCATGGGGTTGCCAAGAGTCAGACATGAGTGGCTGAGCGTGCATCGAGGTCATCCAGACATCCTAAAATATAGGAGGGGCTACCCATGGGGCCGTCACAGGAGGGGCAGACGGGTAAAAGATTTATGGGTCGAGTTTCAGGTTCTCATGATTGCGAAGCCTTGGGCTGCAGAGTATCCCCCTCCCTCAGCCATCACCTTGGACTGGTTCCAGCTCTTCTAGTCTCTGTCTAGCAGGAGGAGCCCGCCCAGAACAGGGTCATTCAGTGCTGAGCAGATAACCAGCGCCTGCCATTCTCAGGTCCAGATACCTCATTTGAAGAACCCATTGTAGCGTGAAAATGCAGAGCTCTTGTGCAGAGTTATGAAGAATTTCAAGATGGCAACTGCAGGGCGTAAAACCAAGTGTGGGGCCCTTCTGAGCTTGACAATACGGGTTACCTGCCCACTAGGCCAGGCCTGGCCGCTGCTGCTCTGAACCCCGCAGCCAGGGGAGCAAAGGGCAGGCTAACTCGCTTCACATCACACTGCGATGCTCTCCCCCAGGCTGCTCTTCAGGGAAACCCGTGGTGACTGCTTGTGGGAGATGCAGAAAGGGCCAGGAAATATTCCCACGCCTGCTTGCAAGCTCCTTTCCCAGTGTGACTTCACAGCTGCCCTATTCGGTGGGGGGGCAGGGGCGAGGTGGCCCTGCCTCCCCAACATCTGACTCTATGGACTGGCCTTGCGACCTGTGTCCATTAAGAGGGTTTGATGGGATGGACACTGGGCCAGTTCTGGGCATGGGCCTCGGGAAGGTTTGCAGCTCTCTCTCCTGATGACCTGGGAGCCCTGCAGAGGCGAGGTTAGCCTGCCTGAGGAGGGAGCCCAGAGCCCAGGCACCCCTCTGTCCCAGCCGACAGCCTGTCAACTGCCCCACAGGTGAGTGAGCCAAGAGAAAGAAAGGGTTCCAAATGTAAGTCTGCACGGGCGCCTAAGGGGGCAAACAAAGCCAAATAAATCACAGAAGGCTGCCTGGAGAAGGCAAAATTCAACCTTGCATAAAATCTGGAGCAGCAGGTCCATAGCAGAGGGGTCCGTGGATCCTGGGGTCGGGGTTAAAAGTTCAGGCTGGAGCCTGGAGGTCAAGGCTGTGATGGGCATCAAACCAGCTTGAAGGGCCCAGGGTGAGGGTCACGGTAGGCTGTGGGCTGCCATCGGCTGTACCCAAGAAGGTCTGGTCCTCAGAGAGAAGAGCACAGCCATGGTACAAGGAGGGAGCAAGGATGCTGGGGAAGAAAGTGTAATCACTTAGTCGTGTCCGACTCTTTGCAACCCCATGGACAGTAGCCTACCAGGCTCCTCTGTGCATGGGATTTTTCCAGGCAAGAATACTGGAGTAGGTTGCCATTTCCTTCTCTAGTGGATCTTCTGGACCCAGGGATCAAACTCATCTCCCAAAGTGCCGGCACACTCTTTACCTCTGAGCCACCAGGGGATTCCCAAGATGCTGGGAAGTGACTCCTGAATTGACTTTTCAAACTTGCACCTCCCACCATCTCCTCAGCACCTCCTCCTCCCCCAGCTTGGGCTAGTAGCCTGAGGCCTTCCTCCCCACGGTATAGCCTGTGAAGACAGCAGCAGTTTTCACACAGCCCAACACACTGTATTCTCAAGATCGATGAGCGTGACTTTGAAATAAGGAAGAAGGCAGGCAGCAAGATTTTTCAAGTGAAGGAGGCAGCCACAGTCCAAGCTGCTATACTTCCATTTTAAGAGGCTGCAGCCAGGCCGTATATGCATGGTCAGTTGCTCAGTTGTGTCTGACTCTTTACGACCCCATGGACTGCAGCCCGCCAGGCTCCTCTGTCCATGGGATTCTCCAGGCAAGAGTATTGGAGTGGGTAGCCATTCCCTTCTCCAAGGGATCTTCCCATCCCGGGGATTGAACCCACGTCTCCTGCATCTCCTGTGCTGGCAGGCAGATTCTTTACCACTGAGCCACCTGGGAAGCCTGCAGCCAGGCCAGCCTTTACCAAAATATGCCCCCACTGCCCACTGCCTACCCACCCCTACCAGCATGTATCGTAAATGTTTGGTTTTACAAATTTGTTTGATAGATACATCCATTCACATTCTGTTTGCCTGCTACCAATCAGCCTTGATAGTTTAATGGTCTGATAATGCATTTCCTGGGGCAGAATGTCCAGATGCAACACTGAGCCTGTGAAGAAATAACCTTTGACCAACCACAGCTCTTCCCCTTCCTCTAGGAGCCGCGTGCTTTGGAGGGAGGCTGTCATGCTCCCGTGTCCATGGAGGACAAAGGCTCCTGTGGGCTCCCCCTGTGTCTCCCAGAGGGCACAGTGGGAGCAGTGTCGTGCCTCCACATATGTGGGCGAATACATGAACAGAAGAGCTGGGATGGAAAGCATCGTGGCACCTGCGTGCCCGGCAGGAGGGCCACTCCCTGCATCCGCTGTGGAGCTGTCAGAGCCTTGAGGGCGGAAGAAGGGGAGGAAAGCAGAAGGGCCCTCTAGCGATTCCGGGAGCGCGGCCCGTTTACAGAGCTCAGGGGCCCACCGTCTGCGGGCATCTTGCCTTTGCCCCAGCCAGGCCCCTGTTGGCCCAGTTTCCAGCTGGGTGCTGGCCTGACCCGGACAGCAGAAATACCCCATGATTAATATTTATACAAGCCAGGCTGCTGGGGCCTTTTCTGCAAACTGAACAAATAACATTAACTGCCATGGCAACCAGCACTCCAGAGGTGCTGCCCTGGAGGTTGACAAAGCACTTTCCAGTCCAGCCTCGATTCCGGATGGGCCTTTCCCAACCAACGCCTACCTGGCTCCTGGCTGGGCTGGAATGAGGCCGGGCCCCTACTCTGTCTTGGGGGAATGGGAGGGTACAAAGGACCAGCTGAAGACAGAAGTGTGAAATGTGGACTGTGGGAAACCTGTGGGGTAGGGGCGGCCAGAGGAGGGTCTCCTTACCAGACCGGCAGCCCAGACGAGAGGCCGAGAGCCAGTCTTTAGAGAAGAAAGCTGAAGTTCGTGTGCTTGTTCATCCGATCATGAATGCCTGAGCACGTACTCTGTTGCCGAGTCCCTCGGTCGTGTCTGACTCTTTGTGACCCCATGGACCGTAGGCGACTCAGTCCATGGGATTCTCTGGGCAAGAATCCTGGAGCGGGTTGCCATTTCCTTCTCCAGCACCTACTGTGGGCCAGACTCTATTCTAGACAGAAAGGGTGCAGAAATCACTAAACCAAGGTCTCTCTAGCACATGGGGATGGGAGATAAGAAACAAATAAGGAAATAGTTAAATAATGGATCTGTGACATCATAAGAAATATATCTGTGTCTATAGCTAACAATACTGAAACGGACAGTGGTCCTTGCCCCCTCACCATGTCCTTGGCCTGCCTTTGGTCCTTGGAAAACTTTAGTCAAAGAATAAGCTTAATCACAGAAGTGAGAAATACGGAAACAAAGGAAAACCGTCAGAGGAGACTAGATAAGAATAATGATGTCATTAGGCTCAGTCAAGGACCTTTAGTTCTTTCTCAAGGGCTGGAGAGAATATTCTGAGCCGTATCCTGTGAGCTGTCTTATAGATGCTTCTTCTCTGGAGAAGTTAACTGCGTGATGACCAGACTACCCACAGCACGAGCTGCCACGATTCCGAGAACAGGTCTCAAAGAAATGGGAACAAACAAACCCTGGAACTGAAGATTAACCGGACTTAAAACGACTTAAAACAACCAAGACGATGCTGGTCAGACCAGCAGAGTCTGACCAGCTGTCAGGGTTGATTGTGCTGTTTCCCAATCTTTCTATAAAAGCTCTCACCCCAGCTTGTCAGCCAGGGGTGGGGGTGGAATCGGCCTCTGGACAGATGTCTGACAACCCCCTTCAACCAGTTGCCGGGATCTAAAATAAAGCAAAAAACCAAGCTTTCCTTTCCACTAGCCTGGCCTGTATGGCTTTTGAGCTCTTGCAGCCAAACCACAGAACACCCTTTTGGTAACAACACTGCATCATATACTTAAAATTTGCTAAGAGGGAAGATCTTATGTTAAGTGTTCTAACACTAAGAACAGCAACAATAATAATAAAGGGATGAAGGAAACATTAGGAAGTGTGGATTTATCTATGGCCTCGATGGCGGTGATAGTGTCATGGGTGTGTATTTATCCAGAACAGCATATGAAAAACCTGAATGAACATTTGGGCCAGCCCGATATTTTTTTAATAAAAGAAAATATATATTTGGTCTCTGTCCCTGATCTCTGACATAGGACTCCTAAGACCCTTGTCACGTCCTGAGTGATAAGAGCAACTCACCCAGAGATCCTAAATCCCTGGGGACTTCCTGGGTGATGGAAGCATCTTTTGTTCTAATAGGGTGTTTCTAGGTGGGCTCCTGAATGGGGGCTGATCACCAGAAAAGCCAAGCCATAATCAGAAGTTTGGAGCTTTCAGACCCACCCCCATCCTCTAGGGTGAGGATGTTGAGTTCATCATCAATTCTGCCTACTCAGTGAAGCCTCTGTAAACACCCCCAAACTATGGGGGTGGGAGAACTTCCTGGGTGATAAACATGTCCATGTTCCAGAAGGGGTGCACCCCAAACTCCACAGGGACAGAGCGCCTTCCTCCAACTCTTCTAGGCCCTGCTCTGTGCTCCTGTTCACCCAACTGTTCATCTGGACCTTTATAATACTCTTCATGTGTGGGGGCCCACTCAGTCACTTCGTCCAGCTCCTTGCAACCCCATGGACTGTAGCCCCCCAGGCTCCTCTGTCCGTGGCATTTCCCAGGCAAGAATCCTGGGGCAGGTTGCCGTTTCCTCCTCCAGGGAATCTTCCCAACCCAGGGATGGAATCTGCCTGTCCTGTGTTGGCAGGCAGGTTCTTTACCACGGAACCACCTGGGAAGCTTAGTGTGCTTTATGATAAACCAGTAAATATTATTCTGTGAACTGTTCTAGCAAACTATAAAACCTGAGGAAGGGGGTGGTGGGAACCCTCTATTTACAGCCAGTCAGAGAGAAGCATGGAGGGCCTGAAGACCCGGTACTTGTGACTGGTGTCTGCAGTGGGGGCTGTATTTGGGACTGAGCCATTAAATCTAGGATTTGACACTAAACCTAGGTAGTGTCAGAATTGAATTAAATTACAAGACTGGATACCCAGTAGGTTCTAAGAGTTGTTTTGCATGGGGAAAATAGCCCCATACACTTGGTATCAGAAGTATTATAAGTGGAAGAACAATTTCCCTTTAATGTCAGATGGTGCTGGGACCTCCTTGATGGCCCAGTGGTTAAGACTCCGCACACCCATTGCAGAGGGCACAGGTTCGATCTGTGGTCAGGGGACTAAGATCCCACATGGCATTCGGCCCAGCCAAAAAATAATAACGATAATAAAAGACAAAATATATTTTGAATAAACATTAAAGAAAAGATCAAATGGTACTCAGTGTCACAGAAAAAAATAAAGCTAGGATGGGCTAGGATGAAAAGGCAGGCTGTTTAGAGAGAGGGTTGTCAGGAAACTGGCAAAGACAAACAGAGCTGGCAGGAGTTAAAGCTGTGAGAACAGAGCTTCTTTAGTAACGACGGGCCGTGGGGACCCTCTGACTTGTCCAGAGATGACAGCTTCTGAAGTGAGGGGGAGAGGGAGGAGAGAGGCGAGGGACAAGCAGGGTGTTGGGGCGGGGGCGGCTCATGGAAGTGAAGAACCACAAAGGACAGATCAGGGTAAACGCACCAAGGGCAGCGGTGTCCGCTGGCTGGCCGTTCTGTGCAATCTCCCCTCAACCCAGGGAATGGGGGCCAGAGGCCCCCTCCCTCCTGAAGATCACATTTTAGTTACTTGAGAAAGACCCTTCTGTGTTGTAAGAAGGCCACAGACCTCTCAAAGGGACAGACGGAGGATTCACAATTGTTAAGCCTTTTTAAAGTCAGCAAGCTAAGAAAAGTCAGGAGGTGTCAGCTAGAAAAAATGTGGCAAATTCTTCTGCCAGCCGGGAGCTTTTCCGGACAGGAACTCACTCGGAGGGGGCTGGGTCATGCCAGGGACACAGCCTCAGGCAGCTGGGAGCCTGCTGGTGTTGGTCAGGTGTCTGAGAGTCGGGGTTTGGATGGGGTTGGCATGTGCAGAGAGAGACCGCTGCAGTTCTCAGACTTCTGCTCCCGGGGGAGGTCGTGGAGGAGGGGGCTGCTGGTGCAGCCCAGGATGTCAGTTCAAAGAGGAGATCCAAGGCGCCCAGCCGCCCCAAGGAGCTGGCTGGGGAGGAGAGCTTTGTACCTAGTTCTCACAAAGTGTTGTCTCGTTCCAAAATTGCCTTTGGAAATAGCATCATTCATTCATTCAACCAGCAAGCATTCACTGAGTTTCAGCTGAAGCGACTTGGCACGTACGCAGCGCGCTGAGTTGCACTGACCGGAGCAGGACTCGGTTCCTGGACCCGAGAGTCTTACTCCCTAGTTTTCAAGACCTGCTCAGAGATGGTCATGTGACATGACCCAGCTCGCCCCTGAGATGGAGCCTCTGAAGGTATTTTTTCCCAGCAGGGGTCTATATTTGGGGAAACACTGGCAGGGAACTGATGTCCTTGGGGCATGGCACTGGTTGAGGCGGGGTGTATACTGGTGGCTGGGGGGGATTTAACCTTGTCGGTCCCTTCTGCTAAGTGGAAAAGGCACCCCAATATGACTCTTGCGGGTGTTCCCCTGGGATCTAGCATCTCCAGAATTTGGGCTTTTCTTCCCAGCTCTGAGGCAGATTGTGCTGGTCTTGGGACTTCTCAGCACCTGCAGTCCCCCCTTTTGCTAGAGCACCCATCTTCTTTTGGGGACCCAGCCCCCTCAGTTATGTACTTGGTCCTTCCCAGGCTCACTGGCCTCAGTGTGAAGGGCAGGCACGTGGTCCTAGCCTGGCCACCTAGGACTTTCCACCCCCCTGGCACCAGTGACTGGGCCAGGCACAGTTACACAACCCAGTGGGTGCAGGCAGGGCGATCCCCTGACTTGTATGAGAACACTGAGAGAAGGCTATTTCTGCTGGATGGGCAGTCATGAGGATGTGAGCAGGCAGTCGCAGCTGCCATCTTGCCCTTGCAATAGAAGAATGGTTTAAGAATGGAGCCGCAGGGGAAGCAGAGCCCAGGGACGTAAAGAAAAACATTGGCTCCTCATGAGTCCGACTAGACTCCTGGATCAAGCCACACCTGAAGGCCTACCCATGGGATTCTCAGCTGCATGAGCTAATACATTCTCTGTTTGTCTGAATCAGTTTGAGTTGGGTTTCTTCCCCTTGTAACATAAAGAGGCTTGATTGATACTCCCTCAGTGCTCGCTGACCTTAACTCCCATGAGAACGGGCCCTGTGGGAGCTCCAGGGGCTCTGTCTTTTTCATCATCAACCATCTTGTGTTCTTTACCCTTCTGCTACCTCAGTCCATTCTTGCTCCCACTCCAGCATCCCCTGCCTCCAGCATCTTGTACTCTGAATCTGACCATAGGTTCGACTTTTCTGGCTTTAATCATAGCCTCTGCCTTTGGCCTTTTTATGGCTTCTGATGGCTCCAAGTATGGGCTTCCCATTTGGCGCAGTGGTAGAGAATCTGCCCGTCAATTCAGGAGACACAAGAGACCCAGGTTCAATGCCTGGGTTGGGAAGATGCCCTGGAAGAGGAAATGGCAACCCACTCCAGTATTCTTGCCTGGAGAATTCCATGGACAGAGGAGTCTGGTGGGCTGCAGTCCCAAGGGACTGGACACGAAGCACGCATGGCCTCAGGCAGAGCCCAGCTAGGACCCAACCCTGGTATCAGCACATGTGACTGGCACCCCTTTGTGTCCTGCCCCCAGTGAATTAGAACACATCAGACAAGCTCCCCCATTCTTTTCATTTCAGTAGAGAGGGAGCAGCCCCAATACAATCCAGTGTAATTACTGTTGCTTTGGGGAGCCTGACGTGACCCACACATGCTTAGCGCTTTATACTTCACAGAATACTTTTGGTTACGTTTTCTAACTGGATCTTATCACAGCCCCGCAGTGCTCTGCCCAGAGTGCCAAGGAGGGCTTGCACACCTTGCCTTGCCCCACCCCAGCAAGTAGTTTGTTAAGTCATACACTGCAAATAAAAAGCCAAGAAATTAATGTATATTCTTTGCATGTGCTATTTCCAAAAACCACAAATTAAGATTAATACATTATCAAGATAGTTTGGAATTTGCTACTTTTCTTACACTATTTTGTTGTGTATAGGAAGGGAAATCAAAGGGATTATAAATTTGAGTAAAATTTAAAACCATGTATTTTACAAGTTTCCCTGGTGGCTCAAGAGTAAAGAACCCTCCTGCTAATGCCGGAGCCTTCAGTTTGATCTCTGGGTGGGGAAGATCCCTTGGAGAAGGAGATAACCCACTCCAGTATTCTTGCCTTGGAAATCCCATGGGCAGAAGAGCCTGGTGGGTTAGAGTCCAAGGGATCACAAAGTGTCAGATATGACTTAGTGACTAAGAAACAACAGCAATTTTAAGACAAAGGGCCTTTAACTTAAGATGGCCAAAGCACTGATAATATGTATTTGCTATAGAGAGACTTACTATGAGCTTAAATTTTCTAATGTTAAATTTACTTAATAGAGACTTGCTTTCATTGGGCTTTCCTGCTGGTTCAGTCCGTAAAGAATCCACCTGCAATGCGGGAGACCTGGGTTCGATCCCTGGTCTGGGAAGATGCCTGCAGGAAGGCATGACAACCCACTCCAGTGCTCTTGGTTGGAGAATCCCCATGGACAGAGGAACCTGGTGGCCTGCAGCCCATGGAATCACAGAGAGTTGGACACGACTGAGCACAGCATAGCACATGGGGTGGGGAAAGATGCTGGATACAAAGTCACTTAATTTCCTTGGGAGAAAAGTTACGGCCAATCTAGACAGCATATTAAAAAGCAGGGATATTACTTTGCCAACAAAGTTCCATCTAGTCAAGGCTATGGTTTTTCCAGTGGTCATGTATGGATGTGAAAGTTGGGCTATAAAGAAAGCTGAGCACAGAAGAATTGATGCTTTTGAACTATGGTGTTGGAGAAGATTCTTGAGAGTCTCTTGGACTGCAAGGAGATCTAACCAGTCCATCCTAAAGGAAATCAGTCCTGAATATTCATTGGAAGGACCGATGCTGAAGCTGAAACTCTTATACTTTGGCCACCTAATGCGAAGCACACTGACTCGTTAGAAAAGACCCTGATGCTGGGAAAGATCAAAGGCAGGAAGAAAAGGGGACGACAGAGGATGAGATGGTTGGATGGCATCACCGAGTCAAAGGACATGAGTCTGAGTAAACGCCAGTAGTTGGAGATGGACAGGGCGGCCTGGCATACTGCAGTCCACTGGGTTGCAAAGTCGGACACGACTGAGCTTTTAAACTGAACGGAACTGAACAAAGTCACTTGCAAAGTTGTCCTTATGTCCAATCAAGACTTCCCCTCCTTAGGGTTGTTTTTTTATGAGTGGGGCAAGGGGAAGGAGAGATGAGGCATTATTTGTCAAGGATGAGGATGAAAGTGCAGTGTGACTAGCTCAGCTGAGGTCACAGAATGAACCTATGATGACCCTTGTTAATTCCACTGAGGCATCAGGCACAGCGATGGAGGGCCCTGGGGGCCACTAGGCTCCAAGGTGGTGGCCTCTGAGCTCTTAATCACACACTTCAGCCGGGAGGGACAAGGGGCGTCCCGCGGAGCTCTGGCTATCTTCAGAGGATCATTTGGCAAGAGCTATAACAACCTCTCCCTTCCCCTACCTGTGGGACCCCCATGGGAAGGGAGTATGTGTGTGTGTCCGTACCCGTATTAATGCTTACTTTTCCACTCCCTGGAAACCCATGCAAAATCCTGCCTTGCCCAGAAAACTCCAGTGCACTGAATTCATTCTCCAAATTTGCCCCAAGAGGGCACCAAGGTTTGTGGGGCCTGGAAAGATGGATTAACGCAGTGAGCTGGGACCAGCAGGGGGCAGTGTAGCTCTAGGGATGCGAGCAGGTGGAGTTGGTCAGCTGGGCAAGTGGGTTCCAGGTACGTGTCCGTTGCTTTGTGGGTAAGACCAGGGTGAGAAAACGTGCCTGCAGGAAGCACCAGCAGGAACTCTGGTGCCTTTCAGCAGACTGTTGTCCCACAGGGAGGAAACTGATCAAACCTTGCTGTGCCCAGACCTTGCCCTGCAAATGCCAAGCAGACATTAAAGCCGGGGTCCAAACTGGTGAACCTTCAGATGATCTCAGCCCGCAGACCTCTTCTGATGCGACTGGGCAGGGCTCTGCTTTGATAAAGTTTTGTACTGGAATATGATACACACACAGAAAATGCACATGTCATAGGCACACAGTTCAGTGAATTTTTGAGGTCATCACACACATAAATCACTCAGGTCCCGTAAGCCAAATGGTCTCAGCTCATCCAGGAACCCCTTCAGCCTGCACAACGCTATAAATTTCTATGTAATTAGTTGCCAACAACAACAGCAATAGAAAAATCTGAATTTCTTGACAAGAAAGAAGTGGAGGAACTGAGGCTGGCTGCCGACTTCAAAGGAAGTGAGTACGTATCAGTTCGTACCAGTACCCCCATGCTAGGCCAGGAGAGACGGAACCTGTTCCTGAGGCCACATTTTAAAGGCCCTGCCCCTAAATTAAAACCACAGTGAAATATCACTCACACATGTCAGAATGGCCATCATCCAAAGGGACACAAATAACAATGTGGGAGAGAATGTGGAGAACAGGGAGCCTCATACATTGTTGATGGGAATGGAAGTTGTTGCAACCACTGCGTAAAACAGTAAGGAGACGTCTCAGAACACCAAAAATGGAGTTACCATATAATCTAGTTCCTGGGCATATATTCAGACTCCTGGGCATATATCCACAACACAGATGGAGCTGGAGGGTATTATACTAAGTGAAAGAAGTGAGACAGAGTGAGTGAGTGAGTGAGTGAGTGAATGAAGTCACTCAGTTGTGTCTGACTCTTTGCAACTCTGTGGACTATAGCCTACCAAGCTCCTCTGTCCATGGGATTTCTCAGGCAAGAATACTGGAGTTAGTTGCCATTTCCTTCTCCAGGGGATCTCCTTCTCCAGGAGATCTTCCCGACCCAGGGACAGAACCCTGGTCTCCTGCATTGCAGGCAGACGCTTTACCCTCTGAGCCACCAGGGAGGCCCAGGTGAGACAGGAAAGACAAATATTAATACTATATGATATCACTTATAAGTAGAATCGAAAACATACAACAAACTAATGAATATAATAAAAAAGAAACAGACTCATAGATACAGAAAACCAACTAGTTAGTTACCAGTGGGGAGATGGTGGGAGGAGAGAGCCAATGTAAGGATAGGGGAGTTAGAGGCACACAATATTAGGCTTTAAATAATCTACAAGTTGCACAGGGATCATAGCCAATATTTGAGAATAATTACAAATGGAGTATAAACTTTAAAAATTGTGAATCACTATATTGTACTCCAGTAACTTACATACTATTGTATAACAACCATACTTCAGTAAAAATAAAATGAAATAAAACAGAAAGCCCTTCCCTGTTCTCCTGTGCATGCCCTGTAGGATTAAGGGCCCAAAGAGGCCTGTCCATCTAGAGCCCCCACACCCCCTTGAAGGCCACACCCCTGGCTCGGGACCCCAGGACTCTGCTCTCTGCTAGGTCTGTGTGGTGAGTGTTTGCGACAACTGCCTTCTTGGGTGTTTGCACCCTTAGGACCCAGGGTTGGGTCTGTACCCTTAGGACTCAGGACCCAATTGCTGAGGGCAACTTATGAGATGAACAGAGGGTCATCGGTTGGAGCTCAGATGTGCAGGATCTGTGGGAGCGTAGGAAGTGGGTACAAGCCTCAGGCCAGAGCCCACTCTCTCTGGAGACTGTATTCCAGCACAGAGCCATGTAGACTCTGTGTTTGTCAGGATTCTCCAGACAAACAGAACCAAGGGAATATAGACAGATTTATTTTAAGGCATCGACTCATGCTGTTGTGGGACGTGGCAGGTGTAAAATCTATTGGGAAACAACAGGCTGTAAACTCAGGCAGGATCTCTAGGCTTCAGCCTGAAGGATTTCTTCTTCTTCTGGGAAAAGATTCCCTGAGTCTTTGCTCTTAGGGCCTTCAACTGATTGGATGAGGCCCACCCACATTATGGAGGGCAATCTGCTTTCCTAGGCATCTACTAGGCAAATGGTAATCGCAGCTACAAAACGCCTGCACAGCCATAGCTCCTTCTGCCTTTCCTCTTGGCCATCTTTGGGGACAGCTACTCCTTGGAGCTTGGGACTGGGAGATCTGTGCTCAACTGGCACAGGGAAGGTGACCCCACATCCGTCTCCTCCATCTTTACCCCAAATAACCCACCCACTAGTCCTTGGGTCAAGAGGGGACATCCATGGAGGCAACCTCGGTGGCCATATAAGGCTGCACAGGTTATCATGGAATGAAGGCATTTGGCCTAGGGGGCACCTGGTGTGTTAATATCAAGCTTGGGCCACTCACCAAGCCCTGTGCTGGCATGGGCTACATCTGTCCAGAGAAGAGGGCACTTTTTAGTTATCGTTATGAGCCAGTGCGGTGGCTTCGGTGGAAGGCTGGGTTTTGATTGCAGTCTTAGGCCTGGCCTTGAGCAAGAGAACACGCATTGTCCACATCTCAGGTTCCCCATCTATAAATGGCAGAAGGAGCAGCATTATGATAGGCTGAATAAAGGCCCCCAGATACGTGCTCCTCCTGGCCCCTCACGCTTAACAGTTGTGTTACCTTGAGGGGTGATGGTGGTTCAGCTGTTAAGTCATGCCTTGACTCTGTGACCCCCTGGACTGTAGCCCGCCAGGCTCCTCTGTCCATGGGACTTTCCATCCTGGAGTGGTCTGTCCCTTCCTCCTCTAGGGCATCTTCCCGAGCCAGGGATGGAACCCAGGCCTCCTACACTGCAAGCAGATTCTTTACCACCGGGACGCCCTTGCACAGACGTGATTAAAGATCTTGAGATGAGAGATGGTCCTGGATTGCCCAGGGGACCTAATATAATCTCAGAGTCCTTATACAAGGAGGGCAGAGGATCAGAGTGAGTAGTAAGAGATGGGAGGAGGGAAGCAAGAGGCAGGACAGATGCAAGGAAGGGGCCACAAGCCAAGGAATGTGGCCTTGAGAAGCTGAAAAAGGCAAAGCAAAGGGCTCTTCCTTGGAGCCTCCAGAAAAAGGCAGCCCTGCCAACACCTGGACTTTAGCCCAGTGAAACTGGTTTTGGGCTTCTAGTTCCAGAACTGTAAAATCTTACAGTTGTGTTGCTTTCAGCTGCTAAAGGTGTGTTGAACTTTTACACGGAGCAGAG
>SJYF01000094.1:2148194-2160977 GCA_006410515.1 Procapra przewalskii
TATAAATACAGTTGATTTGCATTGTTGTATGGCAGAAACCAACACAGTATTGTGAAAATTTATATATATTTAAATCTAAAAAACAAAAATTAAAAAAAATTTAATTAAAGAAATCATTATAATCTGAATTCCTATTCCTCCATGTTATAGACAATCAAAATGGAGGCCCAGAAGTTTCCATGGCTCATGTTTGCACACATGGCACAATAGTTTAGAGTCAGAGGCAAGGCACAAATGTAAACCAGGTGATGTACTTTCCTTCATAAACCTTCACCAGTCTCCCAGCCCACCTGGAATAAACCAACTCCTCACTGTGACCTATAAGGCCCTATAAGGTCTGGTCCCTCTCACCACCCACTCTGGTACCAAGGAAGAACCTAGCTGGTGTTCACCGATACCTCTGGTGGATGACTGGACATCTCCCAGCCCCACTTCCTTGCATCTCGGAGAGATCAGCTATCTGAGTTCTTACCAATGAAATGTGAGCAGAAGTCAATCCTGTTCCTAAAAACTACTACACAATTCCCCACCATCTCTCTCTTCCCTTGGGTACCAGTTAGGTGCAAGCATCCCACAGAGGGTTCCCAGGCACTAAGGCAGGGAGTAGACAGTTACATAGCATCAGGAGCCTGGATTCCTCAAAGACTGAGGGTGAGAGACTGCCCTACTTCCACATAGAGCCAGGAAGTGAGGCAGAAACAGCCCTTTATTGCACCCTCAAGCCTCTGAGCGCTGGGAGTTATCTGTTATTGCAGCTAGTGTTAACTTACCCTGGCTAACGCAGGCCTCCTCTTTTTGCACATTCTGCTGGCCATGCATCACCTCCTTTGGCGCCCGCCCTCGTGTGCTGTACCCTCACTGTGCCGACCTTCTGTATGGCTCTCGCTATAATCCACCCCAAGGGGGCCTGTGCACTTGCTCCTCCCCTTGCCTGCAAAGCTCCCTCCCTGCCTTCATGGCTACTTCCTTCTCAGCTTCAGTGCCATCTTCTTGGAGAGAGTCGTCTTCTCCTGATCAAAAGCAGTTCCTATAGCCACACCTTACTTCTCTTTCCTTAGGCTCAGCTGGTAAAGAAGCCACCTGTAATGTGGGAGAGCTGGGTTCAGTCCCGGGTTGGGAAGATCCCCTGGAGAAGGGAAAGGCTACCCATTCCAGTATTCTGGCCTGGAGAATTCCATGGACTATGTAGTCCATGGGGTCACAAAGAGACACAACTAGCAACTTTCGCTTTCCCTTTTCACTATACTCCTGTTATCTAGAATTATCTTGTCTATCTGTTTGCTTATTTCATTTATCTCCTCCCTCTAGAATGTAAACTTCGTGAGGTCAGAAATTAGCCTGTTTGGTTCACTGCTATATCCCCAGCACTTAGTATATACTAAGTATTTTTAAAATATTTGTAAATGAATGAGTAGTGAATGATCTAATGTGCAAACATTAGTCCCATGAGCTCCAGGATAAACCCATTGGGTCATACCCCATGACTTGCTCAGTTGCCAAATGTTTCAGAGCAGAGGGGTTTTCCCATCAATTGAAAAGGGTGGGGCTGGTCTAAGGTTCAAGGTCGGTTGGTCTATTTAGCCAGTTAGAGAAGGGCCCAGATATCTCAGGAGCCTTCCCAGAGCAGAGAGGTTTACAGCCCTTGGCTATGACCCATGACTTCTGGCGGCTGCTGAGTTTGGCACAAGGGTCTGTAATAAGTCGGAAGTATTTTTCCATCTTGATGGAAAGAGCCAGTAATTTGCCCTTCAGTGATTTGTGGGAGGTTGGAGAGCACGAGAGAAAAGTCCAGAATGGCATCTTGAGATAGTTGCTGTTGTTGTTCAGTTGCTAAGTCATGTCCAACTCTTTGTGATTTATTTACAGCCAAATCTTGCTCAACCCTGCCAGGACCAGGGAGAGCGTCTTCCATCATTTTCTCCAGGAACAATCACTTGGCTCTGCCTTCACTTGGGGAGACAAACAGCCCAGGATGAGCCTTCCGGCAAGCTGGTCTGGTCTTACCCATCTGACAGATGGGCAGACCAAGGCCCTGAGGGGTTAGGAAGACCGCAGCAGCAGCTCTGCCTCTAATGTGAAGAGAAAACAGAATCCTCACTTGTCTGATTCCCGGATTTCCATCAGGGAAATAGAGAACAGGTGCATTTCTTCCTTCACCCTGTCCACGAGATAAGATATTGTACCAGAAGAATCAGCCCTTACCTACAGATGGGGAAACTGAGGTACCAGCAGTTTAGCACTGTGCCCACATGACGTCCAGAACTCGGACTCAGACCCAGCAGTCGGTGCTTTTGGTCACTGTGCTGCTCACAGTTTGATTCTGGTATCCCTGGAGCCTGCCTCCCAGGACCTTGGGCATGAGATGTTGTGGGGGGTGCAGTGGGGGGCTGGGAGCTACAGCTCTCCATGCCAACATGAAGGGGGAGCGGGGAGAGAAGGGAAGGAGAAGAAATCTGGATTAGTTAGGATTCTCCAGAGAAGCAGGACCAATAGAATATACAGAGAAAGGTCTATTTTAAGGGATTGGCTTACACAGTTACAAAGCGGTCCAAAACCTACAGCTCTACACTGGTTCCAAGCTGCCGGCCTACCCTGACCTTGCCCACCCTCCCAGCTAAACCCTCCTTCTTCCAGCAGGAGCTTAAGCGTCGCTTCCATGGGAGCAGTTCCCCATCACATACCACTGCAGTGGCTAATTTATCATTTGTGAAATTGCATATTTGGCATCTAGGTCCCCAAACTCTACTAGGTCCCCCAGCAAAGGCGTGTCGGAGCCTGCTCTGTCTTCACAGGACCCCAAGGCCAGTGGCCGGTCATGTTGGAGGTCAGCACACAATTTGAAAGGCTGAATATGTGAGAGTCTGTGGTGGTCCAAACTGTATTTCCAGTTGGCTACAACAGTAATCAGGCTTCCCTGCTGGCTCAGTGGTAAAGAAGATGCCTGCCAATGCAAGAGCTACGGACTCATCCCTGGGCCAGAAAGATCTGCTGGAGAAGGAAATGGCAACCCACCCCAGTATTCTTGCCTGGGAAATCCCACGGACAGAGAAACCTGGTGGGCTACAGCCCATGGGACCACAAAGAGCTGGACATGACTTCATGACAAAAAACAACAGTAATCTTGCTTTCTCATCCCTGGTCACATATTGTTTGTCTGGTTGACAAAGGCACACTCGAAAATTTCTCCATTATTGCCCCACCCGGCGTAATACACTGATTATGATTAAAGTATGAGGCAAGCCCACCGCATACCTCTCACCCACACAGCTGCCTCTCTGCCCCAGCCTCTCCCTGCTTTTCCCGTCCCACCTCTGTCATCCAGCTGAGCATTCCTTTCTCAGGTCTCATCCCAGCTTCCACCTTTCCTTTCTAGTGGGAGAGCCTAGTGGAAAATTCAGATTCAAGATCCTCTTTGTAAGCCGGGGCAAGTTACTGAAGCTCTCTGGCCAGGCGCCTCCTCTGCAAAATGAGAAGCTGAGTCAGAGCACCTGGAGCCCCTCAGCTCTGACTCTGTGCCACCCAGTCATCAGCTTTCTTCTGCATCTTGCCCGACCGCCTCCTTCTCATTGCCAAGACTTCCTGTGCCTGGGAGCAAAGTCTGCCCCTCACCTTCCACCCCAATAACACTTAAGCCTCAGATAGTGCCACACCAACCCCACCGGCCAGGAGGTAAATTGGAACCAAAAAGAGAAACGAGGATTATCCTCCTGTTCAATACCTGTCATCGTAGAAGCTGAGTCAGCCCTTTGCAGTGGGTCTTACACACTCACCCCCACAACCCTTACACGTGCACCCCTTACTCTCACACATGCATGCTCACACTCCTGGACATTCACACCATGTTTCCTTTGTTATTAGCAACAGAAACCAATTCTGGTACATTCAGTGGGGAGACAGGAAGGATGAGGATGAGGAAGAGGCAGAGAACTTGGAAAAATCTCCCAGAATCACAGAAGCTGGACAGCCAGGTCTTGGAAAGGACACGAAGTAGCCAGGTCAGATGGAAAGAAGTAAGAACTAGCAAGGGGTCTCTTCCAAGTTCTCCAAGCAGGAAAGATCAGCCTACCACCACTTCCTTATTTTTCTTATTGAATTATAGCCTACATAAAACATTGCATTCATTCAGAATCATGTAAATCAAGCCATCATGCTGTATGCCTTAAACTTTACAATGATGCATGACAATTATTTCTTAATAAGACTGGGGAGAAAATTATGTTCATAATGTATCAGTTTGGTGTCAACAATATAGTAAAGGGGAGAGGGATAAATTAGGAGTTTGGGATTAACAGAGACACACTTCTATGAATAAAACAGATAACCAACAAGGACCTACTATATAGCTCAGGGAACTGTAATACATTCAGACTTATAATAGCCTATAATGGCAAAGAATCTAAAAAATAATATGTATATATATTCTTCATATGAATCCCTTTTCTCTACACCTGAAACTAACACAGCATTGTAAATCAACTGTAGTCCAATAAAAATATTTTTAAAAGAAGGATGGGCTTTGATGATGCTGCAAGGGACACCAGAGGGTAACTTCTAAGAAGTGTGGGGGGAAAAGAGAAGCAGAAGAAAAGGACACGGAAGGAGAGAGTGAGAAGCTCGGACAGAAAACAAGCATGGAATCAACTTGAAAGGGACATCTCAGATTCAAAGACATAGAGAGAGAACCCAAGAGGATAAGCAAGGAGAGGCTGGTGGGAGGGAGCACATTCGCCACCCCAGGGGCCCCGGTCTCCATCTGCACCCTGGGCCCAAGTTTTATCATCACCCAGATGAAAACCATCTGGCCATCTGCACGCCACCCTCCAACTCGGTATTTTTCCATCTGTCCTGCCACGTGAGGGGTTTCATGCGTGAGTCAGAGGCGAGACGTCAGCGGAGCCTCGATCGTCTCTCCGGCTGGCCTCTCCTCCGGGTGGGAAGGCTGGGCTCTGAGACTGTGGTCCGCCAGGGCCTCTCTCCAGTGGGGAGTCCTTGCCACCTGCGGGGCATTCAATCTCGACTAAATGCTTCCACAACACAGTGTGTTCAGTCTTAACAGAGGATCCTCAAAGAGGATCTTGAATCTGCCTGGGGAGAAGAGGGACGGCTCAGAGCAGGGATGGGACGTGCCTAAGCTCCCTAACTCCAGGGCCCAGCCACCAGCTAGAGAGCAGCCCCACCCTCTGCCATTGCTCCAACCCAGCTGTGAAGATGGTAGAGGGCGTCGGACCTCATCACTGACAGCCAGCCCTCCTTCCTGCTGCCAGCCTGACGGTATAGAGGTCTGTGTTTGGCCAGCTTCATGGGCAGAGTAGGAGGGGCCAGATGGGCAGGCTGCTCTAGTGGCTTCAAAGCCTGACCAACTGGGACTAGTCATTAGACAGCCTTGGCAAGCCACGGGGAGAAGCTTGGCTCGCATCAGCCTTGTAAAAGATGAAGACAGACAGAGGCCCCATCACCCTATGACGTCACCCCGTCGTAATCCAGGCCAATCTCTTTAATGTCAACTGACTGGCAACATTGATTCCATCTACAAGTTAATCCTCTCCTTGCCATATGAGATAACCCAGGACATGTGCATCTCTGAGGGAGCCATTATTCTGTCTACCACATCACCCTTTGGGGATGATGGACCCAGCTGCTGGTGTACCCAAAAGGTCTGGCACACCTCAAGCTCCACAACAGACAAGCAAAGGCCATCTCTCTCTCTCTCCTAGGCTCAAGAAAGGGTAGGCGAGAGGACTGAGCAGATGACTTCCTAACATCAGATTCTTTGGGAGGTAAAATAGGTTCCACGATCCTGAAGAGGGCATCTGACCCAGAGGTTCCTGGACAGATTGGCCTCAGATCTGTAGGGTACCTGGGAGGGGGTGGGGCCTGCTTGTACTCATTGGATGCAGGCTCAAGTTTGGACTTGAGTTTCAGAAAAGCCAGCTATTGACTGTTGGCAAGAGCAGAGGCCAAAAGACTTACAGAGAGAAGGGACACAGACATCATGAGGTACCAAGAGCCATGAGACAGAGGTGCAGGGAGCAGGAGGCTCTGGTCCACTCGGGAAGGGAGTGGCTGAGCCACGGTGACAGGAAGGGTGTGTTCCTGGGTGCTCCACAGCCCTGGCCCTGCTCCAGCAGTGGCTCCACTGACCGGTCCTTCCAGCCTGACCATCTTCAGCCTCTCACCCTCTCCTCCTGGCCTAGGGCTTTTCGGATCTATAGCATGAGCGTGACCCTGCTCCACGTTCCTGGAAGCATCCTGGAGGGTGGGGGGACTGAAGTTCCATGGAAACCCTCCCGAAGTGGGGAAATGCCTCTTTATTGTCCTGGGGCAGAGATTTCTGAGAAATGATCTGACCCATCTTAGAAGGTCCTCGAGGTGACAGGGGCCCAACATGCACAGTGGTGGCCAGTTCAGGAAAGCATCTTGCCTCATCTCCCCTCCTAAGTAGCACCTCTCCCTCCAGCATCTCCTTCTGGTCCATGTGGTCACTGCCCACACAGCACCCGGTCAGAAGCCTGCATCTCAGTCTCTACTCAGAAGGAACCCAGGTTAGGGCCGCTCATGGTGTTGGTGGCCCAGGTGGTGTCCCTTCTGGCCAAGGCCCTTCTAGTCACAGGTCCTGGGGCTGTGGGTGGCCACACCTCCGCTGCGTGGTGTCAGCATTTCACAGCAGCAGCCTCGAAGCCCGAGGGCACTAACTGTTGGTTAGGGCCCCAGCCACTTCCCAGAGGAATGAGGAGATGAACGGTCCCTGGTGGCACTCAATCCCAGGTCTGGGCAGCTGAGAGGGTCAGGACCATCCATTCTCCCACTCCCAGGAGCATCCCCTCCCAGGAACATCCCCCTCCCCATCTTTGCAGTGTGACCTAGTCCATGGTTTCTGTCTCTCAAAGCCCAGAGCCTGAGACCGTCTGGAGGATGTGATGGGCTCCTGCACGTGGGCTCTACATGTCCTTCTTCTTCCCAGGCACCAAGCCCCTCTCTCGTTCCTGCTGCTCAGCTCCAATCTCCCTTCCTTCCACGAGGATACCAACAATCTCCCAGCACTTGGGGTACCCTGACAGTGCCTCTGACTCTTAGCTTCTACAAGCCCCCACCCGCTCTAGATAGCCTCCCAGCATCCCGTGGCCCCTGTACACATGCACTGAGCCCTTGGAGTCCATCATTCAACTGGTTCCTTCCAGCACCATCTGCTTGGAGCTGCAGACAGAGACTAGGAGATCCTTTCAGGCTAATAGGAGGGCAGGGGCATCCAGAGCCAATGTGGGTGCCGAGATCTCAGGCCCGATTTCAAGTGCAACACTTTCATCTCTTAGCTGTGTGACCTGAAGCAACTCACTGCCTCTCTCTGAGCCTCAGTTTCCTTATGTGTAAAATGGGACTAACCGTATCTACTGCACAAATGTGCCTTAAGTATTAAGTAAAGTAACAATTATAGAAAGCTTAGTTCTGTTGAATAGGAGATGCTAAATAATAGTTTATAATCACTTATTAGTATTGGTGGCGGGTGAGAAGATAAAACCTTCAGGGCTGGCTAGCTGGTTTTCACAGGGTGCAACCTTGGCATCTTCAGGGGGTCCTGGTTTGGGTAGAAGCCCCCACAGCAGATGACTGAAGTCCCAGTGCTGTGCCTGCACTCCCATGACCTTGAACTGCAGAGGATGAAAGGTCTTGAGCTGTTCTGACGTTGTCCTGTGAGTAAATGAGAATGTCATTAACTGAGAATAGTGAATAGTGAAAGTTGTGTCAGACTCTTTGCAGCCCATGGACTATAGTCCACCAGGATCCTCTGTCCATGGAATTCTCCAGAATACTGGAGTGGATAGCTGTTCCCTTCTCCAAGGGATCTTCCCAACCCAGGGATCGAACCCAGTTCTCCCACATTGCAGGCAGATTCTTCACCAGCTGAGCCACCAGGGAAGCCCAAATGAGCCCAAATAGTACTGAGGAAATATGCTGGGGCCAGAGTGACCGCGAGGGGTGGGGAGGTGGGGAAGGGAGCTCACATCCCTACAGTGGCTGGACCTGACCTCTGCATGGGGCATATGGCTGCCTCCACTCACACTCAGCAAGTGTGATGCATTCTCATACATGATGGACAAAGGAAGGTAGTTCTGGAAGCTTCCTGCTGCCCACAGTCCCGGAGCATCTGACCCTGGACTGAGGATAATTACAAGGAACATGCAGGGTGCCATGCAATTATGGCCCACTAAGTCCTTACACAAGCACATCAGCTCAGTGCTGCTTCCGTCTACATTTGATGGATGAGGAAGCTCGGCCAGGGCAAGATAGGGGCCTTGCTTGAGAGTCACTGCAGAGGTGGGGTGTGGAGCAGGCAGCCCACCACCCAGGCTGCACGCCTACCACTCAGGATCCATGACCAGGCCTCGCACTGTGGTAGGGGACTGGATGCCAGCACTCTGAGTTCAGAGGATTTTGCTGAGACAGACCCAAGGCAGAGAGCCAGGGGCCAGGTGGGCCACACCCTGGGTTCACAGCCTCTGGGCTGGATGGGGTGAGTGCCCACTGCCTCTGAGGCTCCAAACCACAGACACAGCTGATCTCAACACCTCTGTGGCTGAGGGTGGAGTCGAGAAATCCATGCCTACCGGAGGGTCTATTGCTTCACCTCATGGAGCCTCCATCTGCAATTTCAGATTTTAATTTCTGAGCTGAGAATGGACCATCTTGTCTGTTTGTGTGTGTGTGTGTGTGTGTGTGTGTGTGTGTGTGTGGTGGGATGTTTGTATGTTGGTGGGATGTTTGTGTGATGTGCACTGGGATGTGTGTGGTTAGGGTGTGCATACACACGTGTGAGTTGGAGGCTACTTTCTTGAGGCATAGTTGATTTGCAGTACTGTGTAAATTTTAGGTCTACAACATAGTGATTCACAATTTTTCAAGGTTACACTCCATTTGTTGCTGGCATTGAGTCGCTCAGTTTTGTCTGACTCTTGAGACCCCATGAACTGTAGCCTGCCAGACTCCTCTGTCCATGAAGTAGTCCAGGCAAGAGTACTGGAGTGGGTTGCCATTTCCTCTTCCGGGGATCTTCCTGACTCAGGAATCAAACCCATGTCTGCTGCATTGTCAGGCAGATTCTTTGCCACTGCTGCACCTGGGAAGCTATGCTCCACTTAGAGTTATTATGGTGTGTTGGCTCTGCTCCCTATGCTGTACAATATATCCTCCCCACTTATCTGTGTACCTTTTAATCCCCTCCACCATCTTGCCCCTCCCCCTGGAGGCTGCTTTAGACTGAGAAGTCATTCCTCCTGGAGAGGTGGCATTTGAGCCTGAATGAGCCAGAAAAGCTGGCCATGAAAGAGGGGGAAATCTGAGCAGACCTTCCCCAGGGCACAGCTCAGGCATGTGGTGCCCCATCAACTCCACCTGTTACTTGGGGTCACCCCTGGTGAAAGGACATGAGGGGTCCAGACAGAGCGAGGCAGCAGGCCAACACAGCAATGAGCCACCAAGTCCTCTAAGCCTCATGGAACAGAAATTCCTGGCCAAGCTTCCAAAGGCGCCCGAGGAGCCCTGTGCTTCTGATGGTGCTTTTCTTCCAAGCAAGACATCTTTTCTGATGACCTCAAGCAAAGACCCGCCCAATGCATCATGGCCCCCAGGCTTCCTCTCTTTTATTTCTTCCTTTCTGCTTTTTTTTTTTTTCAATTGTCTCCCAGCATGTATTTGAATTCCTTACTCTGAACAAACTCGGTCAGGTTTTTTGCTAGTTCCCCAACCAGTTATCTACCAAGGAGATGCTACAGAGAAAAGTGACTTATTTATAGTAGAAGATCTGTGTCCTGAGAACCTTCTATCACCAGGAAGAGATTAGTGAGTCCTAGAATTGCCTTTCTCAAATAATACAGTTATTCTGATGTGACTTTTCTAAACAGATGAGATCTACGCGCACAAAATAGAATGCTTGGTTGTTCAAGGTTGGTGCAGACGTCAAGAACATGACTGATCCTGTAATCAGACATTAAAATACAGAATAGGGCTTCCCTGGTGGCTCAGTGGTAAAGAATCCACCTGTCATTGCAGGAGACACAGGTGGGATCCCTGATCCGGGAGGATCCCACACGCCATAGCGCACTTAAGCCCATATGCCCCAACTATTGAGCTTGTGCTCTAGAACCTGGGAACTGCAACTCCTGAGAGCTGGCATCACAGCTACCAAAGCCTGTGTGCCCTAGAACCAATATTCAGCAATGAGAGGCCACCGCAATGAGAAGCCGGCATACCGCAACTGCAGCTAGAGAAAAGCTTGCACAGCAATGAAGACCCAGCACAACCAGCAAATAAATAATTTTTTTAAAAATACAGTATAAACAAGAGTCAGGCAATACACCATCAAAGTATCAATTCATTCCTCCAGTGGTTGTTCTGGGACTCACTGTGAAGTCAGGCATCTTCTCCCTGGGGGGTGTCCCAAAGGCAGCCTGCGGTGGAGCTTATATTGACTTAGGAGGTGACAGCTTGGTTTTACGTCCATCTTGGACATTAGCCAGCTTTGCTGGGCATGACACGTTTCTGGGACTTCAGCATTACCATCTTTAGCTTGAAGTTGACTCTATCAGTGATTCTCAAGTGGAAGACAAGCAGTATCAGTACCACCTGGACATTTGTTAGAAGAGCTGCTTCCCGGGTCCCGGCTTGTACTTAAAACTGAATTAGAAATTCTGGGGCTGGGCTTCAGCTGTATGTGGTTTTTCGTCCAGTTTCATTGAGATGTAAGTGAAAAATCACACTGTATAAGTTTAGTGGGTTGCCATTCCCTTCTCCAGGGGATCTTCCTGATCCAGGGATTCGAACCCAAGCCTCCTGCCATGCAGGCAGATTCTTTACCATCTGAGCCACTAGGGAAGCCCAATTAACACTTCCAGTTTTATTGAGATGTAAGTGGCCAGCCACACTACATAAGTATAGCATAGTGACTTTTTGAATCTTTTTTTTAAACTTTTTATTTTATATTTGATATAGCCAGTTAACAATGTTGTAATAGTTTCAGGCGCAGAGCAGAGAAACTCAGCCATACGTACACATGGATCCATTCTCCCCCAAGCTCCCTTCCCATCCAGGCTGCCACATACATTAGGTCCTCCCTAACTATCCCTTCTCCACATCCTTCCCCTTGGCAACCGTAAGTTCGTTCTCTAAGTCTGTGAGTCTGTTTCTGTTTTGTAAATAAGCTCATTTTTTGTAGAATTTTTTCTGAATCCTGCATATAAGATTCTGCAAATAGTGATATCATGCAGTATTTCTCTTTCTCAAACTTCCTTCCTTCACTCTGCACTCTAATTTGACTTGCCTACTCTTGAAATAAGGACGTGTAGATTTAGCATTCCTCTTCTTTCTCAGAGAGCCCTGATGGATGTTCTCAGAGGGGCTCTTGGGCTACTGGATGGAGCTTGGGTAGAGGAGGGGTAGATGGGGCTCTGGAGACGGTACCCAGGCTGGAGAGGAAGGTGGCAAGTCTGGGGTGATGAGAATGGGAAGACCCCTTATCCAGTAACTTTGGTTTTCCCTGTGAAGTAGCAGGAGGGTCGTTTACTTGGAGGAAGAGGAAGCTGTAGAATTTGAGGGAAAAGCAAAGGACCAGAAGTTGAGAAACCATGGGCGGCTCTGTGGGGGTATTCAAGGCCCTGCTGGTTGGCGATTCTGAGTCATCAGTGGCTTCAGGGCTGTACTGAGCTTGGTTCAGGGAGCAGAGGACAGACAGCAGAGAGGAACAGGGGTTCAGGGAGGGTCGTGGGCAAGGTCCTAGTGGAAGTGAAGTCATAAATGTCCTGTGGGAAGAAGGGAGGTCATGGTCAGAAAGTAAAATGCTGATTTGGGGTAAAAGGGGCAGATTCAGCATCCATGGGTCCTTCCTCTCCCCAAAACCCTTTCAAATGTTAATAAAGGTATTGCTAAAAAAACAAAAAACAAACAAAAAAAACCTCATGGTAATTCCCTATAAAAACATGAACACAGGTGAGCTGCACTAGCAACTGAGACTCAAGACACGGTTAGTTGACTAAAAGCGGGAGGATCGGGCAGAAGCGGGATGGTTTCCACTTAAGGGCACGAAGAGGGCTGTTGTGTTCAGTCACTCATTTGTGTCTGACTCGTTGCAACCTTGTGGACTGCAGCACGCCAGGCTCTAACCATGGGATTCTCCAGGCAAAAATACTGGGTGGCCACTGCCTCCTCCAGGGGACCTTCTGGGAACGAACCTGCATCTCTTGTGTCTCCTGCATTACAGGCTGGTTCTTTCCTGCAGAGCCAAAGGAAAGCCCGTAAGGGAGATTCCATGAAGACAGGCCACTCGACCAGAGGCCCCGTGGGGGCTCAGCATCTGAGGCATCAGGCACCACGAAAGGATTCAGGAATAAACCCTTTAGCACTAGAACAGGAGGAGAGTGGATGCAGGTTTCTCTGCAAAATGGCTAGCATCCTCATCCCCTGCCTGACATCAGCATCAGACTCTTCCGTCCCACGCCACCTCCAGACCCAGGACATGAGTTTATCCTCTGCCAAAAATCCAATTGAAAATGGTAGAGGTGAGGGATGAAGCAGAACAGCATAGGGTGCTGTGACCATCAGCACATGGAGCTCTGGCACCCCCAGAGCTGTCCCCGTCCTGTCCCTAGAAAACCAGGGGATCCAAAGGTTCTTCTCGGGGAGACGGAGGGGCTCCGCGGGAAGCCCTGAGCATGACGCTGGGAGGCTCCCCAGCGGCATGTTTAGCTTCCTGCTCCGTTGTTCCTCCATGAGGCACACTTGTCACCGAGGCTAGCC
>SJYF01000094.1:2168622-2183980 GCA_006410515.1 Procapra przewalskii
CCCTCACGGAGCTATGAGTTCACGGAAGAGGACACGCAACCCCCCCCCCCACACACACACCCCTTGCACCTTGTGGGTGTCCCACAGGAGAGCCCCGAGGCTTCAGACAGGAAGGAGGGCAGAGAGAACCCCCTGAGGAGGAACCACTACGGCTTGGGGAGGAGAGCAGCTGGCCCTGGGAGAAGAGGGAAGAATATTCCTAGGGGAGGAGCGGGCCTGCCAGTGTCCTGTGGCCGGGAAGTGCTGGTGAGCGAGAGGTCTGGAGCAGTGGTTTTTGCTAGATGCAATGGAAGTGGCCATCAGAGAGTGATTTCACCTGCTTTACAATCCCTCTGTTTGCAAATGTAGGGAAGAAGCACACGGACATGGGGGACGGGTCGGTTGTGGGGAGGGTGAGGTGATTGAGAGTGACGTTGACACCTATATACTACCATGTGCAGCATAGATAGCTGGTGGGAAGCTGCAGTATAGCGCAGGGAGCTCAGCTCGGGGTTCTGTGATGACCTAGAGGGGTGGGATGGGATGGCAGTGTGGGAGGGAGGCTCAAGACGGTGGGGACGTGTGTACAGTTATGACGGATTCGCGCTTGTACGGCAGAAACCAACAAGACACTGTAAAGCAGTTAGACTCAAAGAAAATCAGTTCAGTCCGGTTCAGCGGCTCAGTTGTATGTGACTCTTTGCGACCCCATGGACTGCAGCACGCCAGGCACCCCTGTCCATCACCAACTCCTGGAGTTGACTCAGACTCATGTGCATCGAGTCAGTGATGCCATCCAACCATCTCATCCTCTGTCGTCCCCTTCTCCTCCCACCTTCAGTCTTCCCCAACATCAGGGTCTTTCCAAGTGAGTCAACTCTTTGCATTATTAGAGTTTCAGCTTCAGCATCAGTCCTTCCAATAATATAAATAAATAAAATCAGCAGTTGCCAGAGAGCAGGGGAGGGGAGGGCTGATGGCAAAGTAGCCCTCAGGCAATGTGCAGGGTGACTGAATCGTTCTGTGGGGCATGTGGGTAGTGAATGCAAGAATCTGACTTTGTCAAAACTCACAGAACCAGACACCACAGAGAGGAAACTTTACTACGTGCAATTTTTTTTAAGTTTTCTATTAAAAAAAAAAAAAAGATCCCTTTGGGAGGGGCAGGAGGGGAAGTGGGAAACAGACCGGCCAGCAGCAGTGGTCTGGGTGAGGGTGGATGGGTCTGGGCTGGTGGCGGCTCAGGGCCTTGACCTCTGGGAGCCTGCTTCCTCACTGGGCTCGGGGGGCAATGGTTCCCACCTCAGAGCTGACCGCGTGGGTTGGAGACATCTGTCACTGCCAGGAGGGCCCTGGGGGGAGCAAGGTGCTGGGTAAACTTGGGAGCCTGGCTGACCGTGCTTTACCTGAGGACGGCTGGGGCTCTCTGGCCAGGGCGGGGGTAGGGGCTGGGAGCTGCCAGGGGTTGCCTTAGGAAAACAGACTTGAAGGTGAACCAAGCAGGAATCACTCAGCAGTGAAGGGCACTGGCTGGAGGCCCCCGGGCAGAGGAATGTGGACAGAACGTTGTGTATTCAGTTTCTGTCTCCCGGGGGGCCAGAGCGTTTGAGTTGGGGTACATTCAGGATCTGAAGGCCTGAGCAGAGAGGGGTGGGGAGCAGAAAGCCTGGCTCGCGGGAGCCGTCCACTGGGAGATGGAGGCTCCCATCTGCAGGCCACAGTGCAGTGGACCCTGGATTCTGCTCCAACTCAGCCCCCTTCTTGCTGGGGGACCTTGGGCAGCTCACTCAACCTCTCGGCTTCGTTATAAGCCTCCGATGAGTAGGACACGGGAATACACCTCGGTGAACTGACAATACTCTAACCAAACGGATGAAGTGAAATGGAGTCTGATGCTGATGTTGATCAAGGGTCACCCCGTGAGTCGGGAGAAACTTGAGTTGTTACCGAATGCAAGTTCACGTGCCTGTCACTCAGGGAGGCCAGACAAACCAAAACTGTCAGAATCTGGAGCAGAGAAAGGTTTATTGCAGGGCTGAGTGAGGAGAACAAGTGACTCCTGCCCGCCCAAACCCCAAACACTCTGACGAGTTTCAGCAAAGAATCTGTTTCTCTGAGAGCAGCAATCTACAGCTTTTTGTGCCTACTTTAAAATTTTTTTTATTTTATGTTGGAATACAGTTGATTAACAATGCTGTGTTAGTTTCAGGTGTTCAATAAAGTGATTCAGCTATACATATAAATGCAGCTATTCTTTTTCAAATTATTTTCCCTATTAGGTTATTACAGAATGCTGAGCAAAGTTCCCTGGGCTATCCAGGACAAAGCATTTTTAAAGACCAGGTGAGGGACGAGTGTCCCAGAGTCTGTGATCAGCTCACACACAGTTCTCTGATTGGTTGATGGTGAGGTGACAGGGCAGTGTCACAGGGAACCTGATCAGTCCTTAGGTGCCAGTAGATCCGGGGGCTATGAGCTTGGGATCATCCAGAAGTTAATTTCTTCCATTTGGTGGTGGTTTTAGCATCTGGAAAACTCGGGAAACGTGCATCAGGTACTGGTATCCAGCTACCTCAAAGAGGAGCTACAGCAAAGGACACAGGGGCGGTATCTGCCCAGGAAGCCCCTGTAGGGTCCTGCTTGGTTTTAGAATGCCCCCTGGGGCACAATCCTTCCCCACCCCAGCAGCACCAGTGCACTAAGTGTGTGAACCTGTGAGGACCAGCAAGACGCAACTACTGCGAAACTGTCTGGTTCTTCCTGCAAAAGCAAAGTGCAGAATCACCACGGTGCCTGGCACCTCCTCTTCTGAGCATGTACTAAAGACTGAACATAGGAACCCTAATGAATACTCCTATGTGAATGCTCATGGCAGCCTTATTCACAGCAGACAAAAGGAAGAAACAACCCCGAAGTCCACCCTGGGGTAGAAGGGGCAGATGGGTGTGGTCCAGATGCACTGAAACATTGTTGAGCCGCAAACAAGAATGAAAGATTGGCACGTGCTGCCAGGCGACTGAGTCTCAAAAACATGGCACAGAGTGTAAGAAAGCACGTGAACATGTTAGCTGCCCAGTCGTGTCGGACTCTTTGCGACCCCATGGACTGTAGCCCGCCAGGCTCCTCTGTCCCTGGAATTCTCCAGGCATGAGTACTGGAGTGGGTTGCCATTCCTTTCTCCAAGGGATCTTTCTGACCCTGGAATCGAACCCAGGTCTCCCACATTGTAGGTAGATTCTTTACCATCTGAGCCACCAGGGAAGCCCAGAGTGTAAGAAGTCAGGCCCAAAAGACCACAGGTCATAGGATTCCATTTCTATTAAATATCCATAATAGGCAAATTCAAGGACACTGCCCCCAGAATAAATCTTCTCTCTGAGCATCAGGCTCTTGATCAGGGGTGCGGGGTAGGAAGGGGAAAGGAGGGGCCTCAGCGCAGTGCCAGACTGGTGGGCACAGTGCCAGCCCTATGGGCACCAGGCCAGTCAATTAGACAGCCCGCTGGGTGGAATGCACTCCCAGGTTCTCTGGGAGGCACGAGGACCCTGCAGGCAGAGCCAGCTGCCCCGGGGACCATGGCTCAGCACTTAGTCCCAGGAGAAGAGGGGCCAGGGGTGCTAGGAACCAGCCTGGGCTGCTCACCTGAGGCTTTCCCAAACTCAGCGACTCTGACAGCAGGAAGTGAGCAATCGCCTCTAGACCTAAAATCAGCGTCAGCCCCAGGGCCAAGGGCAGAGTTAGGAAGCTGTGCTGCCATGATGGCTGGCAACCAAGATCCCCTCCCCAAACCAAACCCAGGGGCTGACAACCTGCGGGCCCAGCAGGACCAGGCCCTGCTCCACCTCCCAGGACAGCAGGGAGGGAGACAGACAGACAGAAAGACTGGCTGTCCTGTGCACGAGCTCCCTCCACCTCCTTCCCCACATTCCTCTCCGTTCTCAGCTCTGAAGGTCTTTGCACCAGAAATAGCAAGAATTTCACTCACTCCCTAAATCTGGGTAAGGGGTGTGGGAAAGTCCAGTAGGACGAAAGTTGTGGGAAAAACTCCCATATAGAAAAGTTAAATAAAAACAGATGAGTTTGTTTTCTGCTGTGTTTCCACTGTTCTGGAAAGGAAAAAAAATACATATGCGCATATAAATTATAAAATACAAATGGCGTCGTTTCGGTAATTTCACATATGAGCTGAAAGGACTGATATTTGCACTTCCAGCTGAGCTGCAGTATAAAGGTGAATGGTAAAATGCATATTAATAAACTAAATTTTTAGTTTTCCTTTACCCAGGAGGACAATAAACAGCTAGTAACTCATCACTGGGCAGTGGGCAGTTCAGAGCTGAAAAGTGGCCACTGGCTATGCCTCTGCTTCCTATAGCGTTGTAGGGGCTCCTGGATATGAGGGGACAGAGGCGGAATATGAGGGGTTGGGGTGGCTACACACTGCCTGGACACACTCTGCAGGGTCTACTAGGCATGGGCATCAGTGCCAACCAGTCCACGTTACAGGCTTTGTGTGTGTTTTGCTCTAAAGCAGAATGTGTGCTCACCCAGTTTTTCAGGACTGGTCTGCCTGGGGTGTGGGGCCTCCTCGGTGACTCAGTGGTAGAGAATACACCTGCCGATGCAGGAGCCGCAAGAGACATGGGTTCAATCCTTGGGTCAGGAAGACCCGCTGGAGGAGGGCATGGCAACCCACTCCAGTATTTTTGCCGAAAATCCTGTAGACAGAGGAGCCTGGCAGGCTTCAGTCCATGGGGTCGCAAAGAGTCAGACATGACTGAAGTGATTTAGCACACAAGCATTCACTGCCCGGGATGTGCCGAGTGGCTGCTGAGAACAGAGGTTGCTTCTGGTCAAGACTGTAGAGTTCTAGGCAAAAGCGCAGCCCACTCCTGAAGGCAGATGGAAAAGGAACTTACTGGGGACGGGACTGAGGACCTCGGCCTCATAGACCTTTGTAGAGACTGTTCCGCAACACTGGGTTAGAGAGGCAGGCACATATAAACAAACGTGTGTGTGCATGTCATAGCCTGCTTTGTGCTATTCTGTTCAATGGGGTATTTTCTCCATCCCATAGAAAAGGTTAGATTTAGGGGCTTTTGCCCAAAAACTGAGCTGTGTCTTCCTTCCCTCAGCAGGAGCTCACAGTGGGCCCGTCATGCTCTAGATAATGAATAGTGATAAATAAGACAGGAGCCCCTGCCTTGTGGGGTTCATGTCCGGGGACCACAGACAAAACCCCCGGAGCTGGGAAGGAAGACGGTCAGGCTGCTGAGCGCAGGAGGGGCGCTGTCCCCACCAGGCACATCAGGGAAAGGCCCCAGAAGCAGCCCCTAAGAGAAGAGTGGACGTTCCCAAGGAAGAGCGCTCCAGGCAGAGAGCACGGCAGGTATGTTTCAGCTGCCATCTGCCGCACCCACGAGCCGTAGGTGACTCCATACGCTGAAGCTTAGGCTTGGACATGAGCTGGAGAGGCCTGGGGTGGGTTCTTTCCAAGCCACAGAGGGGCCCTGGTTGAATGCAGAGACTTGTCCAGGTCACGCAGGAGGAACTTGGTCCCTGCTCTCTTCACCCTGAAAACAGCCGCTGGCTGGAGCCAGAGTCCAGGCAGGGCTGAGCTCCACTGTGACCCGGGCCAAGCAGGTGAGTGTAAAGGGGTATAAGAAGTCAGGGGTGCCAGATTTCACAGGAAAGGTTTCATCGAGTTTTCTCAAAGCAAAAATGAAGTGCTGATTCAGATATAAGTGAGTGTGGGTTCTGACTGAGTCCATGAGTTCATTTTCAAATGGTTTCCCATCCGAGCTCTGCCCCTGGGCAGAGGACTGGCCTCAGCGATAGGCTTGGAGCCACTTTTCACCTCTGTACCCCAATACTGAATTAATTCTCAGAGACAGAATTTTCAGTGAATTAAAAAAAAAAAAAAAACTTTATTGCTTTGCCAGGCCAAAAGGACCACAGCAGGCTAATACCCTCAAAACTATGTGTCCCCAACCCCTGGGGGCTTGTGAGGAGTTTTATAGTCAAGGGGCTGGGTTGCTGACAAGGATGAGGGCGCTCGCAGAGCCCGCATTTCTTCAATCCTGGTAATGAAGGATGAGCTGTGACCATCTCTGGAATGAAGAGGGCTTCATCAAGTGGTTAACATCTTCTATTTGGTGGGGATTTTTGTTCTGCTGAAAAGGCTCAAAGATACATTATGTGTGTCCCTTGAAGGGGAACTGGGACCCTGCCCCAAGGCTGCACTATTGTTTCTTGACCGCTCTTCCCTTCTCTCTTCATTCCCTGATCAGCATGCTTGAACGTACCCTTTGGAACTCAGGGAAGGGGACACAGAAAGGCTTTTGTGCCCAAGAGCCCCACAGGGTCCTGCTCGGTTTCAGGCTTCTCCCAGGCATGGGAGCATCGATTCATTCACTTCTGCCTATGGCATGTCTGATAAACGAGTGGATGGACGGCAGGGTGGGTGGTTGGATGGGAGGACGGCTGAATGGGTAGATACAAGTGTGGATGAATGGAAGAGTGGGTGATTATTTTACAAGATTTAAGGATTCTTTTGCTAGGGAGAGACCATACAATGACACTCAGATAGGTGAAAAGCCGCATATTTTGTTACTTACAGCTCCAAAGGAGAGAGGGCTTCCAGGCAGGGCCACACAGGGGTTGTACCAGGGACACGGAAGCAGCAAGCTGGTGCTATAAGAGAGCTTACGTCCAGCAAGCAGGATGGGTTAGGCAGCTTTCTCAGGCTCCCTGTGGATTGGCTAATCTGAATGATTTTGCAAGTTCCGGGGCATGGGGTTGTCTGTAGGTGTTTGGCACCTGGCCCCAGTCTGCTTAGGGGAGGCACAGAGTGGCTTGAAGTGTGAGAGTCCGATAAAACAAGTGACGGGAGTGTGATCCTAGCTGTTCAAGAAGAACTGCCCAGCTGCCAGCCAGGACTTCAAAACCGAGTCAAGAGAGCATCCCCTTTCCCCTACCAACAAACTATATTACGGTGGTGGACAGAGTTTCTACAGATGGACGGATGCCTGTTGGAGCTGTCTCAGTCAACAGTATTTACAGAAGGATTGGCACTGGATTCAGGTCTTTGGGGATTTTTCATCCTGTAGATGAAGAACCCTAGAATACGGGAGCTGGAAGGGACTTCACCAGGTCTCTATCTGACATCCAGGGGTCTGAAGATGCTTTGGATCATCAAAGATCATTTCACTGATGTGATGAAAACTATAGATCCTCTCTCCCAGAAAAAGCACTTAGCACTGTTCTGTATACCATGTTAGAGGGCGGGTAGACCCCGGGCAGCTCTGTCCACAGAGCCCTGCCCCCACCTGGAAGGTTAGAAGCCTCAGATTAAGGAGTTCTGGCAGGGCAGAACCAGTCACTGTGCAGAGGAATCACTGAGACACCAGCTTGGGGAAGGGACCACAATCAAGATTATGTGACCAGTTTATAGCCAAGCTAGGTCTAAACCCCAGATCTCCCCATAAACCTTTCCAGAACTTCCCCATCTCTCTGATGATTGTTGTTGCTCATTGCTTAGTCATGTCTGACTCTTTGCGACCCCATGGACTGCAACATGTCAGGCTCCCCGGTCCTTCATCAACTCCTGGAGATTGCTCAACCTCATGTCCCTTGAGTCAGTAATGCCATCCAACCATCTCGTCCTCTGTCGGTCCCTTCTGCTCCTGCCTTCAATCTTTCCCAGCATCAGGGTCTTTCCCAATGGGTCGGTGGCTATCTGATGATCAAGTTGGATTCCACTGCTGGTTTGAAGAGTTGGCAGAGAGAAGTTTCAAGCGAAGGGGAGACAGAAAGTGGGGTTCTGACCCTCCGTCTATCCCCCAGTCCCCCCAGGCCCGTGTTATCTTCTCTGTTTTAAAAGAAAGGCTTTAAGACATTTTCCAAAAACATTTGAAGGCCCATGCACTTTCAAGCTTCTAAGCTTTGGGAGTGTTAAGTGCTGTGGATTGTCAGTAAGTCTCCAGGGTGAAGCCAAGAAAGTCAATCAGTGTTAAAGTGAGAGGATATCGTAGCCATTAAAGTGACAGGATATCGTAGCCAGACAGCCCACCCCCCCAAGATGGCTGAGTCTCAGGAGCACAAAAACCCTTAAGTGCCACCGGAAAACAGGACCAGGAAAGGTGTTCTGTCTCTGAAGATGTTTCTGAGTTTCTACTGCCGTCACTCCTTTGGAAGCATGTGGTGTGTGTCTGTGTGTGTCTGTCTGTGTGTGTCACCTGCTCAGTCATATCCGACTCTTTGTGACCCCATGGACTGTAGCCACCAGTCGCCTCTGTCCATGGGATTCTCCAGCCAAGAGTACTAAGACGGGTAGCCATTCCCTTCTTTAGGAGATCTTCCCAACTCAGGGATTGAACCCACATCTCCTGCACTCCATGCTGCAGCTGACTCGCTTCAGTCGTGTCTGACGCTATGCAACCCCATAGACGGCAGCCCCCAGGCTCCCCTGTCCCTGGGATTCTCCAGGCACGAACACTGGAGTGGGTTGCTATTGCCTTCTCACCTGCATTCCATATATGGCATTAAAAAAAAAAAAATCAGAACTCCCCTGCCTCGCTGGTCAGACTCTGCTTCTTCCTTCTGTGTAAATGCCCACTGTTTATACCTAAACTCAGACACAAAACAACCACCTAGGGAAAACAAATCGTGATTTATTGCTATAAACATGCTATTTAGAAAAATGTGTTCGCTTGCGGAGTGTGTCGGCTACCTCCCTCAACACCAGAAAGAAGAAAGCTAGTATTTTAGGGGTCACCTGCTAGGTATCCAATTTTCACATCCACAGTTTCATTTAACTGAGAAAAGGAATGGGAAAGTGGTTAAGAAAAGACTTTGGAGCCACACTGCCTGGGTTCCAGGGAGGATTAGCTGAGTGAATGTATTTATGTCTTTACAAAGCGCCTACCACAGTAAAAGTCGTATACGTGTCAGGACTGTTCCTAATCCTCACCACACCCCCTCTGAGTGTTGTCACCATCGGCTCCATTTCAGAGTTCAGAGAGGTTAAGTCACTTGCCCGGGGCTTTTCGCTAGGGAAGCGGGGCTGAAAACCCCAGGCTGACTCGGAGCCCAGAACATGTTTGCCAACCGGAGCCTCTCAAGGGCAGCCTGTCTACACAATAGAACACTCCGCGGACTAACTTGGAAGTCTTCCATGCGGCTCGCCCAGCTCCCCCGGCTCAGAAGCCAGGAGGAGCCCTGGGCAGCTGCAACCACCTTGCCTGGCCTCTGCAGGCTTGGGTTCTAGAAACTGTAGCCAGCCTGGCTAGGCAGGGCGCTGGGCAGAAGCTGGAGTGCTGGGCTAGGCTGGAGGTGGAGGGAGGAAGTGCCTAGAAGGGCGATGACATCACGACCCAGCCCTTGAAAGATGAGCTGTTCCCGCTGCCACTTCAGCTCCGCTCCGGAGGCTCCTGGGAGGACTGGGGACCTGGGGCAGCCTCGCTGGACCAGGGAGCCACGGAGGTGGCCTCGATTATGCTCCAGACAAGGTGGGTGCTGGGCGGGGGCTGGATGGACAGACCCAGCACAGAGGGAGGTGGGCAGATGGGTGACACACCCGGGGGCTGATCCCCAGGCTGGGAGAGAAGTTTTGTTCAGCTCCTGGGGAGCTTGGGAAACTTCCTTTCCTTCCCTACAAGTAACAGGAAAGGTTCCCAGCAAGAGAAATTTTCTTGTTTTGTTCTAGGTGTGTTTTGAACTGAGGAGACAGGCAGGCAGGCGTGTGTTTCTGTGAGCAACTTAGCGGTCTGATTTTATAGTCTCTGGGTGGATGCTTGCACTAAAGCAGGGAAAAGTGAGCGAGACGCAGTGGGAAAGGTGTGGCGTTTAGATTCCAGAATCTGGCTTTGCACTCATAGCCCTGCCGCTCGTTGGCCCTGTGTGACCCTGGACAAGTTACTTAACCTCTCTGAGCCTCAGTTTCTCATCTGTAAAGTACCCTGCTCACCTACTTCCCGGGGTGGCTGGAGTTATTCAGAGCACAGATGGAAGGGGTTGTAAACTTTAGCTGATTTGCATTTGAGGTGGCTGTGATGATGATTCAGATAAGCTTCTTATCCCTCCTGTCTGGTCCTGGGTGGCCAGGATGGAGGGCTAAAACAGTGCCTTGGTTCAGAGCATCAGCTCTGCATCCAGACGTACTTGGCACCAAGTTCTGCTCTCACCCCCTGGGTAATGTGTTTGCGTCCATTCTTTTTCTAGTTTCCTGAGCCAGAAAGCTGACTGGCAGGGTGGTGGCCAAAAGAGAAATAGGCTGATGAAGTGAAGTGTCATGTATGTAGTAGGTGCTCAATAAACCGTAGCTGTTATCAGAGCTGCCAAGGGCAGGTAGTTTTGCCAGCCTGGGTCAGGGTGGGAGGTGGGCCTTGCTCTCCTCGGGGCAGGTTAGAATGTGCCTCCCTGAGTTAGGCTCCCTGCGTCTCCTGCCAACCTCAGGAAGTGGGAGCTCCGGCCCGGGAAGGAGCTGTTGCAGGGGTCGGTGGGGGGCAGGACCAACCCCACCCCATATTCCTCCTCTCAGCAAGAGAAGGACCTGGCTGGCTGGAGGTTGCTGGAGTCCTTCTGTGTTCTGTGTCCTTCTGGGCCCCGGCAGTACTGGGAGTGGTAGGGATATTCCACAACAGGAGACCCAAAAGCTTGAAGGGCGCGTTTATTGTTTTTCTCTTGCTCAGAACAGGAGCCAAGCAGGGGTTGGAGCCAGGAGAAGCGGTTCTGAAAACATTGCAAACGCAGGCTCCGTGCCGGCCCCACAGACAGGACCACAGGGTCTCTCCCTGCTCTGCCCTGAACTCACAAAACCCCTGCAATCATGGGATCTGGGATCCTCACGGAACAGATAAGGAAACTGAGCCTCCAAGTCAGGATGTAACCCAGCAAAGCCCTTCACTTAGGGTCTGGGAAGTCCTCAACCTCTTGGTGACTCAAGTCTATCACTTATAAGAAGGAGGAGGTTCCGATGATTGAGTGATGGTGAGATATAAGGACTTGGGATTAGGCAGGACTGGGGAGATGCTGCCCCATGGCATCAAGCAGGGGAAACAGCTGTGCCACGTGGTCTCTGCTAACACAGTGATTCTGTCTGGATAAAAAGTTCAGAGGGGGTCTGAGGGTAAGACTAAGGGCTGTCTTTCTGACCTGTGCCACCTCAGGGTCAGAGAGGATGCACCCGAGGCACGGGAGGGAGGCTGCAGACCCAGCAGGGGATTCTGGTTTTCAAATAAAAGCAGGGAGCATATCTGTCCCTTTCACAGCCGCCTTGCCTGCTCTTAAACCGTGCCTAGTATAAAGCAGACACCAGTCGGTATTTGCCGAATGACTAAATAGTGGGTGCATGAATGAACGGATGGATGGGTAAATGAAGAAGTGAATACTGATCACTTAGCAAGCACTACAAGTATACAGCATGTTACTAAGTTAAAGAAACCAATCTGAAAAAGCTCCTATTACATAACATCCTGGAAAAGGCAAAACTATGAAGACAGTGAAAAGAAGAGTGTTTGCCAGAGTTTGGGGCAGGGAGGGATGAACACACAGAGCACAGAGGATTTTTACGGCAGTGGAACTACTCTGCATGAAATTATGGTGGTTTGGGTCTTCCCTGGAGGTTCAGTGGTTAAAACTCCACGCCTCCATTGCAGGGCGTACCTGGCTGAGGCATTGACGCCCTGTATGCCTCACAGCACGCAGCACACTATGGTCGTGGATGCTTGTCATGATACATTTGTCCAACTCCATAGAATGTACAACAGCAAGAGAGAGCCTTAGTGTAAACCGTAGACTGGGTGACACCATGTATCAGTGAAGGTTCAAGGATTGTAAGGACACAGCACTCGGGGTGCAGGATGTTGATTTGTGCACATGTGGAGCGGGAGGCACAATATTTGGAAACTCTGTACTTTCTGCTCAATTTTTCTGTGAATTTAAAACTGCTCTAAAAGTCTATTTAAATTTTTTTAAACACATACAGTGTTTTGAAGATTCAGAAGGCACTTTAGGGTATCCCATGAGTCTAATGAGCAGAACTTCCTAAGACTTGATACTAAGACTCAGGACATCACTTCTGATGCCCACCCAGCCCAGGAGTCCCCTGAACTCCAAGTAACCGTCTTAGTGCACATGCTTCCAGGAATAGGAAGCTCACTACTTTTTAAGTCTGCCTGCTTCATCTTGGGAGGATTATAGTGTTAAAAAGTCCTTCCTTACTTAGACTGAAGCTAACTAACCACTGGCCCACTTTCTATCTCTTGGAGTTGGACTGTATAATTCTCATCCTATGGGTCCTCCCTGAGCGAAACACCTACAGCTCCTCAATCGAAACACACTTTTCAGAACAAACCCAAGGAGTAAGGTGTTCCTTTGACTCTGGGACCTCTAGGGTTCTGGAGGCTGGAAAAATGTAAACCCCCTCTAGAAAAAAAAATCATCACTGCACAGAGCAGGGTGGAACAAGCATGATCTCTGGGTTCAAATTCTGACTGCTTCCTTCTGGAGAAATTCTCTGAGCCTCAGTTTTCTCATCTGTACAATGGGGATAGTCACTCTTACTTCTGAGGACCAAAGGGAGTTAGCTCAGAAGGTGTTGATGCAGTGCAGGTGGGGTTGGGGGACAGGCTCACTGCGGGTGCCCACCTAGCAGAGGGACAGCCTTTAGGACCACCTGGGTGTTGTCTGCCCTGCAGTGGAGTCATTGCAGCTTGCGGGCTCCCAGGGAACAGGCACCGCACAATGCACACCTAAACTCCATGTTCCTAGGCAGTGCATCTGTGGGTGGCGACAGCTGGATCCCTGTCAGTCTTCCCTTGAGGGCTTAAAATTCGGGTTTCTACTCCACACACCC
This sequence comes from Procapra przewalskii, assembly GCA_006410515.1. NCBI lineage: Eukaryota > Metazoa > Chordata > Mammalia > Artiodactyla > Bovidae > Procapra > Procapra przewalskii. Next base: position 2,181,458 of record SJYF01000094.1, read on the forward strand.
CAGCACCACTGGGCCCCCTCTGATCTCTGTGGCCAGTGGAACACTGGAGTGGGAGGGGGGTGGTCACAGAGATTTGGCTTCCAGACCCCAATCCAAACTTGCTAGCTGGCTGAGCCACCTCAGTGAGGTCACTTTGCTTCTCTGAGCCTCTTGAAATCAGCAGCACCTGTGCTGGACACGCCATGGGGCGTTCTGAACTGTAGGGAGCCAGGCATCAGGAGCCCCGGGGCCTCTGAGACTGTTGCCATGCTGGTGTGTGCCTGTGACTTCGCATCTCCTCTTCTCTCCTTTGGGTCCCCAAGCGACCACACTCCAGGGTGGGTGTGGCCTGACCGGGAAAGACCAGCTGTGGACCACACTGCCTTAGCAAGGGGCTTTCTGGGGAAGCAAACTCGAGGGGAATTTGGGCCCTGTCCCTGCCCCAGGCCCCAAAGCCACCAACCCCAGACCCATCCTCTTAATCCCCATGGCTGAGATTCAGGGTCCCCAAACCTTCTAACTCGGGTTCCATCACTGTCCCTCCCATCTCATCTCAGGAACCGACACACTGTCCCTGAGAACTCGGGGCCCCAGACAGCTCCCAGCCTAGCTCCCTTGCACTGGGATTTGGGGCTCAGGAAACACCATGCGGTATCCTGCCTCCCCCACCCAACTGGAAGCCCCTCCTGGGAAAAGACGGACACAGTCCACTGGGAATACCTGCACAGCAGGGAAGACACCCTGATTGCAGAGGAAGGCTTTCTGGGGTCTTTCCAGAGCCTCTGAGATCGCACCTTCCAGCCAAATTTGATGAAATTAATCCCATCAAATAATTCAAGGAAAGGAAAGACCTGTTACAGGGGAAGAGTAGTTGATCAGTTAAACCAGTTCAGTTCTAAGGTATGGCTAACAGATTGGTGGTAATGTGATTGTGAAGCTTTGTAACTGTTTAAGCAGCTACATGCTTAAAATAAATATAAAAATTAGGAAATAATCTGGAACAAAAATTTCTTATGATTTCAGCTACAGCTGAAAATGGGAAAAGAAAAAGAAGGAAGAAGGAAAAGTGTGCTAAAGATTTTTAAAACTGAAGTATTATTGAGTTTGGAGAAAGAAATGGCAACCCACTCCAGTATTCTTACCTGGGAAATCCAATGGACAGAGGAGCCTGGCGGGCTACAGTTCATGAGGTTGCAAAGAGTTGGGCACAACTGAGTGACTAAACCGCCACCACCGTGGTTGATTTACACTAAATATTTTCTTAGCTGGAAGAAGAGTTGCTCTTATACTATTAATGCTAACAGATGAACAAAAGATTTAATATATTTATTAAAAATTTAAGCATAATCATTAGGATAACTGAAGCGTATATATATAATTATATATTATATTTGTAATATATTACTATAAATTATGATAACTTAATGATAAGTATGTTACTTTGTACTCAACAGAGTCAATACATTCTAAGGAATATTGATAGAAATTGACTATGTTCTAGGCCCTAAAGAAAAGTTTAATATAGCTCTCTTACAGGCTGCATCACTTGACAATATTATGGAAATTAACATCAAGTACAGAAATGAAGCACAACAAATCACTGTAAATTTTACAAAACACTCTTCTTCAGAACTCTTCTATCAGAGAGCATCAAAATTATAGATCTTTGAGAAGTGACTAGTTATAAGAACATGGTCAATCAAATTTCTGCTGCTGCTGCTGCTGCTAAATCACTTCAGTCGTGTCCGACTCTGTGTGACCCCATAGACGGCCTCCTACCGGGCTCCCCCGTCCCTGGGATTCTCCAGGCAAGAATACTGGAGTGGGTTGCCATTTCCTTCTCCAATGCATGAAAGTGAAAAGTCAAAGTGAAGTCGCTCAGTCATGTCCGACTCTTAGTGACCCCATGGACTGCAGCCTTACCAGGCTCCTCCATCCATGGGATTTTCCAGGCAAAAGTACTGGAGTGGGGTGCCATTGCCTTTTCTGAATCAAATTTATGGGATGCAGCCAAAGCCATACTCATAGGAAAATTTGTGTTGAAATAATTATTATTATAAAGATTTTCATATTATTTGTATACATAAACAGTAGAGATCACAAGTCAATGAATAAAATGTTCAGTTCAAGAAGTTCAGTTCAGTTCAGTCACTCAGTCGTATCCGACTCTTTGTGACCCCATGAATCACCGCATGCGAGGCCTCCCTGTCCATCACCAGCTCCCAGAGTTCACTCAGACTCATATCCATCCAGTTGGTGATGCCATCCAGCCATCTCATTCTCTGTCGTACCCTTCTCCTCCTGCCCCTAATCCCTCCCAGCATCAGAGTCTTTTCCAGTGAGTCAACTCTTCACATGAAGTGGCCAAAGTATTGGAGTTTCAGCTTCAGCATCAGTCCTTCCAATGGACACCCAAGACTGATCTCTTTTAGAATGGACTGGTTGGATCTCCTTGCAGTCCAAGGGACTCTCAAGAGTCTTCTCCAACACCACAGTTCAAAAGCATCAATTCTTCGGGGCTCGGCCTTCTTCACAGTCCAACTC
>SJYF01000094.1:2215199-2243255 GCA_006410515.1 Procapra przewalskii
TCTCTAGTCTTTCCCATTCTGTTGTTTTCCTCTATTTCTTTGCACTGATCGCTGAAGAAAGCTTTCTTATCTCTTCTTGCTATTCTTTGGAACTCTGCATTCAGATGCTTATATTTTTCCTTTTCTCCTTGGCTTTTCACTTCTCTTCTTTTCACAGCTATTTGTAGGGCTTCCCCAGACAGCCATTTTGCTTTCTTGCATTTCTTTTATACTTTAATTTTTTTTAATGATTTTAAAAATCCAGAAAAAATAAAGAGACTGTGGCCCCAGGAGGTGGTATAGGAAATAACCCAAGTTCACCCAGTTCAACAGGGATGGAGCTGGGATTTAAACCACTTTGAGGTGACTCGTTGGCCAGACATGCCCACCCAGACTTCTCCACCAGACCTCAAGGACTGGGGTCTTGCTTTGGAATCAGATTATTTCACAAAGTACTGGACCCCTTAGAGAAAGATAAAGCCATGAGGCCACTGACATCTTGACTACTGAATGGCCTTCAGGGTAGTCAGACCCCTCGCCTTCAGATCCATCATGGAAGAAGAGAAACTCACTTTTGATGCCCACCTCCCCATCCCCATTAGTTGCCCAAATTCTTCCTCTTCCACTCAGTACTGACCCCCATTTTCTTCGATAGCTGTAGGGCTCCCCTTCCAACGTTTAAGCTATTTTGATGCTATTATTTATATACTCATTGGAAAAGACCCTGATGCTGGTAAAGATTGAGGTCAGGAGGAGAAGGGGTTGATGGAGGATGAGATGGTTGGATGGCATCACTGACTCAATGGCATGAGTTTGAAGAAACTCAAGGAGATAGTGAAGGACAAGGAAGCCTGGAAAGCTGTAGTCCATGGGGTCGCAAAGAGTCAGACACGACTGAGCCACTAACAATTTCACTTTCAACTTAAATCCAAAACCAGCCTTTTGACTCTGTTTGTAAGAACCATATTCCTGCCTTCATTTCCCCATCTTCATAAGTGGTGCCACCCAGTCACCCCTAGAAAAATCTTTGATGCTTCCCTCTTCCTCATTCACCAGGTTCTCCTGGTTCTACCTCCAAACAACATCTCAAATCCATCCCCACCTCTGGTTCCTCTTCCAGCCTTAAACCCTTCCAGCCACACAGGAGCTAGGGTGACCTTTCCAAACGTTTAAAACTCTTTGGTGGCTTCTTGTTTCTGGGGGATGTGCCATCCTGACACTCCTTAACGAATGAAGGAGCTGCTACTCCAGCTGCTGAGATGCTGCTCAGTTAAAGCTCTTCTTCACCCAAGATCACACCATCTTCCAGGGAATCCTTCATCCAATGGCTGAGAGAAGGAGGGAACCCCAGCCCTCCTGCCCCAACTTAACTCTGAAGGGTCATCCCACCCAGGAATTTTCACTGGTCTGAGGAGGCTTCTCTTAAGACTCCCTGTAGCTCACTTCTCCCTTTGTCCAATCCTTCTTCCTTCCTTTCACTTTTGCAGGTCCTGCTCCCTTGGGCCCTCTGCAACTTGCAATGCCACAGACCTGGGAAACTGAACTCTATCAGCTGTTGTGCCAGGCTCTGTCTCAGCTGGCCCTGCCACTGTTCACCTCCTCTCCAGCGGTTCAACTTTCTATGCTTGCTTCTTCAGCTCCTCACGCACATCAGGCTGTTGCAGCCTCAGGACCTTTGCTTATGCCGTTCCCTCTGCCCACACTGAGCTCCTCCGACTCTACAATTGGTTTCTCTTCTTTCTCCCAGCTTTCCCACTGCCTCCCTGACCTCCCACAGTATGAACCCTCACACTTTCCCTGTTTTGTGGAACACCACGTCCTGAGCTGTTTCTTTCTAGAACTTGCCACAGTTACAATCACAAGTGGTTTTCTCTGTCTGCTGGTCTGTCAAGGATGACCCTGAGTCTTGCAAAAAAGGTGAAAATTCTCTTTAGCATTCAGTTCGCCTGTACACAGAGTTTTGGAGCACAGAGAAGCATCCCCAGTTAGGGGGACCAACATGATCTATGTTAAAGATAAACACTCACAACATCAACTCTGTCTCCATTAAAAACATATGCGAACTCCTGGTTTTTAAGAAATGAACGTGCAAGCGTGCTCAGTCATGTCCCACTCTTTGCAACTCCAAGAACTGTACCCCACTAGGCTACCCTGTCCATGAAATTTTCCAGGCGAGAATACTGGAGTGGGTTGCCGTTTCCTACTCCAGGGTTTTTAAGGAAAAGGAATGGATTGGGTTGGCCAAAATGTTCATTAGGGAACATCTTATGGAAAAATCTCCCTAAATTTTGGCCAACCTGATACTTCATGCCCCTATTTTTTGCAATGCATGTGGATCAGTTAGGCATCTAGGTTGACTGGCCCTTCCCCAAAGATTACACAGAGAAAAGTCATAAAACTGGGAAACGCTACATCAACATACATGCATTCATCTTATCCTGTGAACATCTATATAATGTGATATTGACAGTTTTCACGCACATGTGTGATCTTTAGGACGGCTCTCAAAGTAGTCATGGCACCTTCTCAGATGAAGAAACCGAGCATCAGAGTGTGCCCAGGACAGTCTGGGTCCCCAGCTCTCTTCTGGGAGTTTGGCAAATGGACAGCCTTCCCCTCTGTACCCCCTCTCTCAGATCTAAAACTGTTTTCTTGTATTATTTATTAGGTTTTGGTTGTGCTGGATCTTAGCGGTCATGTGTGGCTTTAGTTGCGGTGAGCAGGGACCACTCTCTGGCTGCGGTGCACAGGCCTCTCATCGCAGGGGCCTCTCCCGTTGCACAGCGTGTGCCCTCGACACTCGGGCTTCAGTGGCAGCAGCACGTGGTCTCAGTAGCTGCGGTTTCCAGGCTCCAGAGCATAGGCTCAATAGTTGTGGCGCATGGGCCCAGCTGCTCTGAGGCATGTGGGATCCTCCCAGAGCAGGGTTCGAACCCGTGTACCCTGCGCAGGCAAGCAGACTCCCATCTACTCTACTACCAGGGAAGTCCCTCTAAAACTGTTTAATTTCCTTCTCTGCTCAAACCAAGAGCCTTTCCCTAAAGGCCACCTGCACAGGGCCTGCCCCAGGGTAGGACCTATGAGATCTCACAGAAAGAACAAGTAAATGGGGTAGAACAGAGGTAAGGGTTAGAATTGGGTTTTCTGACTCCACAAATACATCTGTGTACTTGGGCATTTATGATATGCATATGGGTCCTTTCATCTACAGTGTTTTTCTCAGCTTGCCTGCCATCCAAACTCCTATTCATCTCTCAAAACCCAACTCAAATATCCTTCCGCCATGAATTTTCCCAGCTCTCCGCTGAGCAGAATTAAATCCTTTCAGTCTTGACACTCAGACGGAACTTTGGCACTTCATTGCCACTTTGCATTCTGCAAAGGATGGTCCCCATGTGTCTGTCTGTCTTTGTCCTCAGCCAGACCAAGAGCTGTTTATGGGACCAGTGAGGGCTTTGTTCATCTCTTTCTTTCCGGTGCCCACAAAGTACCTGGCACCCACACGTAGTTTGGGACATATATGTTGATATAGAGGCAAGCTGTTGATATTCTTGTATATAAATATTGTGTCATCCCAGAAGTTTATTTGGATTTTTCCATGAGATGTTGCAGAAAACACAAGTGAATTTTCTGGCCAACACAATAAATAGGTTTATGAAGTCATTCAACAAATATTTGTTAAGCACATGAGCCCTGTTGTAGGAGTTGTGAATAAGACTTTAATCAAAAGCAATAAACCATTTGCTGGATGCAGCTCACATTCTGGTGAGAGAAAGAGGAAGTAAAAGATAAACAGATGAAATTAACCAGGTGATGATAACCACTGTAACAAAGTGAAGCCAGCCAAGTGGAGAAGGGATATTTCAGGGAGGGGCTCTCTGACAAGGGTGGGTGTGTGAGGACCACACAGACCTGAGGGAGTGAGTGTGCAGGTCCCAATGAGAAGGGCGCTCCAGCCAGAGAGACTGGCCAGTGCAAAGGTCCTGAGGTAGGAGACGAAGTGGCTTATTCAAGACAGAGTGAGGAAAGAACTGCCCTGGTTTCCAATGCAGGGGGTGTGGGTTCCACCGCTGGTTGGAGAGCTAAGATCTCATATACCTCCTGGCCAAAAAACCAAAACAAAAGAGAAGCAATATTGTATCAAGTTCATATAAAGACTTTAAGAAATAGTCCTCTTAAAAAAACAGAGCAAGGATGCCAGGGAGCAGGCAGAGGCAGTGAGAGGGACACTCAGAAATGCAGCAGGGGGCGGGCCACCGTGGCCTTGAGGACCTCTATCAAATCTTACTGTCCTCCTGGGCCTGAGACAGGACACACCATGGTCCGACTTTGGTTTTCCAACACCCAGGAGCATAGCCGCGCTCTCTGGCCAGGCCCCTTCCGAGTGCTGCCCTGGGAGGCTTCCTGAATGCCAGCACGTGCCAGGCCTGGGCTGTGTCAGTTCCCGGGATCCTCCCAGCTTCCCTAAGAGGAGACTCTGGTGGGCTCACTGCCCAGTTAAGAGAACCTGATCTCCTCAAGCAAGGCCAACGTGGGGAGGGAGAGTTTTCCGTGAATTTTCTTAAACATTCCTGGTCCACGGCACCCCTGTCCTGGCCGAGTTTCTCTGCAGGGTGACCGGTGTCCGGAGCCCTTGGCTTCTGAATGGCCATGAACTCAGGCCAGGGCAGTGCCTGTGGCTACCTGAATGTCAAGGACACACAGGTGGGCAGCTGTCTCTCCCGGAGATTTCTGGGTCTTTGTGCTTTGGTCAACCTACATGGAGGATTTTATTTTTATCCCCCTGACATCATGACCCCTTACTCTGACCCCACCCCTCCTGCCCTCCCACCGCCGGTGCTACAGTTGGGTTCTCTCCAACCGTGACGCTTGCCACACTTGGCTGCAAGTGTCTCTTGCACGCCTGCCTTGTCCGTGTGACCATGAACAACCCAGGGTGGACACTGAGCCACCCTCTCTGCCTTTGGCTCCCAGCTTGCACCTGGCCCCAGGGAGCTGCTCCCCACGTGTTTGCAGAAGAGGAGGGAATGCGACCAGACCTGCGCTCACAGAGAAGCCAAGGTTACAGTGGGATTTGAGTGACGGATCGACTCGAAGCAGAGACAGAGGACTGGGTTGTGATTTCTAGTGAATGCTCACAGGTAGGCGAGTCCAGATGTATTAGGTCCATGGGACACCCCTGTCGGCTGCAACAAGACCCAGGTCGAGGCTGGCTCCAGGCAATACAGCAGGACCACCAAGGAGCCTGTGCATTCCAAACAGTTGGGCCGGTGAAGTGACAAAATCTAAGTGCTTCTGGAATATTCCTCTCACCCAAGGAGAGACTGAAAGGAGAAAAATCAGAAAGCAAGGAGATTGGTTTGGGGTTCTTTGCTGAGATTTATTTGTTGCAGGAGTGTTTAAAACTCAGATGGGAGGGAACGCTCGGGCCGCGGTGAAGCACGCTAGTTGGGCAGAAATGAGAGCATGGCTTTCACCCTGGCGGGAAGCTGCGCCGTGGTGCTTTCCCTTTCCTTATCTGCAGTGGAGACAGTCAGAGACGCTGGATGTTGTAAGGACTAAGTGGGGACCCCCACCCCAGATGCTTAGCTTATAGCTGTCATTCGTAGAGATGTGCTGGGTGAAACATACCAGTCTTTGACTTTGAAGAAGCTGCTGGATGGGACTAGAAAGGAGAAGAGACCAGTGACTCCAAGGTTTAGCTGCTGAAGAGCTGGAAAGTGACACTGAATGTCACGGTGGGAACACGACCTGTGTGTCCCCAGCCTCGAACTCCAGCTCACCCTTTCCTTGAATCTGCTTCGAGCGTCTTCTGAGCCCACCGTACCTGCCTGGGGTCCCTCCCGTGTTAGGATTAAGGACAATCCCAGGGAAGGTCATCTGACCCCCAGCTGGCTGGGCTATCCTCTGTTTGTAGACTGTAGCCCTGGGTCTTCCACCGGCCGCCTCTTTGTGCCTTAAGATGGTATCTGTTGTAATGACTTAAAAAATATATATATTTTAATTGGTTGCATCGGGTCTCAGCTGCAGCATGCGGGTTTAGCTTCTCTGCAGCATGTGGGATCTTGGTTTCCCTACCAAGGATCAGACCTGCGTACCCTGCATTGGAAGGCAGATTCTTGACCATTGGTGGTCACTGGACCACCAGGGAAATCCCTTATTGTAATCAATCACTTTAAATTGGTTACAATAATCATTTTAAACCTGTTAAAATAATTTTAGGGGCTTCCCAGGTGGCATCAGTGGTAAAGAACCCACATGCCAATGCAGGAGACGCTAGAGATGTGAATTCCATCCCCAGGTCAGGAAGATCCCCTGGAGAAGGGCGTGGCAACCACTCCAGTTTTCTTGCCTGAAGAATCCCGTGGACAGAGGAGCCTGGCGGGCTACAGTCCATGGGCTCACAGAGTCGGACACAACTGAGCACATTAAAAGTCAGTTTTATTAATTAATGTGTATTAAGTTCACAAACAGTCTGAACAAAGCCTTTCACAATCCGCTGCGTGATTCTCGATCAGAATACAGACTACAGGAATTCTGAAGCATTCTTTACTCTTCTGACATAATGATCAGAGGATTGTGATTTCTACATTTTATGAAATGGGGGCTAATTATTTTTTAGTAAACATGGATGTACATTAATTTTATGACCTTTAAGGGATGGGTTACCTATACTTCTCTTGGGTATCTGTGAAGATGTCTCCATGTCAGCTGTGTCAGCTAGTATTTGTGACTTCTATCTGTTGCTTTTATGAACGCCTACACCTATACCCCCAAGGTCCCAGTACCCAGGGGACTTTCACCCCGAGCAGCTCACACCAGGCCCCACGCCCCTGTCAGTCTCCTCCCGTCTTCTCCATGTTCCAGCAATCCGTGGTCCCTTCCTACATGTGGAGTTCTTGCATCCTGTCCTCAGAATTCAGGCTCCCACACTCCACAGCCCCAGAGGCAGAAGGAAACCCTGTCTTCCCTGGAAATCCACTTCCCTTTTTGCAGTGCAAGCAAGTGACAGTGGGAGCATCCTTTTTTTTTTTTTTTTAAGAAAACTTTTCATCACACACATGGGGTGGGGCCACCAAGGCCTTGGAGCCACAGGGCCACTTACTCAGCCCTCTCTAGTGCCTGTGACACAGTGACAGTCCCGGCCATGTGGCCCTGCCATACACAGGCCACTTCCCACAGTCCATCCTCGGCACGAGTTGAAGCCACGTCCGGGCCTGCAAGCCCCAACTCCGGGCAGGACTGGGGTCATCATCTCTTGTGGGTACCCCTGTACTGGAGCAGGTGGACATCTCCTGAGACCAGATGCTTCTCAGAAACAGTCCTGTCTAAATGCATAGCAAAGGGAGAAAAAACTAACTGCCCTCTGTAGCTGGGAGGGCTGGCAGGTGAGACCCCGATTTATGTTGCTAATCAGGAAGCACTGGGATTTGGGGAACTTCCTCTGGTCAAAATCTACCCCCAAATGATGGCAGGCATCCTCTGGACTTTACAGTCTCAAATCTTTCCTGACACGAAAGGTCCTTCCCCGGAGACAGATTCCAGCTTCCTCCCAAAAATACACCTCTGCTTCACAGCTGCTACTGCTAAGTCACTTCAGTCGTGTCCGACTGTGTGCAACCCCAGAGATGGCAGCCCACCAGGCTCCTCCATCCCTGGGATTCTCCAGGCAAGAACACTGGAGTGGGTTGCCATTCACAGAGTGTTCCTTAAAAAAAAAAAAAAAAAAACATAAAACCTGCTTCCACAAGTTTAAGACGCCCAGCAATGTGAGCAAACCGCTGGCAAGTTCACAAGTGCAGTTTGTCCCCACTGAGATGTCATTATCAGAAAAAGGAGACACGGTAAAAAGGCCAGATTCTGAAGACAAAGGAGATGTTTTCTGCTCCAGACACTCCAGGTTCACAGTCACATCAAGAAACACAAGCAGAGCATCCGAGACACAGGTCTGGGGTTTGGGGAGCACTAGGGCCTGAGATTGGAGGGTCACTCCCAAAAAGCGGGACTCAAGCCCTGGTGTGGAGGCATTCTCCTGCCGTCAGGGAGGGAGCTTAAGAGCATCTTCATTTTTAGGAGCTAAAATAAAAAGTATTTGGCATTTGGCCCAAGGCTCTTGAGGTTTGACTCTGAAAGAAAGCCTGAAATTTCTGTCTGAACATGAGGTCCTGAATGGTTCAACTTGGCATCTGCAGATGTACATCAAAAACGGACTTTAGAAATGCCGGGGGGATTAGGGGAAAGTGCATCTGATCTTACTCAGCTCTGCCTACCACATGAGTCAAGCTTTCTGTGGCTCACTGTTTGCTTAATGGGGTCCACAGTGATGGATTCTTGGCAACACACCCTTCATAATCAAAATTCAAAAGGAGGCATTCAAGTCAGCTCCCAGGAAATTTGCTGCAGAACCCCAGGCATTCAGGTCCCCAGTGTAAACAGACCAAGTCATCACTCAGTGTCCATCATTGCCCAGCGAGGCTTGTGAGGCTCAGTGATGCCAAAATGTGTTTCCAGGGCGGGTTGACCGTTATACCATTCTTGGGCAGGATCACAGGTCTTTCCAGATGTTGCCAAAGTAGAGATGGAGATAATAGTAGAGCTGAGTAATAGCTTGCCAGCCCCTAAGTGCAAAGCAGTTTTCATTTCAAAATCCCAGTTTCCTTCCTCCATCTGAAAGACTCATTTTTTCAGCAGTCCAGCCAATAACATCATCATCAGAGCGGGGGTTATGTAATTTAAGGCCACCACACTTCCACGGTGCTTCCCAGAAGAGAAAACATCTCCAAAGACAGCTCTCACCACCAGAAAGCCCAGCTGAAGTTGCGATCCCTTTCATTTTGCCCAAGTAAGTAAATGAGCATCTTTTTTTCCTCTCTCTTACAAAAGTAAAATAGAAGATCCATATCTCAGAAGAACGTCTCCTTTTACAACTTATATCGGCAGAGTTTTCAACTGTCTTTAGATGTATTTTTTAAACATAATTTTAAATCAGTTTAAGAGACCTGTATCCCATGCCTCCTTTGGGTTTTAGCTGTTTTCCAGAAGAGGGGAGAGAGTACGTTTGAAATAGATTGTTTCCAGCAGCTCTTTACGGCAAACTCACATGGAACATGTAGAGGCTGAATACAGCCGTCAGAGCTTCGTGTGGACTCTGGCCAGTTACAGTCTACGAATTCTGATTTATAAAAATCAGACTGGTCTCCAAGGATCACTTACAAAATTTCATAACACTAATAGCTGGTTGGGTTATTTGTGGTTTGAAAACAGCATCTTATATTGAACAAGGTATTTTATGTCAGGTAAATATGGGAGGGAAGGGAGATAACTTCACATGTTCAACTTTATAAGAAATGTTGTGTGTTGGTTACTTTGTTAAAATGGTGATAGCCAGGAACAAACGTATAAGGATTTTACAATGTTACAAAATATTAGACAAAATAAGCCTACTTCTCTNCCCTTAAACGTTTGAAGAAATCAAAAGGAAATGGAAGAGAAAAATGCATGAAACTGAGGGAATAGTTTTGCTAAGTGATATGCTATGATGTTATTTTTCAAAACTGCTTCTTGCTGAATTAATAGATGAAAATTAAAGAGAAATTCAAAATAAAAAAAAACAGTATCTTATGATGTCACTGGGTTGACATCGTTTAATATCTGTGTCTGTATTTCAAATCCTTTATCGTCACCTCACTGTTGAAACTGGAATTAATGTGAAGAAGGCTATTTTGTTGAAGGAGCAGTACATGCCAATGTTTTCATGTGGGGAACTCAGAAAGTACCAGATGGAAATTACAGAATAAGTCATCTCTAACATACTTGCCCAGTATCACTTGTGAGTTTTTCAGATAGGATCAAATATGACTAATAATATCAATAGCTGCTGGATTCTAACCACATACTATGTGCCAGGCAAGTATCAGAGCTAAAACTCGGAGCAAACAAAAGAAGATTTCTGCTCTCTGGCCAACTTTACATAAACATGGGCAGCAGCTGGTAAAGACCTCCTGAAAATAAGCTCAGCTTGAGCAGACTCACGTTGTGGCTGCCGCAGCCACAGACACAACCAGGTCCCCTGGGATGGAGGAGGTTGTCTGCTGAACCAGCCAGACTCGGGCTGAAGTAAGAGGTCTCTGCAGGAGGCACAGGTGGCAACCCCTGGTTTTCTGGGCAGGGTGAAGCCTTGCCCCCTGTATTGCCCTGTTCCAACTGGGGTTGGAACAAATTAGCACAAACCCAGGGGGTGCCAGTGGTAAAGGGCGCGCCTGCCAATGGCAGGAGATGGAAGAGGCGCAGGTTCGATCCCTGGGTCAGGAAGACTCCCTGGAGAAGGGCATGGCAACCCACTCCAGCATTCTTGCCTGGAGAATCCTATGGACAGAGGAGCCTGGTGAGCTACAGTCCAGGGGATCGCAAAGAGTCGGACACGACTAAAGCAACTGAGCACTCACGCACAGTGCCTTGAAACAGCACAAAATTATCTTACCGTTGTGGAGGTCAGAACTTTAAAATCAGCTGCGATGGACTCAAGTCAAGGTGTTGGCAGGGCTGGGCTCCCTCTGGAGGCTTTTTCCAGCTTCTAGAGGCCGCCTGTGTTCCTTAGCCCGTAGCCCCTTCTCCATCTTCATAGAATCTTCTAATCTCTTTCTGACTCTGACCCCCTCCCCCCACCTCCCTGTTTCACTTATAAATGGAACCACTTTCACCTGTGATGACACCAAGCCCACCTCCATAATCCAGCATCTTCTCCCCCTCTCAAGGTTCTTAATGCCATCTGCAAAGTCCCTTCCTCCATGTAAGGGGACATACCTGCAGGTCCCAGGGACCAGGACGTGAACATCTTTGGGGACTGTTGTTCTGCCAACCCCACGTCCCTGGGGTTTGGCCCCAGCTTTGGTCTGGCAGTGCCTGGGCAGCTGCTGCTTCTTGCTACCCTGTGGTCCCTGAGGAGCACACAGGAGCTGGGCCGCATCCACCGCTCCCCAAGGTCACCCTTTCCTGCCCTGTCCCACACTACAGAGGGGACTCAGCCTCCTGTCTCTCATGTTCAAGGTGACCTGGAGGAGGGAGGGGAGAGAAGCTAAGCAGGGTGATCAGGGGCTCTCTCAGTGCCCACAACAAACCTCTCCCTTCCTTCCAGCTCCTTCTTAAACCTCTCGGAGGTGAAGACTCCGAGGCTGGAGAATGAGAATCCCGCTGCCAAGAAGCCAGGCCTCCTGGAGCTCAGCTTTCCGAATTTAGTTGCTTAGTTTCCTAGTGTGCTGGGTGCCAGGTAACCCCTGAACCGGTCCACAGCTCTCAAAAAGCAGAAGAGGGCTCTCTTGATACTTCCTAACCTAGTGTTCCAACAGCAGAGTAGCCCACGTGAAGAAGAGGCTGCTTACACTGGACGGATCAGGATACTTATCATCATCATTAGTAGTACTGTTATTGCCACTGTACTCATCGCTGTGATTACTGTTGTTGTGCGGTTTACCACTATTCGAGCCTCATATTGGATGCTTTGCAACCTGCAAGGGGATTCTACAGGCTGGATCTTATTCAATCCTCACCATGATGCTTCGTAATAATTGCTGTTACTCCCATTCTACAGATGAACAAACTGAGGCTCAGAGAAGTTACCTGGCTTGCCCCAAATCACAGTTTGGGGGCCCCAGGACCTAAGCCCCAGGCTTCCTGACCCCAGGTGTGTTCTCTTTATGGTCACAGCACACTGGGTAAAAGAGGCCTGGACTCTGAGCTGAGCCTGGAAGAAGAGCCATGCATAAAACAGACTGGCTCCCATCACTGGGTGAACATGGGCAAGTCACTTCTCTTCACCTCTGTTTGCTCATCTGTACAATGGGCACAAAGACAGCCGTCCTCCTCCCAGGCAAGTTGTCAGGATTGGGCTACCTACAGCCCAGCACAGCCCTTAGATCACCGGTGTGGCTGCCAGTGAAGGGTCAGGTTTGGTGCCGGGGGCTCACTCTGCACCCCAGTGTCCAGGGAGACTGGGGGTGAGGCGATATGTGGGCTTTCCGTGGCACACAGAGCGTCCTCAGCGTGAACAGAGAAGCACACAGGAAGGAACGGCATGACACCCAGTGACGGTTTTAGGAGGCAGCTCCCACCCGTGTGTGTAGTACAAGAGGGCTGGAGGTGGGAGCCGGTGATCACCATACTCCTGAGAAGTCAGGTTTCCTGGGTGTGTTGCTTTCCTGTGGCTACAATAGCAAATCACTATAAAATACTTCCAATGATTGTATTATATTGATGGAGTTATAAAGCAATTCAGTCAAAAACTATTTTCAAAAAATATGCATATTTAATTACTTTGGGTTGGTCAGAAAGTTCTTTCAGGTTACAGAAAAACTCAAAACTTTTTGGCCAATGCAATATATACATGCGTGCATGTGGGCTAAGTCGCTTCAGTTGTGTATGTATATGTATATATACATTCAAAAGTGAATTCGTTATGTTATATTAATATAGTTATAAAGTGCTTGCATGCGAGTTCAGTAGCTTCAGTTGCATCTGACTCTATGTGACCCTATGGACTGTATTCCTCCAGGATCCTCTATCCGTGGGATTCTCCAGGCAAGAATACTGGAGTGGGTAGCCATGCCCTCCTCTGGGAATCTTCCCGACCCGGGACTGAGCCCACATCTCCTACATTGCAAGTGGATTCTTTACCACCTGAGGCACCAGGGAAGCCAGTTATAAAGTAGTTCTAATTAAAAACTATCTTCAGGGACTTTCCTGGTGATCCAGTGGCTAAGACTTCACGCTCCCTATGCAGGCATCCCAGGTTCAGTCTCTGGCCAGGGAACTAGATCCCAGATGCCACAGCTGAGACTTGGCACAGCCAAATTTAAAAAAAAAAAACAACCCTATTTTCAAAAAAATTATGTATTTAACTATGTGTGTATGAATGTATATGTATATACACATATACACCAACAAACTGGTTATAAATATTTTATTGATGGAGTTATAAAGTAGTTCTAGTAAAGGTTTTTCCCCCCAAAATCTAAATACATATATAAATATAATAGCAAAACAAAACATTTTCTGTATGTTAAACATTACAAAATATTTCAAGCAAGATGATGAGTTTGGGTACATATCCATGTGCTACGATCAGTTTCTTAGGCCTGTACCTGACTCTCATGTCACTAGCATTTTCAAAAGAATGTATATTTCTTTCAGTATGGTCTTATTATTTTGAATGGTTCCATATAATTGCCTGAATTTTTTCTTCAAATTTTATGGTTAATAAATTTAAATTAAGCACCTTCAGTTGTCTTTCTCTTGGACCAGAATACATTTAATGAAGATGGTCTCTCTGCAGGTGTTGAGGTATCTGACAAACTCTGAGCAAATTCTGCCAAGCAGAGGCTATTCTTAAGTCTGATACTTTGCATATGGAATTATGTAAATATTTCAACCCAGATATTTTCACAGGTGCTGTCTTTTTGCCTTAATTTGAGCTCCTTCAACAAATATTTTTAGCACATTAGACTCTTCAAATAAGTTGTAGCTACTTAAAAGTTTTGAATGCTTTGTCAAATTCAGATACAGCAAATTATGGGCTTTCTCAATTTCATCTCATTTTTGTACAGAATATGAACTTCGCCAGTTGAGAAGATTCTTCCCACAAATTGAGATATTCCAAAGCTCATTATATAACTCAAAAATTAAATTTTCTGTGTCGTTTGACCTCTCCTCACTTAGTTTGATCATTTTTTCCTTTCCTCCTTTGGCTATAAATTTCGATTATTTTCTGCATAAAGCTTTATTTTCAGTAACTGCGCTCTGCTAAAAGCTCTAGAAGCTGTTGTTTGGGGCTCTGTTCCTCATTGATTTAGAAAAAATTCATCAAAAATTCTCAACTCTGCTATAACAAATAGTTTAATAACATTTTAGGGCTCTTAGAGTCCACATCTTCTAAAACTGATTGATGAAGGACAGCAGAGAAAGAAAATACATGCTAAAGTTGTTTTTAATTCCTCATCAACTTCATCACAAAAGTTTATAGTTCGGTAAGTCTGAACTACAAAACTTACGCTGCAAAACTTTGTAAATCTTGTCAATTATAATGAAATTTGGGGCCTCCCAGGTGGTGCAGAAGAATCCACCTGCTAATACAGGAGATGAGAGAAAAGCAGGTTTGATCCCTGGGTCAGGAAGATCCCCTGAAGGAGGAAATGCCAACCCACTCCACTATTCTCGCCTGGAAAATTCCATGGACAGAGGAGCCTGGCAGGTTATAGTCCATGGGGTCACAAAAAGTCTGACACGACTGAGCAACTGAGCATGTAAATACATTTAATGAAACTTATCTACATGCAATTAATTACACATTGGGTCTGACTTCCCTGGTGGCTCAGACGGTAAAGTGTCTGTCTACAATGCGGGAGACCTGGGTTGGATCCATGGGTCAGGAAGATCCCCAGGAGAAGGAAATGGCAATCCACTCCAGTACTATTGCCTGGAAAATCCCATGGACAGAGGAGCCTGGTAGGCTACAGTCCATGGGGTCGCAAAGAGTCGGACACGACTGAACGACTTCACTTCATACAGCGGGTCTGCACCGCAACTTGTTGGAAGTACATTTCTGCTTCACGGGTCTCTTATTTTAGCAAGAGTATTGTTGTCTCTGTGACACTGGGACCCACCAAAATGTGTGTGATCATCAGAAAAATACAACTTTCTTTCCAATGTGAACAATTTAAACTGAATTTAGAACAACATTCACAAAATGTCCATTGTTTCACCTTGCCAGGGTGAACTTTCATAAGTTTTGGCTTTGATTTCATGAACTGGATTAAAAAATTGAATCATGATTGAAATTGACTCATTTTTCTGTTTGAAGACAGTTATCAAACTGGCTCCGTTTCACTGCCTGTGGATTTCTTATGGAACTTTCTCATTAATCAGCTATCACTTCTATTGTAGTGTGGGTACAAGATAACACGATGCTGAAAATGAGCTGACTTAAAGAATGCTTGTCTGCTCTAAGTGAAAAGTCATCCTTCCAGGGTGACCTAAGGCAGTATCTTCTGCAGTGATAAAGTGAAATTGATGTTTTCGGGCTGACCTTTGAAAAATAACAGTTTCTGAAGTAGCAGCTTTGTGTTGGGTTTCCTTGCGAGGAGAGAAATCGCTAAAGGCCCCCTTTGTGATGTAAGCATCAATATTTTGTGCAAGTTACACATTCATTATCAATTTCCCAGAGACAGAAGTTCACGGCTTAAATTGTCATTAAACTCTTCTTGCTCACTGCTGCCAGAAGGGCTTATTGCTAAATTGAAAAGTATCAGCAAATAACAAATATTTCCCTGTGGCTTTATGCCCTGAAATCAATGATGAAATAAGAGCATTCCTATTATTCTTTATGCTCTAGGTCAGAACTCTTTAAGCCGCAGACATCTTCAAGCCACCTCCTAACCCCTCACTTCCTGTGTCCTCTGCTGACGGGTCAACTGGCAGCCTAGCAGATGGTTCTCTTCTCTGCTTACACTCTCCCTTGGTGATTTCACCCAGTCCTGTGGCTTTAAATACCATCCATGTGATTACAACTCCCAGTGATGGGGACTTCCCTTCTGGTCCAGTGGCTAAGACTCTGAAGTCCTGGTATTTGAGCTTGAGGGGGTTTGAGTTTGATCCCTGGTCAGGGAACTAGATCTCCCAAGCCACAGTTAAGAGTTTGCATGCCATAACTAAGATTGGAGATCCCTCTTGCCACAGCTAAGACTCAGTGAATCCAAATAAATATAATATATGTTAAAAACAAAAAAACCACCTCCCGAGGATGAGGATGTTTCACTCTCTCAGACTTGGTCTCTTAACACCAATCTTGTGTAGCTTACTACCTTGACATCTCCACCTGATGTCCAACAGACAGCTCAGCCTTACATGTCCAAAGGTCAAGTCCTGACCGTCCCCACAAAAAACTTTCCCTGTCTCCACTCCATCATCTCCAGCTCAGTTGATGGCGATTTCATATTTCCAGGTTCAGTTCAGGTCAGTCGCTCAGTCGCTCAGTCGTGTCCGACTCTTTGCGACCCTGTGGACTGCAGCACTCCAGGCCTCCCTGTCCATCATCAACTCCCGGAATTTACCCAAACCCATGTCCATTGAGTCGGTGATGCCATCCAACCATCTCATTCTCTGTCGTCCCCTTCTCCTCTTTCCCTCAATCTTTCCCAGCATCAGGGGCTGATCAAATGAGTCAGCTCTTCGCATCAGGTGGCCAAAGTATTGGAGTTTCAGCTTCAACATCAGTTCCTCCAATGAACACTCAGGACTGATCTCCTTTAGGATGGGCTGGTTGGATCTCCTTGCAGTCCACGGGACTCTCAAGAATCTTCTCCAACACCACACTTCAAAAGCATTCTTCAGCGCTCAGCTTTCTTTATAGTCCAACTCTCACATCCATACATGACTACTAGAAAAACCATAGCCTTGACTAGATGGACCTTTGTTGTCAAAGTAATGTCTCTGCTTTTTAATATGCTGTTTAGGTTGGTTATAACTTTCCAAGGGGTTAGCATCTTTTAATTTCATGGCTGCAGTCACCATCTGCAGTGATTTTGGAGACCCTAAAAATAAGGTCAGCCACTGTTTTCACTGTTTCCCCATCTATTTGCCATCTCCAGGTTCTCAGGCCCAAAATCTAGGCATCATGCAACCCCTCCTTTCTCATGAGACATACACAATTGGAAGATTGTGGTGGTCCTACCCTTCGAATATGTCTAAAGCCTGGCCGCAGCTCACTGCCTCCACGGCTGCCCCTCCCAGGCTAACGAGTTTATTCACTGAGCTTCCTGTCTCCTCCCACGAGGCTAGACGCACCTTGAGGGCAGGGCGGGTTGGCTGTTTGTTACTGCTTGTCCCAAATGCCTAGAATTGTGCCTGGCACATAGTGGGTGCTCAGGACATACTTGTCCAGTGGATGAGCGAATGGAGGGACCCATGGTTTTGACCCGATGTGAATGGTGCAGCATGTGGCTTTCAGTGGCTTTCAGAGAAGGTCGGATGAGGAAAGTCAGGCTCAGAGTCACAAAGCGATTACCGAAATCTGCAGAGCCAAATAGACTCTCTGGAGATCAGCTCTCTTAGGCGGTATCTTGTGCTGGATACTTTGAGCTGTGTCCAGCTGAAGATCTCTCAAGCATCACTAAGGATAAGCAATATGATAACAATAGTTAACAGGTAGCAAGTGCCTAAGGAGAGCTAGAGACCATTTGAGGCGCTATGCATATGTTAGCTCATCCAAATGGGGGGAGGGTTTTTAGGTGTGAAGTCCCAGAAACTCCACACCTTCTACTATGGACTCCACCCTCTCCATCCTTCTGGTCCCAGTTCCAATGGACCAACATCTCCACTGGCCAGGCCTCTTCCTTGCTTCATTCTGTCTTCAGCCATCAACCACTGCCTCCTGTCTGCCTAGATGGTGAGCACTTTCAGGGGGCTGGGCCCTGTATTTCCCCAGTGCTTGGCAAAGTGCTGGCACAAAGTGCTCATTAAATATTTGTTGAACTGCTGGTCATAATAGTATGGTTGTAAATAAGACTCATCCCCCCCTTCCATTTAGTGCTTCCTTTAAGCCAGGCCACCAGGTCAAGTTTTCCATAGATACAGTTCTCGACATAATCCCCCAAGAAGGATACGATTAGCTCCAATTTTCAAAAAGGAAAATAAAACTCAGGGGGTCTAAGTGGCCCACACCACATGGTCGTGTCAGGATTTGAACTTGGGGTTCAAAGCCTTGGTCGTCTTTTCCTTTATACCCAGAGTTGGCAAGCTTTCTCTCTCAGGGAAAAGTGAAAGTGTTAGTCATCAGTTGCTCAGTCTTGCCCGACTCTTTGAGACTCCATGAGCTATAGCCCACCGGGCTCCTCTGTCCATGGAATTCTCCAGGTAAGAATACTGGAATGGATAGCCATTCCCTCCTCCAGGGGATCTTCCTGACCCAGGGGTCGAGCCCTGGTCTCCTGCATTGCCGGTGGATTCTTTACCATCTGAGTCACTAGCGAAGCTCTAAGGGAATGGATGACTAATATTTGCAGGTCAAATGGCCACTGTGGCAAGCACTCAACTCTGTACACCCATGGCTGATTCACATCAATGTATGGAAAAAACCACTACAATGTTGTAAAGTAATTAGCCTCCAATTAAAATAAATTAATTTACAAAAAAAAAAACCCCTCTGCTACTGTAACACAAAATGTAAATGAATGGGTGTGGCTGTGTGCCTATAAAATTTCATTTTCCAAAACCAGAGGCAGGCTGGATAGGTTGTGGATTCGAGTAAGCTGCCTCCTGCGTGATGCTCTGCATGCTGTTCCTCGCAGGTCACTGTGAATGGCGTCCTGGGCCCTCCTGGAGCTCCAGACTCCCAACCAGAGCCAGCCCCTGCCCCCGAATGCCACGTCCTGTGACGAAGCCTGGGGAGCCTGGGCCCTGCTGCACCAAGTGTTGCCCACCTGCGTCCTCTCCATCTGCCTCTGCGGGCTGCTGGGGAACCTCTTCGTGCTGTCCGTCTTCCTCTTGGCCCGACGGCGTCTGAACGCGGCAGAAATCTACCTGGTCAACCTGGCAGCTTCTGACCTGGTGTTTGTCTTGGGCTTGCCCTTCTGGGCGGAGAACATCCGGAACGAATTCAACTGGCCCTTCGGAGCGCTCCTCTGCCGCCTGGTCAACGGCGTCATCAAGGCCAACCTCTTCATCAGCGTTTTCCTGGTCGTGGCCATCAGCCAGGACCGCTACTGCGCCCTGGTGCATCCCATGGCCAGCCGGAGGTGGCGGCGGCGGCGGCGGGCCCAGGGCGCCTGTCTGCTCATCTGGGCCGTGGGGGCCCTCCTGAGTCTCCCCACGTTCCTGCTGCGCTCCGTCAAGGCTGTGCCGGAGTTGAATGTCTCCGCCTGCGTGGTGTGGTACCCCCACGACTCCTGGCCCTTTGCGAGGATGGTGGAGTTAACGCTGCTGAGTTTTCTCCTCCCCTTGGCTGCGATCGTTTTCTTCAATTATCACATCCTGGCAGCCCTGTGGGGACGGCGGGAGATCAGCAGGACGAGGTGTGGAGGGCCCAGGGATGGCAGGACCACGGCCCTGATCCTCACCCTCGTGTCCGCCTTCCTGCTCTGCTGGGCGCCCTACCACTTCTTTGCCTTCCTGGAATTTCTGTTCCAGGTGAGGGCTGTCAGAGGCTGCTTCTGGGAGAATTTCATCGATCTGGGCCTGCAGTGTGCCAACTTCTTTGCTTTCGTCAACAGCTGCCTGAATCCAGTGATTTATGTCTTTTGGGGCCAGCTTTTCAGGACCAAAGTCTGGGAACTTTGTAAACAATGCATTCCTGGGAGTCTTACTCCGGTAGCCTCGTCTCATAGGAAAGAGATCCTCCAACATTTCCAGCGGAATTAACACAGCGGGGAGCCAGGAAGTGTGGCTTCCTTATCCATTATTACTGACATCATAAATACGGAGAAGGGGGCAACAGAGGGTGAGATGGTTGGCTGACATCACCGATTCAATGGACATGAGTTTGTGCAAACTCTGGGAGTTGGTGAGGGACGGGGAGGCCTGGTGCACTGCAATCCATTCTGTCACAGAGTCGGACAAGACTTAGTGACTTAACAGCAACAGTAGACTGAATGACGCCCACACCCACCCACCCACATAACCAGGACCTCGTCCCTGGAGCCTGGGAATGTTTATGTGGTAATGCGGACTTTGCAGGCATGATTAAGCTAAGGATCTTGAAACGAGGAGGTTACTCTGGGCTGTTTGGATGAGTCTAGTATCATCACAAATTTCTTTATAAAGGGCAGGCAGAAGTGTCCAAGTCAGAGAAGGCTGGAAGGATGCGGTGAAGGGGCCACAAGCCAAGGACCGCAGGTGCCCTGTAGAGGATGAAATGGCAGGGAAACGGACTCTCCCTGGAGCCTCCAGCAGGAACCAGCTGTGCTGCCCTCCTGACTGCAGCCCAGCAACACTACTTTGGAGGCCTGACCTCCAGAACTGGGAGATAATAAATCTGTGTTGTTTTTAATAAGTCACCAAGTTTATGGTTAATTTGTGACAGTGGTAGGAAACAAATTTCCAATAAGCATTTCTTACTGCACTTACAGCTGTCCTTCCAAAATGTTCCAGGTTAACTACCAGGAACAGAGAGATGATATAGCTAGAGATCCTATCTGCAAGGAACTCACGGAGATCAGAATAATTACAGTGTAAAAATAGTAAATGAGAAATCGCGAACAGGTGACACAGACCCATGCCTAGGGCGTTCAGAGGGAAAGAGGACGGGCTCCTTCCAGGGTTACCAAAATAGAGGTTGCAAAGGGAGTAAACTGTGAGCCGAGTTTGACAAGGGGTAGACTCTGGTACGGGCTTCCCTGGTGGCTCAGCAAATGCAGGAGATACAAGAGATGCAGGTTCGATCGCTGGGTCAGGAAGATCCCCTGAAGGAGAAAATGGCAACCCACTGCAGTATTCTTGCCTGGGGAATTCCATGGATAGAGGAGCCTGGAGGGGTCACAAAAGAGTCGGACACGGCTAATCGACTAAACAACAACAGGAACATGGAGAGAGGGAGGCAGAACTGGGATACACAGGTAGAAAGTGTGGGCTGCGGGTGAAAGAATGCTTCCATGCCTTTCTTGCTGCCAGGGTCCCACTGGTGACCCTGAGAGGGTCTGCCTTCCAGGAGCTCAAGGCAACAGGGATGAGAGTTAGGAGAGCATCACAGAGCGGGAGCATCTGCTGTCAGGTGAGAACACACAGAAGGGGCATCCAGCCTCTGGGGAGGGGAGGGAGCTATCCAGAGGGGCTTCCTGGAGGAAGAGACCTAAAATCCCCAAAAGACAAGCAAAACGGGGAAAAGGAGTACTCTAGAGAAAAGAAACAAATCAGATCCAGAGGCAGAAGGGTTCACAGGTTAAGAGGGAGGAAGAAGGAAGGAAGGACGAGGCTGCCAGGGAGGGATTTGAGGTTTGAGGAGCAGGTGTTGGGAGGATCTCTGATGGTCAAGGGCAGGAGGGAAGTATGGAGGTGTTTCGGGGGCTGTGAGTGCCTGGCTGGAGGCACGCATTTTTCCTAGATGATCATTTTGTTTGTTTGTTTCTGGCCCTGCTGGTCTTCATTGCTGCTCTAGGACTCTTTCTAGTTGCCGCAAGCGGGAGCTCCTCGCTGGCTGCAGTGCAAGGCTGCTCGTGGCAGTGGCTCCTCTTGCTGGGGGGCACGGGCTCTGGAGTGAGCGGGCAGTCTAGTTGTGGCTCACAGGCATAGCTACATCTCTGCATGTGGGATCTTCCCAGATCAGGGGTGGAGTCTGGGACCTCTGGGTTGGCAGGTGAATTCTTAACCACTGGACCACCAGGGAGCCCACATGCATTTCTTATGTGAATTAATCACTCTGGCCAAGCTCAGTGGGCCTAGGCATGGCAGACAGTGGACTGCTCCAGGGGTGGGATTTATCAGATGAGCAGCCATCGTTTAAGGGTGTTGGGGATTTTGGTGGTTTTATGGAAAATGGCTAAATCAGGGAAGCAAATGAACATAGGAGATGTGGGAAGCAGAGTGATGCTGATATGGTCAAAGGGCAGCGGTTAAAGGGAGCATCCAGCGCAAGGTAGAGGCAAGAAAGTAGGAGGTTGTGGCCACAAAGTAGGAAGGTTTGCACTGAACGTTCCACAGGTGGGGCCACCCCAGGATAGCACAGGATCAAGGGTGGCCATGTGGGCTCCCCTGGTGGCTCAGTGATAAAGAATCCACCTTCCAATGCGGGGGACACTGGTTCGATCCCTGATCTAGGAAGATCCCACCTGCAGCAGGGCAACAAAGCCAGGGAGCCGCATCTAGGAGCCCACGCGCCCCAGAACCCTTCCTCTGCAACGACAGAAGCCGCCGCAGTGAGGAGCCCACATGCCACAGCTAGAGAGGAGCCCCCACTCCCTGCAACTAGAGAAAAAGCCCGCACAGCAGCAAAGGCCCCGCACAGTCAAAAATTAAATAAATAAATAAACTTGAGTGGATCAAGACTTCCCTGGTGGCTCAGATGGTAAAGCATCTGCCTACAATGCAGGAGAACTGGGTTCAATCCCTGGGTCGGGAAGATCTCCTGGAGAAGGAAATGGCAACCCACTCCAGGATTCTTGCCTGGAGAATCCCATGGATGGAGGAGCCTGGTAGGCTACAGTCCATGGGGTCGCAAAGAGTCAGACATGACTGAGTGACTTCATTTTCACTTTTCACTTTCGTTAATTAAGATAAGACAGTCAAAGACCAGTGAGGTGGGGGTGGGCAGTCAGACAGGCAAGGTGCTGGAAGGACCTGGGGAGGAGAGGTCAGTAGGCCCAGTGCCAAGTACAGTCTCCAAGGAAGGGCTGGGGAGAGGGGATCTCTCCTGCTGCACGAGAAGGACCCGTCCTCGTGGGACACCAAAGAAGACTCAGGTTCATTCAGGAAATGGCAAGGGGGCAGTGTTCCTGGAGCCTGGTGATGGAGAGGCAGGCAGGGACTGGGCCGCCAGACACCTATGCCATCAGGGACAACGCTTTGATCGGCGGCCCAGCTCCTGTCGGCTTCCTGGAGAGCAGAGAGAGAGGTTCAGGGGGCCTGCATTTAGGTCAACAGGCAGGATCCCGCCTCCCCACATGTCTACTCTGGACCAGGGGGTGTTTGACAGATATTTAAATTCCATAAAGAGTCCCCACCCTCGGGCTTCGCTTGAGCGCTTGGAAGCTCTTGCAGTGCAGAGTCTGCACTCCTTTGTTCATTCCGCTGATGTCTATTAAGCATCTGCTGCTGCCAGGCGCTTAAGGCGGGATCTGAAGCAGGAGACAAGGCCGAGCCACAAGCCTGGCCCTCTTAGGGCTGACCTGCTGGGGCTTCCCCAGGACATCAGTTCTTTGGAGTTGGGTAGCAGCGCTGCTGCCAACAGGCAGGCCCCCTTCCCAGGGGTGGAGGCTGGACTCAGCCAGGTTGCTTGACTCCAATGCAGTGCAGTTTCTGAGCCCCTGCATAGGACCCAGTGAGCAAAGCCCCAACAGCCTAGTGGCCAGAACGGACAGAAGCACCCAGGCAGGAAGGGAGCTGGAAAGAGAAAATAAGACACAGTCTCTTGCGCACAGACCCCAACATGTCCTCTACCCTTCTTTCTTGGGCCCCCCTTTAAAACTGCGGCTTCAAAAGTACTGACAGGGCTCACGGAAAGCAACCCCACATGCTATGGAAGAGTGTGCTGGCCTGAGAAGTCATGGCATTGCTCGTTGACCTGAAGTTCAACAGCAGATGGTCAACATGGGCTCTGATAAGCACACAGATGATTTATGGGATGTCTGTCACATTAACAAGCACAGCGCTTGCTCCTACAGCTGGGGAGAAATTGGCCAACCCCACCGTGAGAATTCTGTTTTTCTGCTGGGAAGGTCAATTACTCGTTTGCAGGTAGAAAAATTCCTACCTTGGTTAAAAGGATAGATGTTGAGGGAGAAATGAATATTTCTGAGTTCCCATGGCTCTCGTTGACGTGCTCGCCTGGGGTATTTCACACCTGGGTCCAAGCCCAGACTCACTTTGTAGGGCTCACACCTGGCATGGCCGGATGAATCAGCCATTCATCTGGTGGGGTTTATCACTGGTGGCTCAGTGATAAAGAATCCACCTGCCAATGCAGGAGACATTGGTTCGATCCCTGATCAAGGAAGATCAGGCAACTAGGAGTCCACAGGCCCCAGAACCCGTGCTCTGTGACAACAGAAGCCACTGCAATTGGAAGCCCGCTCACCACAGCTGGAGAGGAGCCCCATTCGCTGCAACTAGAGAAAAAGCCCGCACAACAAAAGGCCCATCACAGTCAAAAATTAATTAAGTGAACAAAAGTTAATGGAACCTATTAATTAGAAAAGACCCACCCTCCCAGCTCCACACTCCTGTTTTTTTTTTTTTTTCTCTCTCTCTCTCTTCTGAAGGGCTAGGTATAGCTTCTTCTCCAGCTCACTTCCAGCTTCGAGCCTGTCCTGTGAATCCATGGCTGCCGGCCATCCTCCCCCGTGGCATCCATCACCCCAACTGTCATGGAAAATAAGCAGCACTAAGACCCCCCTAAATCCCAGCCTGGGGAGTCTCCCAAGTGTTGCAATGGACACAGACATTTTCTTGTTCTTCGGAGATGAGTCACGGGTTTGATGAGGAGCAGGTGGGAAGTTTCCTCCTGTGAAGTAGAAGAGGCTTTAAATATCATCAAAATGAGTGCATGTCAAACTGGCGCAATCTGAAAAAGTATATGGTCAGCTTCCTGGCTGTGATATCATACCATACTCAGACGTTACTCGTGGGGGGTACTGAGTAAGAGTGCAAGGGATCTATGAATCTAATAAAAATTTTTAAAAAGAAAATATCATCAAGCTCAACCTCATTTCACAGATAAGGATGGGTGGAAATTCACTCAGTGATCGGGAAACCCAGCCCCAAGATGGGTGGAAACTTACTCAGTGAGTGGGACTCCTGAAGCAGGGCTCAGTCCAGACCACAGATGCCCATGAGACTGGGAGGTCAGAGAAGAGGCCTGAGCACCAGGGATCCTACCATCTGAGTTGCCTTGATGGTGGCAGAGCTCCCTGTGTCTGGGGTAGGATTTAAGGCAGTGAGCAGGAGGCCAGGCTTACTTTCCAGGAGATTTTGGAGACAAAAGATATCAGAAGGCCATGCCAGTCAACAGAGATGCTGAACAGGGATGTCATATTCAGGCCTGCATTTCAGAGAGATCATTTCACAAGAACATAGGACAATGGCCGGAAGAATGTATCAGTCATCTATTGCTGCATTAAAAAAAAAAAAAAAAGCAAACAATGATTTAAAGCAAGCACCTCAGGTCACAGTTCTGCAGCTGACCACTTGGGCTGGGTTCAGCTGGGTGGCTCTTCTGCTGCTCTTGGCTAGGTTCACCGGGCCCAGCTGTGGTCAGCAGCCAGTTACCTGGTAGCTCTGCTTCTAAGGGTTGAGCAGGGAGGTGCAGGAGACACAGAACTGACCTCAGATGGAGTCAAAACCCACAATGGATTAGGTGTAATGAATGATGGGGGACTGGGGAATACCCCAACTCTGACCTTCCCAAACTCAGATGGAATCAGAGCAGGTAATGCACTCAGTGCTTTGACTACATGTATTAGTGTCCGGTATGGACACTCAAAGGAAATCAACCCTGAATACTCACTGGAAGGACTGAAACTGAAGCTCCAGTATTTTGGCCACCTGATGTGAAGAAACAACTCATTGAAAAAGACCCTGATGCTGGGGAAGACTGAGGGAAGAAGAAGAGGGTATCAGAAGATGAGACGGCTGGATGGCATCACCGATGTAATGGACATGAACTTGGGCAGACTCAGGGAGATGGTGAGGGACAGGGAGGCCTGGCATGCTGCAGTCCACGGGGTCACAAAGAGTCAGACACCCCTGGGCAACTGAACAACAACAACAATTGTGTGAGGCATGGGGTGCGGAGTAAATGAGACCTTTCCTCCCTTCAGAGGGTTCACAGGATGTGGAAAAGACCATCCAGTGCAACCTGTTCAAGGTACTGGTGGAAAAACTGAGGCCCAGAGTGCTTTGCCCGTCACATGGTGACGCCATCCACGTGGCATCTGGGGTCAGAGCCGGCTCTTCTCCCGCCCATGTCTCTTCCTCCAGCCCAGGCAAGTGGCTCCCTGGAAAACACTTCCTGAGAACTCCTTGTCTTTCCAGTGGAATCGCCCTTGCCCAGTGCTGACGGAGGTGGTGGGAAGGACAGGAAGTCCTTCTTCACTCTTCTGGGAGAGACATGACGGCTGGTCTCCAACAATGTCAGTTCTCCCATCCTTCTGGGAAGCAGGAGGGTTGAACTTCCTCACCCTGTTGGAGTTAAGTGTGGTCTTCGCACTCCTTTGCCCATTGTGAAGGCAACCTGTGTGTTCCTTCTAGGCAAGAGCATTTCAGAGCACAGCTCTCCTCTCCTCCACGATAGCAAACCCAGACAGGGGTGTCCTTAAGAGGTGGAGCCCATCAGCCCGGATCCCTGAGGGACTACCTACCGACAGCCCTGTGTTAAACGCGAGTGAGAAATCTACGCTTGTTGTTTCAAGCCAGAGAGCTGGAGGATGTTTGTTACTGCAGCAGAATCCAGCCCATCCTCACTGATTCGCCAGGTTTCAATGAGGAGGGGTTGCTCCCAACCTCTGGGCCTCTTGCCCACCCCTTAACTCCTCTCTGGGGAAGAAAAGTGGCTTAGCTGATGGGCCATTTTCAGGACAAAAACAATTGAACTTGCAGAGCTCAGCGCCCCCTTCCGTATTCACTCTTTGGAAAGCGCTGTCTGCAGACACTGGGCTTCTCTCAGCCACGAGGCTCTGCCCCAGAGGGGGAAACTCAGCATGGGCCTGTGTGGGTGAGTCCGCCTGACTCTGGGATTCAGAACTACGAAGCCCCCTGTGGCCACATGCCTGAGCGACACTGTCTGATCGAGGTCTTCTCAGAAGCAAAGATAACGTGGCAGCCCCACCTGCTGACTCTTGTTGCCTCCTTTTGTTCAAAATTGAGACACGGAAACAAGACTGTCCTCAAATCCCGACTCCTAGTTTCCTGCCCATCGCATACTCCAAGGGACTCAAATTCCAAACATCTTGGATAAAAACATGGACAACTCAGACTTCCCTGGCACCACGGATAAGAAACTGCCTGCCAATGCAAGGGACACGGGTTCAACCCCTGGTCTGGGGAGATCCCACATGCCATGGAGCCACCAAGCCCGTGTTCCACAACGCCTGAGCCAACGCTCTAGAACACGAGAGCCGCAACTGCTGAACCCCAAGCGCCTGGAGCCTGCGCTCAGCAACAAGAGAAGCCACTGGAGTGAGAAGCCTGGGCACTTCAGCTAGAGGGCAGCCCCCACTCGCCAAAGCTAAAGAAAGCCCACTTGAAAAAATGAAGACTCAGTGAAATTAAAACAAAAACGACAGCCTGATATGTATGTCACTTCTGTCTTGTCCGACTGTTTGCGACCCCATGGACAGTATCCCTGGAGAAGGAAATGGCAACCCACTCCAGTGTTCTTGCCTGGAGAATCCCAGGGACGGGGGAGCCTGGTGGGCTGCCGTCTATGGGGTGGCACAGAGTCAGACACGACTGAAGCCACTCAGCAGCAGCAGCAGCACGACATCCCACCAGGCTCCTCTGTCCATGGGACTCTCCAGGCAAGAAGACTGCAGTGGGTTGCCGCGCCCTCCTCCAGGGGACCTTCCCGACCCAGGGATCAAACCCGCACCTCTTACGTCTCCTACACTGGCAGGTGTGCTCTTCACCACCAGCGCCACCTGGGAAGACTGATGGTGAAACGCAAATCTGATTGCTGAGGGTTTCCACAAAATTTCTTGGCAAAGTTGGCACAAATGTTCTTGACACTAGACACTTAGGGCAGACAGCTCTCAGGTGGGAGGGCCATACTGGGCATTATAGGCTGTTTGGCAGCGTCTCAGGGTCTCTAACCACTGGATGCCAAGAGCGCCCACCATCCCCAGTATGACAACCTCAGAGTCTCCAGATGTGACTGAATGTCTTCTGGGAGCAAAATCACCTTCCATCCCTAGCTGAGAACCACATTTTGGCTAATGTGATCCAGTTACATTGACAATGGCCTCAAGGAAAGGCTAGCGATCTGGGAGGACTTCTCGGAGGGGGAGGACTTCAGCCCTGAAGGACTGAACTTAACAAAGGGAAGGGGAGGGGCCATGGTCCTCGGAAAGCGTGTGCAAAGGGAGGCTGGAAGGCTAGTGGAGATAAAAGGTTGGCAGACAGGCACCACACATGCCACCGTTGGGACAATTAAATTGCCAAACAGAGAATCACTCAGCATTGCACACATGGTCAATGTTTGCTAATCTCACTCCAGCAGAGGCTCTCCTCCGGTCCAAACAGTGACATCAGTTGATAGCAACTAGCCATCACTGATTCTGGCATCACTCCCCAGGGTTGAACAATGAATCCCCCACCCCCGACCCGCACGTGTGGCTGCTCCCTGTGTCATTTTTCCTGCATTGCGCTATAGACAGCCTTGTGAAGGGC
>SJYF01000094.1:2262590-2283438 GCA_006410515.1 Procapra przewalskii
AAACTACGATCGAAAAAGTTTCCTAAAAACTGAGTCACTAGAAAAACAAATGAGATAATTCTGTATATTTGTACAAAATTTCCAGACCTGATCCATTGATACATGTTTCCCATGATAATCAAGTCGAATAGGAACTTCTGATGTGAATCTAAATTCTCTGAAGATAAAGAAAGAAGGGGAGTTATTTATATTAAAAATTACTAATAGCTGAAATTAGATGTAAATTAACCTTTTCAACTGGAGAATAAAAACCACAAAATAAATAATGTGGATATATTAAGATCTAAAAAGAATAGAACGTCTTTCAGCCATATACCTTCTTAAGACAATACAACAACTAAATGATGTTAATCTTATAAATTTTATTTATTTTATTTAAAAAACCCTTTCCTTGTTTACTAAACAAAATTTAAGTTAGAGAAATTTATTCTGGCAGGTATTCAATTCATACAGAGAGTAAACTAACAAAAGTAACTTTCAAGCTTAAACCAAATAATAATCATCATCCCCAAGAAGTAAAAAAGAAGAGCTGAGGTATTTGTTTTAGTTCTGTGATGGAACAAATCTCCAGAAGACCCAGACACGAACCCTAGCTTTATCAGTTATATGGGATACAGTCAAGGCAAGTAATTTAAACTCTCTGAGCCTGTCTTCATCAGTTAATTTTTAAACCTCATCTACACTGGTGAATTTTGACAATCTTGAAATTAATGCTTGTAAACAGGATACTGACACACTTGGAAGAAATTCTGAATGAAATTACAATTATACACATCAAACAAAAGCAGCTGGCTTCCAAAAGTTAGACTGTAAATCTCAAGTTGAAACACATTTTACTACAGAATTAACGTCAGTGGTTATACACTAAGTTATCCCAAGTCCTCCTGCAGAAGTCCTTAACCGACACTAAAAAGGAAGTGCCAAATCGACATCAGGGACTACAGCAAGTCTGGGGTCCAAGTCGCCCCTCATCTTCCGAACACCCGTCTGTATCTGGTTCTATAGCAACAGCCCCTCAACACCTGTGTCACCCTCCTCACTCTGTTCCTCCAAGGCCTGTAATAGCGTGGATCAAATATTTTAATTATCTGTAAGCTCAACTCAATAGAGATTTTTCTCTACTCTGTTCACTGTACCTAGAATAAAATCTGACAAACATAAACTGTGTTCAATAAATATTTGTGGAGTGAATAAATGTTTGTAGGCGAGGAGACTATTATGTCATTAACTGCAAAATGTACTGAATTTGGGATTAAGAAAACCTCCATTCTAGTCCTGGCTTGGCAACTGTGTGGCCTTGAGCAAGTCACCTCTCCTCTCTTGCATTCAGTTCCTCATCAGTAAAGTGAGTAATCCAAACTATATCACTAAGTATTGCTCCAGGGTCCTAGGCACTCTAGCAGTTTTTGAGAGCAGAAATAGAAATCTACAAGCTACTAAGTAGTCTAATGGAAAAAACAAATATTTACCTAAGTAAGTGAGGCTACACAAACTGATTAAAAAGTGCCACGTTTCCATGTTCTCAGAACAAAATTGTAATGATTTGTTTTCTTTTTATAATGGTTATCCAGTGTTCACAAAGAACAAAAATCAGCAGCTTATACGTGATTAGTATAAAATGAGAATTCAAATTATTTCTAAGGATACATAGTTTTTTGGTAGAAAAAAATTTTAATAAAAAAGCAAAGTAGGAAAATAATAAAAGAGGCTCTTCCTTTATGATGGAAAAGTTAAGAATCACCAGAGATCCTCTATTTCAGGATCTTTCCAATTCTCACATTCTATTATATTTTCTGACTATTTTCATCAATACACAAGATATTCAAAACATGAAAACACTTTAAAATAGTTGTACTGCCTACTTAGAACTTCCCAGGTGACTCAGTGGTAAAGAATCTCCTGCCAATGCAGGAGACACTGATTTGACTCCTGAGTAAGGAAGATTCCCTGGAGAAGGAAATGGCAACCCACTTCAGGATTCTTGCCTGGGAAATCCCATGGATTGTCTGGGGGGCTACAGTCCATCAGGTTGCAAAGAGTCAGACATGACTCAGGGACTGAACTACAACAACTGCCCACTTTGGGCCATACCTGAAGTCTAACCTTAGAGAGAAAGATAGAACTTGGGGAACACTGATGTCAGCAGGAGAGGAGTACAGAAAACCAGGGAAAGGAGTTGCCTCTCATCACAGAGGTGGTTTTGATCTTTGACCTCTTTCCTTCCAATAGATCCTAGGCTCCATCCCCACCATCAAGGGCTGGGAAAGAAAGAAGGGAAGAATGAATGGAACTGGAAACGGCCGACAACCAGCTAGTAGTGGCTGATGTAGTCACAGCAGCCAGCAGCAGTATAGGGACCTGGGTTTCCCTATGATGCCAACTTAGCCAGAGGGCAGAGGGTCACAGAGACATCGCAGTGATAGGGAAGGGCAGAGAAACCAGACAGAAAATCCCCGTAAGGGAAAAGGGAGGGATGCTGAAGGTGAGGTGTGTAAGGGAAAACGACAGCATCATGGTCATGGAGATACCAACAGGCTCTGAGGGTAATCAGGAAGAGAGGGACAGAAAGAGGAAAAAGGAAGAAACTAAGAGAAGAGAAAATTCCTGCTACAGGATCAACAGGAGGATGAGTCCTGAGCCAGGGTTATTATGTGTAAATGAGAGGTGCATGTGGGTGGGGCCCACATATAAATGTGTGTGTGTGTGTGTGTGTGTGTGTGTGTGTGTGTTTGCACGTGCTCAGCCATGTCCAACTCTTTAGAGTCCCGTGGACTATAACCCATCAGGCTCCACTGACCAGGGAATTTTCCAGGCAAGAATACTGGAGTGGGTTGCCATTTCCTCTTCCTGACTCAGGGATCGAACCCACATCTCTTGTGTCTCCTACACTGGCAGGCAGATTCTTTACCACTGACACCACCCAGGAAGCCCCATATAAATAAGTACACATGCTTGTATGCTAAGTCGTTTCAGTCATGTCTGACTCATACCCACTGATTATTTGCCAGTGCAGAGAAAAGCTAAAGTAATCCCACGATTTCTGTGTCACACAAACACAATAAAGAACAACTTTCAAACTCTAAAATATCATCTTTTGTTATCAAAATTAAATGATTTACCTAAAAAACACAGGCTGATCACTAAACAATGCTTCTTCAGGAGAGAAGTCCTTCTCTTCTTCCCCATTAACTGCTTGCACTGAATTGGCACTGCCATTTGGGGAAGGCTGTTTTGGCCCGGGGAAAGAAAGAACTAGATTTGGCTCTTTTGAGGTGCTTAAATGCCTTGGCAAACTGCAGGTGACATCAGCCCCAGGAGACTTTTTAACTGAAAAGGTAATGTGCACATTTGGAAAATTAGGTTTGCTTCTTTAGAGCAACTTAAACCAATCTACAATTAACTTGTTTTATAGTATTTCATTTAATAAATATAACTACTGCTACAGATAAATCTTTCACAGTAGCCCCCTCTCCATCTTCAGTTTCACTTTCCAACTATGGTCCAAAAATATGAAATGGAAAATGTCAGAAATAAACAACTTCTAAGTTTTCAATCGCACACCACTGAGAAGCATGATGAAATCCTGCACCATTTCTCTGCCCCACCGGAAGGTGAATCAGCCCTCTGTCTAGCATATCCCGCCCGTGAGTCACTGGGTGGACGTCTCAGTTACCAGGTCGGTGCTTATGGTAAGTAACCCTTATTTTATTAATAATGACCCCAAAGTGCAAGACAATGATGCTGGCAATTCCAATACACCAAAGAAAAGCCATAATATATTAAGTGAAAAGATGAAAGTTCTTAATAAGGAAAAAAAAAATCATATGCTCAGCTTGCTAAGATCTACAGTAAGAACAAATTTGTAAAACTGTGATGAAGGAAAAAGGAATTCATGCCCATTTTTCTGTTGTACCTCGAACTACAAAGGTTATAGCTACAGTGCATGGTAAGCGTTTAGCTAAAATGGAAAAGGCATTAAATTTGTACAAGATATTTTGAAAGAAAGAGACCATACTCATCTAACTTTTATTATATTATACTGTTACAATTGTTCTTATTAGTTATTATTGCTAGTCTCTTACTGTGCCTAATTTATAAATTAAACTTTGTCACAGGCTAGTATGTAAAGAAAAAACTTAGTACATTTAGGGCTTGGTACTATCTGCAGTTTCAGGCACCCACTGGGGGTCTTGGAATGTACCTCCTGAGGATAAGGGAGAACTACGGTACTTTTACATAAACTGCATATGCACAACTTAAGAAAAATAATTATGGAACACATTTACATAAATGAGAGAAAAGATCTGTAAGTACATTCTCAAAAAGGTCTCGTAGCAATCAAAATCAATCCAAGTACACATTACAGACTGTTTCAGATTCTACAGATTCACTACCTTCTGGATCTGGAGTCATGAGCAGCTCTACTTCTGCAGAAAGACTCGTGAAGAAATCCTTCAAGAAGAACAAGGCATCCTAAAATGGAGAGATGTAATTATAACTAAAAGGGTTTAAAAAGGTGCCGCTATTTTAAACTGTGAAGGGAAGTAATGTGAAGTCTCGCATTTTACTCACTGTTCATACACAGCTATAATTTATCCAGTGCCTACGCTGTGCCCGGCACCGAGTCTATTCTCAATTCCTTTCTCTCTCACACTCTTCCTTAACTCTCACAACTCTGAGAAAGTTAATTTATAGATGTGGAAATTAATGTACAGATGAGTTAGAAATTAAATGGCTATTTCTAAATCAAAGAACATTTTAGTTTTCATAGAAATATACCAGTCTCTTTCTTATTTGGCACTGGGTCTTTGAATTGGTAAGCAGTAGTGTTACTAACAATAATAATAGCAGCTAGCAAGTACTCAATACTTAGACGTGACTTAAAAAGTTCTTAATGTCTTATTTCTGTTTTTACCACTATGTTATACTGACTGAGTACATTTTCTTCACTGACATGATATTCAAAATAAAAACTAACAATAAATAAAATCACCCACTCAGTGTGATCTCTTCTGAAACTGGACTGGTCTTGATGTTGTATATGCAAGCCGTATTTGCCCATTATTAGCAGCTTCATAGCAACTGACAAGTCCATTTTGGAGAATATGAAAATTAAATACCTGAGCCTGTTCTTTCTTATTCTTCTTTCCATTAAAAACAATCTTAAATTAATTTAAAACATTAAAACGGTACCAAAACACAATGTGAAAGTGAATTACAAGGTCACAATATGCCCGCACTGAAAGCCTGAGTGGTATTCCAAGGGGTCTGACCCACTACTGATCACACTTGTCAGAGGTATCAACGATGGATGTTAAAAAGGTACTTTTTAGGTAATGCTGCATACGAGAAACTGAGGGCTAGACTGAAGAACAAGCTTCAGTAGCATTAGGATATTCTGGTTCTGCAGTTGGGGAGTAAGCTGATGAATTGTTCATTATATTATTACTCTTTACACATATGTATTTATGTAGATATTTATATGTTATTTATATTTTATACATTTATTATAAATCGCTATATATGTGGTACATGTGCATGTTAAGTCGCTTCTGTCAGGTCTGACTCTTTGCGATCTTATGGACTATAGGCTTCTAGGCTCCTCTGTCCACGGGATTCTCCAGGCAAGAACACTAGCGGGCTGCCACGCCCTCCTCCAGGGGATCTTCCCAATGCAGGGATGGAATCTGCATCTCGCTCCTGCATTGGCAGGCAGTTGTTTACCACTAGCACCACCTGGGAGGCCCAGATATGATATATACATATATCAAATGTTACATGTTAATAGTATATAAAATGTTATTCTTTTGCCACCAGATGGCAATATTTTAATACTATAAATGTTTTGCCTCTATGACTGCCTTCAAAAAAAGGAGAAAAGGACGACTAATAAGGCAGTGGTTTTTACACATTTTTACTACAAACAACAGACAAAGAGATATTAACCATCAGCTTTTCAAAATGTTCTCCAAATGGCTGATTTTAGTGTCTATGCTGAACTCTTTTGTTGTTCAGTCGCTCAGTCGTGTCCAACTCTGCAACCCCATAGAATGCACGTGGCACGCCACTTTCCCTGTCCTTTACCATCTCCTGGAGCTTGCTCAAACTCATGTCCACTGAGTCAGTGATGACATCCAACCATCTTATCCTCTGTTGCCCTCTTCTCCTGCCCTTAATCTTTCCTACAATTCAGTAAGACAAACAACCTAACTTTGAAACTACAAAGATACAGACACTTCAAAAAAGATGTACAGATGTTGAATAAGCTCATGAGAGGAGATGCTCAGCATCGTCAGTCATCAGGGAAATCCAAATTAAAATGGCAACGAACACCAAGATAGCCAAAATTAAAAAGACAACACCAAGTTTGGTCAGAGCATGGAGCAGCTGCTGCTCTCGTCTGCAGCTGCCGAGAACCTGCAGTGGTACAACCGCTGTGGAAAACTATTTGGCAGCTTCTTATGATCGTAAACACACATTCACCCTATGACCTAGACACCCCATTTATAATTACCCAAGAAAACCGAAAAATATGTCCATTAAAAGACTTCAAATTTCCTAACAGCTTTACCCATTAAGAGTCAAAAACAAGAAAACAATCCATTGTAAATTAGCCAGTAAATGAATAAACAAGTTATTGTACCCATACAATGAAACACTGCTCAGGAATAAAAATGAGTGGACTGCTGATACATGCTATAACACAGAAAAATCTCCTGGGCATAATGCTGAGAACAGGAACCCAGATACAATTCCATCTATAAGCTGTAGAACAAAAAAAGCTGCTCTACAGTGATGAAATGAGACCACTGGTTGCTTTGGGATGGTGGACTGACCACAAAGGGACACACGTGAATTTTGTAGAGTACAAAAATTGTTCTATATCTCAACTGGTGCAATAGTTACTCAAGTATATATATTTGTCAAACACAAACTGTATACCTAAAAATCTCTGCTTATTATTATATACAAATTATACCTCAGTACAATCATTTTTTAAAAATTTATAAAGTATGGTTTATTTATACTGAATTTGAACTATAAAACAGTTATTTCTAGCTTTAAGGTCCTACAATAAAGGCTACAATCAGTGAGATATGACTTAACGTTTAACAGAAATACTTTCAATGTCATACTCAGGTGATGCTGAAATAAATCACAAACATGCGAACTGGTGCTGCTACATGCTCACCATTTCCAGCCTCAGTTGGGCCCTTGTCCTACCCCAAGGCCTCACGTCTCATCTCATAACCTGCATTAGGCCCTCAATGCCTTTACAAATATTCAGTTTTACATTCCTTAGGACCAGCTTGAGTGTTACCTCCAGAAAGCCTTTCCTGATCACCTCTCATCTTCCAAACTCCCAGCCCAGGCTAAAAGTCCTCTTTCAGTGGGACTTATCTTTATGCCTATCTTCATCACAGGGTGTTAAAATCCTCTGGTTTTTTTTGGAAGTCTCTCCATTACACAGAGATCTCTGAGGAAGAGATGTTTCTTCATCTATGTATTCCTAGCATCCTAGTTCAGACCTGGGACAATCACTCAGCAAATGATTTGGAATTAATACGATCCATTGGAAAAGACCCTAATGCTCAGAAAACTTGACGGCAGGAGGAGAAGGGGACGACAGAGGATGAGATGGTTGGATGGCATCACCAACTCAATGAACATGAGTTTAAGCAAGGTCTGGGAGTTGGTGATGGACAGGGAAGCCTGGCGTGCTACAGTCCATGGGGTCACAAAGAGTCGGACATAACTGAGCAACTGAACTGAACCGGTGTTTTCCCTACACAGATTTCCAGGCAGTTCAATACTAAAATGATCACTAGACTAAGAAAGTCAGGAAATCTGGCCCCTTCAGATTTTGGATCTCAAGCATCCTACTTACACAACCTCCATCATCTCCTAACCTCCCTACATGGAAATCACTCCATCTTAATGACCCCAGTGTCCTGCCTGTCCTACCGGTACCCTGAGCTTTGAGCAATGCAGCTTTTTAAAAACATGAGAAACAACATGTTGCTCTGATCCAGTTCAGTTTAGTCCTAACATTTATTTCCCTGATTTTTTTTTGCTAAGATTAATATTTCTCCATTTTAAAATCATACTGTTTTATAGTTCTACAGAAGAAATTAACATTCAATATTAAAGAAAAGGCTTATTAGAGAAAACTGGGCTTGCTAAGGCTGGTAAAGTCATGCCATAAAGATAAATCTTGCTCAAATTCTTGCTCACACTGGTGATTTTTCACAGACTGAATTTCCCATAAATACTGCATCATATTCCTAGTAGGCCGATATGGATAAATTAAAATACAGATTTCAAAAGATTCTTATCGTAATGAGAAAACATAAATCTAAGTACACATTGGCAAGTCTGACCCAGCTCAGAAGCTACACATAGTAATGTAAAGTTGTGCTACACGTCTGTGCTTCGCATTTTCTCTGAGCAAGGCCTATAGTTTGTTTACAGTAAAAACATCATTTAAGATTATTTTTGATATATCTGCTACTTATTTAGTGAGTAAATAATATTTAATCAATATTATTGATCAAACAAATACTACCACCCAACACATACACTGCTTCCAAACCTGAGCTCACACTAATATATATAATACAACAGAAAGGCTTTGTTATTTCAAAGTGAAAGTGAAAGTGAAGTCACTCAGTCATGTCAGACTCTTTGTGACCCCATGGATTGTACCCTACCAGGCTCCTCCCTCCATGGGATTCTCCAGGCAAGAGTACTGGAGTAGGTTGCCATTTCCTTCTCCAGGGATCATCCCAACCCAGGGATCAAACCCAGGTCTCCTGCATTCCAGGCAGACACTTTAACCTCTGAGCCACCAGGGAAGCCCCCTATTTCAAAAGCAGATTATTATAAAAACTCCATTTATTTTATATAGTTGTTATATGCTTCAGTTAATGACAGTAACAGTTAACACCTGTGATCTTTAACACTGTGTGCAAGGCACCAAGGTAAGTGTTTTACAGACGCTAGTCTCATTTAATCCTCATGTTTTAAAAAATGATGCTACATGTACTATGTTTTCCATTTTATCAGTGAAGAAATTGAGGCTTAGAGAGTTAGTTACTTACCCCAAACCACACAATTAGTAAAAGAGAACTGAGATGTGAGCCCAGGTCTGACCGCAAACCTATGCTTTCACCACTACACTGCAAAGCATCCCATCTTCAGAGGCCTTGAACAGAGCTTGTAGAGGAAGCACCAACTATGCTTTAGACTGCTCTCTGGGTGAGTGCAAAACCCAGAACTGTTTGATGGGGTGCTTGCTAGAATACAGGAAAATGAATTTCTTTATTTCCATAAATCTGTTTCATTTGTGACCTGTTTAAGTGCCAATCTACTAATATGTCATTTTGCCCAGGAATTCCTTTACAGGTGCTGTGATTACAGCCCCCTATACATTTCAATAATATTTATCAGGGAGTCCTTCCATCTCCTGAAAACACCTGTGTATCTGCATCAGGAGTATGTGTGTAAAGATTAGAGAACATAAGAGGCAGGTATTAAGTGCTCTGTCACATAGACAGCAAGTAGGAGACAGAAGGATAACATCTAATAATGTTCACTCACAGTTCAAATTTCAAACACCTAATGAATTTGTCCTGTCCTTTACCAGCAGAAGTCTGTTTTAATTATGTAAACTCCATATACTTTAAATAATAAACAACATTATAATTCTAATAAAATAAATTTCTCACTCTGAAAACAGGATATCTATTTAATCACACCTCCATGCAATTATGTTTGCAATACAAACCTGGTCAATGTTGAGGCGAAGTGGCATCAGAGATACTCTTAGGCAGCACTCCTGTGGGGACCTGCCAGACTCTGGACGCACGTGTAATGCTTTAATTGTCAACTGCAAGACGAGAAAGAGAAACACATTTTTCTCCAACGACATTATGACCTTGCTTTTATTTAAAAAAAAGAGAGAGAAAGAGAAAAATCTAGTCCCTATATTAAAACAGAAAGTTGATTTACCCTCTTTCCTTAGAATAAGGAATCTAACTTTTTTTGGTCAGATACTCTTTTAAGAATCTGATGAAAGATATGGATTTTTTTTAGAGGAACAAAAAAGCAAATGATAATATCGTACTTGCAGTCTCAAAGGAGTCTGCTAAGCCCCTGAATCGAAATCTATAGACCCATACTCCAAAGGTAACCTCCATAATGTTTTCCTCTCAAAGTCCTGAGCTGAGAATTTCTATGCTACTAAAATGGTAAAAGTCAGAAATCTGGAACACTGCTAACAATTCTGTGTCAATATCATGTGTGTGTGTGTGTCTGACCATGCTGTGTGGCTTGTGGGGTCTTAGTTCCCTAACCAACCAGGTTATCACACCTGGGCCCTTGGCAATGAAAGTGCAGAGTCCAAACTGGACCACAAGAGAATTCCTTGTGTAAGTGTTTTGTGTAGATCACAATGGACTTCTGGTTTTCCTCAGGTAATTTGTTATATCAGAGTTTCTGTTTCATTTTTTGGTCTTCTGGCTGTGAGGCGTGTGGGATCTTAGCTCTATGACCAGGGATCAAACACACACTCCCTGTTGGAAGGCAAAGTCTTAACCACTGGGCCACCAGGGAAGTCCCAAAATAATTTTTTAAAAATAAAACTTTAAGCAGTATATTTAAAAGGGATTTTTATAGTAAAAAGAAAATCTCATAATTTTCCCCAATCTAAATCTTCTGCAGTTATAACAGGTATAATTTATATATATTTTAGATATAATAGAAATACTTTTCCTAAACAAATGTAACAAAATATATGAAGTTTTAATCTTACCATGTTGGAATGAGCTTTCCGAGGCATTTCTTTACTGCAATACAGGTACAAAAATTTATTCATTTGTGATGTTGCCAGACGATCTCGAATTTCAAGATCCTGCACGATGAACACCTGCCGGGACACCGGGTGCTCCACAAGGCTAGACTCGCATTCTGGTTTGCAGGGCGGGTAGACCTCGTGCTGAAACTTCACCTTCACAGACAGGAAAGAATACAGAACCCCCTCTACACTCTATTTAAAACAGATTTTCTCTTTAAAGTGTAAAATATCACACATTTTCATTAAATTCTTAGCTTCTGATTCCACTTTCAGAGAACAGTGTAACACTCCTACATTTGTTCAGATATTTACTTATTAATCCATGTGTACTGGATCATACAAAGATAAGCCTGACTGACATTTCCTGTCTGACCTTGGTAAAATCCTCATCATTTTCAAGCAAAACCTTCAATAGGATTAAGTCATAAAATTATCATCTTGTTTCCTTAATGAAACTGCTTGGAGGCAAGGTTCAAGTTCCAAAAGGGGGCAAGGATACAATTAAGTATATGGAGCTGCCACCACTACTATGATAAGCACCCTGACATATGACACCTGTCAGAACCCGACAAGCTGACAGAAGCAAACGCATCAGTGTCACTGGCAGCCTGGCCCCACTCGTCTCTAGATGTTCACACAGGACCTGCCTGTGTGCTTATTCCATGGCAGGCCTCCCCAGAGACACTCCAGGGCCGTGGTTCCCCAAGTGTGGTCCTGGGTAAAGTAGTATCAGACTCACCTGGGAACTCAGTAAAAATGCAAATTCATGGGCTCTACAGCAGCCCTACTGAACTAGAAACTCTGGACCTGGCAACCTGTGTTTTACTAAGTCCTCAAGGGGATTCTGGTGCTTGCTCAACTCTGAGACACTGCTCTGGGGGGGAGCCTGGAAAAACAAAAACTCTAAATCTTTTCAGAATATCTGAAAAAGAGTAAGAGGTAAGATTTATACAAGTCCGATGCACTTGTCCACTTAGGCTCCACTTAAATCATACAGGGGAGGGGGCAGCTTAGAACCAAAGAACCCTCACTAATGCTCCTACTT
Organism: Procapra przewalskii; assembly: GCA_006410515.1. Lineage (NCBI taxonomy): Eukaryota > Metazoa > Chordata > Mammalia > Artiodactyla > Bovidae > Procapra > Procapra przewalskii. Next base: position 2,274,491 of record SJYF01000094.1, read on the forward strand.
CAGTGGATTTTTCCTTTTAAAATGCCATCTTACCTTGCTTAACTGTATTTCCATTAAAAAGTCATGGTTTCTTCCTTTTCCCCCACATACCATATTATGTCCATGTCTTGTAGGTGTGTGAGAAGGTGAGCTATGGGGACTACTATAAATGAAAAAATAAAATCTTTTATTAAAGGAATAGTCAAAGGAAGGCAACGAATGACATCAGGAAAAATAACAAGATGAAAAGAGAAAACAAGATTACAGACCTATCCAAACACTGCCACAAACTGTATTTATACATTAAAACCACATCTTTTATTCCTTGGAGGCACTGAGAGCTAAATTTTATTACTGTCATCACAGCAATCATCTACTTGCTAAATATTTAAAACTACAGAAAAACATAACTATGATATTGGTGTGGATATCACAAGACAGACTCAGAAATGAGACCTCCTTATAAGTTCCTATTACTTCAGAAACCCCTGAGAATCAGAAGACAAGTCGGAGAAATTTCAATTAATACAGAAAAGAATTACAGCAAAGTGTCAAGATTTTTAAAAAGTACTTTTAAATAGAAAAAGTCCTCACAAAGTTGTGTCCAAGGTTCCTGCTACATGAAGCCTTTTCTGACCCTCCTCACCCCAATGAGAATGCTTGCCCCCAGTCTCCAACAAGTCTCTCTGTCTAGTTTTCTTTCAGAACTAAAGAATAATGCACTCACTTTTAATAGATGTTGGGACCTAACAAACGCCATGATAGGCTTCAGGGACTAAGATAGGCCTCACGGGAAAAGCTGAGTTATTGCCCAGTGAGGTCATCCCTGCGAATGCCAGGACTTGTTTAATCAGCATGCTCCCCCCGTAACCTGGTTTGAGTTTATCAGGATGTAAAAGACATCCCCCGGCAGCCAATAAAGATTAACCAATTAGTAAATACCAGGAAACCCCTGCAGCTAATAAAGATTAGCCAATCAGCCCTTGCCAACTCCTTGTAAACCTATAAATACTGCTGTAAATGTGGGCTCGGGGCTCTTGCCGTACTCCACTGCGTTGGATGTGGCGGGAGAGCCCTAGCTCGAGCTATAAATAAAACCCCTTCATGCTTTTGCATTGCCATGGACGTTTTATTCTCTCAGTTTTGGGGACTCGGACTCTGGGCATAACAACAGGTACTTCAGAGGCATCGACTCTGTGCTTGGTACCATGCCGAGTGCTGGATGCTAGAGAACCAGGGGCACCTGAAGTCCCTAACTCCTGACAGACCCTTCACTTCACTGCCCTCATTTGCTCATGTAACTGTTTCTCCCTTTTGAACACAGACAGGCTCTGGGTCATACTTATTAATAATTCTTGAAAGAGTAGATCCTATGTATTTTTTATGAAAAGAATATATTGGCCTGCCAAATAGTTGTATGTAGAAATTAACTTACATATAACTTTTAGCTGGAGAAGTAGGAGGGGCTGCTCCAAAATCTTTTCCTCCATAAAGATGCCAAACGAGAGAGACTTCTTTAACCAGGTACCGAACGACAGGAACGGGAAAGTGTAACGGGGCTTTGCTAGTATCTGTCTTCTTAACAGGCAGACTAAAATAATTCTCTTTTATCACAATTGCATCATCAACCATTATTTTTACAACTGGTTCTTCTTCCTTCTCCTGAGACAAAGCAACAGTTAATACATATTCTCTTATCCAAGTAGAAACCATTGAGTACCATTCACATCTCAAGGGAACTTCTTGACTCTGCATTCTTTTGAATAATTTCCTTACATAAAGTGGACACTAAATACTGACAATAATTGTCACATAATACTCTCTGCTTCATTCACTACAAAATGAATTTGCTCTTCTATGTGAATCATTCCTAAGAATTTTTTATAGTCTACAATTTGGCTTTTACTATTTGTTTGATAATAAAAAGGTATAGATTCAATGCTTAACCATTTTGTTTATAGTGAACTGTGGATTCATTAAATCTAGACTATGCTTTTTAAATGTGAGCATGATAATAAAGTGGAAATTACATATATTAGTCAACCATCAGCCTTCACACAAACCATGTCTTATCTTTCCCAATTCTTGTGTTAACACCTCTGTATAGAACTCTTCTGCCATTTAATTTCATTACCCTGAAGAGGTACTTCAGGGTGCAAACTACATACTTCCTCTGTAGTTCAATAAACCATGCAGGAGATTTTACAAATAGCATTATCCGAGCCCCTCACACATGTGTCATAAAAAGGGTAAAGTATATCAAACATTTACAAAGCATCAATAGTAAATTACAAAAGGAAGTAATTCTGAATTGTGAGGAGTTAACAAAATCTAAAGAATCTTTTTCAGGTGTCCTTTGGTCACTTCTATTTATAACATTATTTTAAGATTTTTAATTTTGTTATCTATTTACTACCTGAACAGCTGCTCTTGGTGCAAAAAGAATGCAAAAGTCGTCATTTTCCGTGGGCACGCCCGTCACTGCATCACTAATCAAGTGGTGGGTGAATGAGGCGTAAGTGGGGCCAGGCTCCTGGGACACGTTTCCACTCTCATCAGGAAACAAGAAGAGGTCTGAACAACACGGTTCCTGAACTTGAGATTTTTCATCAGAAACACCTAGGGGAAAAGATTACAACAGTCAATTTCGGCACATTTCAGAACATCAATAATAACAACGTTTATTAAACTCTTTAGTCATGTGTCAGTTATGCATTATGTTAGAGCTCTCACCCACAGGATCTCATTTATTTCTTACAATAATCTTCTGACTTCTAATAAAAAGACTAATAATAAGTTTGAAGTTTCCTAAGAAAACAGCAAGCGATGGACTCATAAAGTTACAGACGTCTCCTCGAAGTTATTCAGTGCCAGAGAAGTTCAGGAATTCAGCAGCATGTTGACTGAGTGTTGACTGCAGTTCTACTTTGGCCAGAATTTTGTACTCAATTATGTCCTGTAGGTGGCGTTCTGGAAGAAACTATCCTTGGACAACATAGCGCGGGGAAGGGAAATAGTTGCACCCAGTATTGCCTCACCTACAACTACGGGAAATCTCTACTTGGGTCAGGGGGTGGGGGGGCTGGAACAGTTCCTGAGCATGTCTTCAGCCAGGGAATGATTCTGAGCAATAAAAAGACTCCTTGGGGCACTGGGTACTCAAAACAGGACACAGATCAGCTATCTCAATATAAAGACAAAAAGTTGCATGTGTGCAAAAATCTGTATGCAGGAAATTTCCTGGTGGTCCAGTGATTAAGACTTGCTTCCACTGCAGGGGGTACAGGTTGGGGAACTAGGATCCCGCATGCTCCAGAGGTGCAGCCAAAAAATAAAATTAAAAAAATAAGTCTGTATTTGAACAGTTATTTATATACATTTATATCGCATATTAGACTCATTAATTCTTTCCCCATTCACTCATTCAAACCAAATCCTGTGATATGGACTAAAGACACTGAGATGAATACGATGACATCTTAGCCTCACAAGGCTCACAAACTAGACTTTAAATTCTGCTGTGGCAGCATGTTGAACCCATTCACCCTTGTAAGTGCCCAGCACCCAGTACAGAATCTAGGGTAACGAAGCTGCTCAATAAATATTCATTAAATGTTGTTTCCAGCATAAGTAGGTTAGCTGCAAACATTTATTACAAATAATGCCTAGTACATAGGGAGCTAAAAATTCCCATTTGCTTCCTTAGTTCGATTTATTCTAAATTAGAATGAAAGCAACACTGAATGCGAGACTTTTATCACATTACGAAACAATTTTTTTAAATTAAGATTTCACAACATGTAGAAATAAGAAAGCTCATCTAAATAAAATAAAATGTTTTCTATATAAATACTTCAAAAATATTTAGATACTTCCACTTGGCTTTCAGAATTCTCTGTCTGGCACCTCCCAATTATCTAATGTTATTATCTAATTCTTCTCAATAAGAAGGAACTTTTGCTACAGTGTTAACAGCCTGAGTTACTACATCATTAAGGCTCACACATGCCTATCTGTGTTCTATTAGCATTAATGACCTTGCTAAAATTATCTTCTCTCTCCCTCTACACACCTAAGTCCTACCTACTTTTTCAAAGCCAACTCATCTCAGCTCTCACCAGTCTCAAGAGAGGATTCCAAATTTTTTCCAAACTGATTATAGAGTATATACTACCTTCTGAAGTGTTTTCTTCCATCAGTTCTCAATCATTCTAAATACTCGCATCAGTCTGGTTTAGTGCCAGTTTGTTTTACTAAACTATAAGCTACCAGAAAACAAAAGCTTTTATCTGTCTCCCCTATAAAAATCTGTTGTTGTTGTTGTTCAGTTGCTCAGTCACGTCCGACTCTTTGTGACCCCATGGACTGTAGCCCGCCAGGCTCCTCTGTCCATGGGATTTCCTGGGCCAGAATACTGGCCGTGAGTTGCCATTTCCTCCTCTAGAGGATCTTCCCCACCCAGGCAGCAAACCCACATCTCCTGCACTGGCAGGCAGATTCCTTACTGCTAAGCCACCAGGGAAGCCTCTAGTTAGTATTATTTATTTACTAGATACTCAACAAAACACAAACTGACCGACTAATAAATACCCGCCCAAGCTCAGACTTGTCTTTTTAGTTACTTGTTGAGCAATCTGTAAGAATGCAAACAACGTCAGCCTCAACTACAACATCGCAGATCTCAGGGAAAAAGTCCTGGGTCTGTCTCACCATTAGACTGTGGTTTTTCAGATGAAGCTGCTTCTTGCATGTCAATCTCCTCCATAGCATCACTCATCAAATCTCGTAATATCTGTTGATCTGCTTCAGGAAGTACTGGACCACGTGAGGATGACCGACCAACAGAATCTACCTACAACCAAACACACTGATCAGGATCAACTGAAGATGCTCTGAGCAGCACTACCTGAAAGTCATTTTATCCTGGAAACAGACCGCATTTTATGCAAACATCAGAAACAGGAACATACTCATTCTTCTATATTCTACTCAACAGCTGTTACATTCTTAAGTCTTTAGTATAATCGTTTTCACCCCAAAGACTGCTGGCAAATTGAAATAAGTGTGTTATCATCTCAATGCCAGCACTGTTTAACTGAATCTTGATGAGGTAATAGATTAGAAGAGGAGAAAGGTGAAAAACACTGCACTGAAGCTGGGGTAGAAGGGATCTTTGTGTAGAGGCTGATCTGCTCAAATCTGACTGCTGCCATCACCTTTGAGGCAAAGCCACCGCAGAGCCAAGTCTCATTTCTTGGGACAAACATATACTTAAAGACAGTAGGGGGAATATATGAGAGGAGAGAGCTACTAACTGGTGGGTCATGAGGTTCAAGTCTAGCACCAATGCTTAACACTTTATGTTAACGAACTATGGATTCATTAAATCCAAACCATGCATTTAACATGTCAGCATGACTCTAAAATGGAAAGATTTCATTTGGAAGGGATAATTTAAAACAATTTCTAATAAACTGCAGATTAACTTCTATACAGTGTGCATCATGCAAAATGCTGGGCTGGATGAAGCACTAGTTGGAATCAAGATTGCAAGGAGAAATATCAAAAACGTCGGTAATGCAGATCATACCACCCTTATGGCAGAAAGCAAGAGGAACTAAAGACCCTCTTGATGAAGGTGAAAGAGAAGAGTGAAAAAGCTGGCTTAAAACTCAATATTCAAAAAATGAAGATCAGGGCATCCAGTCCCATCACTTCACGGCAAATAGATAGGGAAACACTGGAAAGAGTGACAGACTTTATTTTCTTGGGCTCCAGAATCACTGCAGATGATGACTGCAGCCATGAAATTAAAAGATGCTTGCTCCTTGGAAGAAAAGCTATGACAAACATAGACAGCATATTAAAAAGCAGAGACATAATTTTGCCAACAAAGGTCCGTAGAGTCAAACCTATGGTTTTTCTAGTAGTGATGTGGTGGGGGGTGACAGCTGAACCATAAAGAAAGGTGAGCATCAAAGAAGTGATGCTTTTGAACTGTGGGGCTAGAGAACTCTTGAATCCCTTGGACAGCAAAGATATCAAACCAGTCAATCCTCAAGGGAATCAACCCTGAATATTCATTGGAAGGACTGATGCTGAAGCCAAAGCTCCAATACTCTGGCCACCTGAAGCAAAGAACTGGCTCATAGGGAAAGACCCTGATGCTGGGAAAGACTGAAGGCAAGAGGAGAAGGGGATGACAGAGGACGAGATGGTTGGATGGCATCACTGACTCAATGGACATAAGTTTGAGCAAACTCCAGGAGACAATGAAGGGAAGCCTCGAGTGCTGCAGTCCGAAAGGCTGCAAAGAGTTGGACATAAATGAGCAACTCAACAACAAAAAAACTGGAAATTGTTTTTAAAAAGACAAGTACCAGTAGGAAGAGTATATCATCATTCACTTTATTATCAACGAGACAATAGCAGGAACAAGGAAACAAAAACAGAAGTGTAACCTAAATGAGGAGCAAGGTCAGCCTGAACGAAAGGTAACATGAGGCCCGTCAGATCGTTAGTGGAGATCTATTGACCTAAGGGGGTTGAGAATTCTGTTCACAGAAGAGGCCATAAAGAAGAATGAAAACACTGGAAAACAGAAAACGCTAAACAAACTGGACACTGCTCAATCTGGACATAAGAGGGCAAAGAAGTGACAGCTGGGGGCACAGGAAAGCACTGAACTGGGAATCGAGACATAGGCATATTGTGGCTGTATCTGCTCTTAATTAGGGTAAATTCCCCAAATTCTCTGGATCTTAACTTATTCATCTACAAAATAGAGATAATAACCTTTAACCTGTTGACTGTGCTGGGTAAGAGGAAATCACATTGAGAAAGCATACTCAAAATTAGATCCTTTCAAACATGAAAGATAATATCATATAAATGAGTGTCTGGTAATACTAATTCCTGCCCATCTACCTTCTCATAGCATTTTTACACACAATTTGTATATAACAGGCTCTCACATGATGATAAATGTTTTCTTTCTTCCTTGAGGACATATGAAAATAACTTAAGTCTGGGAAAATGTATGCTGGTTGAGAAGATGAATGTTCTGAAATTAAGAGCGTCAAACAGCAGAACTGTTTTCCCAAAAGGCCCATGGAATCACCTTTCTAGGCCCCACTGCCTTAAAGGTAAGGAACAGACAGATGATTTTTCAGTTTCCTTTTTACCCTACAACTGCCAAGAAGACCTCGCTAATGTCCCATGCCACTCATCTGGATGGAATCGGGCGGGGTTAGTGATTTCTAAAGAAGAAGGTTGGTGGCTGTACCTTCATCTTTCTTTGAGGAGCTCCTGGCTTCACGTCTGCCTTGTTAGTGGCATGTAAGTCCCCATAGCTTGCAATATATTGAATTAGATTCATTAGAGCAGCACAAGAGTCTGAACACGTTCTAACATGAACAACATCACTCGAACAGTGCAATTCAAAGTGTGGTTCAGTCTGGACGGGACAGAGGGAAAAAAGGATAAGAACGTTTACTAAAACAAGAGAAAAAACATTTTTGCATAGGTTTACATTAAATAAAATAAATAATTTGTTTTGCCACAGGAAATATGTATTTATAACAACTTAATCTTAATTTTAAAATATTTTATCTATTTCTGACCAAAACTAGGCAAGTGGAAAAAAGTTCAGTATGTTTTTAGCCTCTTCTATGAAATAAAAATACTCAAGTAAAAATATCTATTTATTTTAATAACTTACTTGCTCTCCATCGGAATCAGACTTTACTGCAGTTATGGTTAATTCCAAAAGCCCCATATCCATCACACGAACATAATCTAAAAAATTTTTAATTATAAAATATCCTGAGTATAACTTTCAAAAAATGCTTATCCAACAGACATGTAATAAAACTAGCCTTTCTTTAAAATTTGTGGCAGGCAGTAATACAAATACTTATAATGAAAATGCAGCTTCAACCTACAAAAATCCTACAGTTCTCTTTATTTTTAGTTAGAAACAAAATTTGCCTTATATTAATTAACTATATATAATTTAATGCATTTCACCAATGTTATTGATATTACAAACTGGTATTACAATATTCAAACTGATAAGACCCTTCAGTTCAGTTCAGTTGCTCAGTCGTGTCTGACTCTTTGCGACCCCATGGACTGCAGCACGCCAGGCCTCCCTGTCCATCACCAACTCTTGGAGTTTACTCAAACTCATGTTCATTGAGTCGGTGATGCCATCCAACCATCTCATCCCCTGTCATTCCTTCTCCTGCCCTCAATCTTTCCCAGCATCAGGGTATTTTCAAATGAGTCAGTTCTTCACATTGGATGGCCAAAGTATTGGAGTTTCAGCTTCAGCATCAGTCCTTCCAATGAACATTTAGGATTGATTTCCTGTAGGATGGACTGGCTGGATCTCCTTGCAGTCCAAGGGACTCTCAAGAGTCTTCTCCAACACCACAGTTCAAAAGCATTAATTCTTCAGTACTCAGCTTTCTTTATAGTCCAACTTTCACATCCATACATGACTACTGGGAAAACCATAGCCTTGACTAGACGGACCTTTGTTGGCAAAGTAACGTCTCTGCTTTTTAATATGCTGTCTAGGTTGGTCATAACTTTTCTTCCAAGGAGTAAGCGTCTTTTAATTTCATGGCATTATTTCAGAGTTAAAATATTTTAAAAATATTGAGATACAAAAAATAAAACTGCATTCATCTATCCTAGACACTGTTTTTTTTTTTAACTCTTACCTCTATTCAAATTTATAGTAACAGTATTACACTTGTCAGACAGGTGTAAAGCAGCTTCATCCAAAATTATTCTGGGGGGGAAAAAAGATAAAATCAAGACCTAAAAAACTAACCTCAAATATATGCTGGATGATCAAATAGTTGTACTATTCTATCTCATATAAATGTTACCAAAGTCATATGAAGAATCTAACTTGTAAATGTCATCGAACATTTTCTTTAAAACTCACTGTTTATGAG
>SJYF01000094.1:2283716-2306941 GCA_006410515.1 Procapra przewalskii
TTTTAATAGATGACCAAATCACAAAGTTTAAATTAGGAAAGTAAAGTGCCTTAAGTATTATAGGAAGTTTATACATAAATGTCTTAAAAAGTAAACTAACAATCTCAAGTTAATTTTTGCCCTAAAAAATGAAATACAGTAACGAACTGAAGAGATGTGACGAATCACCTGAGGAAAAAAAAATGGAAAGCTTAGATAAAGGAACATGACTAACAGTAAAAGAATGTTGCTTTTAACAAACAATTGAGACTTTAATTAAAGGGTTTAAATCTCTATTAGTATGTTTGGAACAGCTGCATTCAGTAGACAGTAAGGTTTACATGGTACCTGAGAGTAGAAGATGATTTATCCAAGGCGACACTACTTGAAACGCTGAATGTTTCAACAGTAAGAAGGGATCGGATTGGCAAATAAAGAGGCCTAATATAACACAGAAACAAGAGAACATTAGTCTGTCAAAACAAAAGAAACTTCCTTTAAAGAGCATTTTGAACCTTAACTCTACTGAATATTTTTTTCAAAATTTATTATATATCTTAAAGAGTAAAACTTTACTTTGCTCCACTTATGAACTCACCTATAATCAAGTGCACAGCTCCAGAGATGAACATGAAAGGTTGTAAATGAAGTTGGAGGATTGTATCCCAGAACAGGTTCATCAGCAATATTCAAGAAGTATAAAATCTATAATCACAAAAATATAAAATGCCCTGCTTTAGAAGAAAAAAAGAGTTTTGATATGATATCCTTAATACCAACGTGAAATAAAATAGCTTATAAAAAAATCAACCATTCAGTGAAAAATCATGTTAGAAGAAAAAAAATCATCATTTGAAGGAATTTACTTCAAATAGTATTTGCAAAACTAGGATTTGAAATGAAGAGATTCATCTAACAATCACACTGCTACAAGGATCGTGGAAGAATCATCTCCTATGAAACCAACAAAAGTATGTATAATCTACCATCAACATGATTTTGCTTGGAATAATTTTTTTTGAAAAACAAAGAAACAAACAAACAAATTTTCCTAAAGTCTGTTTAAAACTCTCCTTCTGGTTTTCTATAAACCCACTGTTGGGCAAAGTTCCTTCCCCTTTCATTTATACCCAGCTCAGTCTGAAAACCAATCCTCTCACCACCATTTACCCTCCTATATTTCTATCTAAATAAAAAGGTTAGGCTGAATCTCTCTCTTACCGACAGCCAGCAGACTAACCATCTCTCTAACCCCTCTCTATATACACTTTATGTTTCAGGATGTTTCTTAACGCATTTAAGTTTAAAACAACTTATTTTCCAAGAGCAAAGAAAAGGTTTCTCTTTCTAAGAAAAATGAACAAGAATTACATAGAATATAGTTTTTATTCTCAGGTAAAGAAGAGTGAACTTTACCCAAAGTTTCCTCTGAAAAAATATAATTAACCAAATACAGTTATTACATTGGAAATTTATTACATAAATCCTTATAAATGCCTCAATGTATGTTGTTGGCCTAGGGAATAATTCTGAAACTATGGTACTTGAATATATGGTTATTTAAAAAGGAAAAAAAAAGAAGACACAGTTATAAGTGCAAGTCAACACATCATTTATTTTCCTCTATGACAGACACTGTATTGATCCCTTCCTTTTAATGACAGAAGATAACTCTGTCTTTGAGATGTTTAAGAACCAAACATTAAGGTAAAAATTCAATTACATTCTGGGGTGGTGATAATGTCCTATTTTCTAACATAAGAGGCAATGTTTATATAGGAGTATTTACTTCCTGAAAATTCAGTGAGAACTGAACATTTATGATTTGTGAACTCTTCAGTATATGCAGTACATACTAACAGAGTAAAAAATAAGTCAATACATATATCCCAGCTCTCTTACCTGCTCATGCCAGCTAAGCCCAGAAGGAAGCATTCTATGCTGGAGAGTAGCTCCTTTTAGCCCTACAGCAATGAGAAACTCCTACACAGAACAACACAAAAAGGTATGTTTATCACCTATATGACCTTCTAGTTCAAAACTTGAAAAGTTTTTCTAAGAAAACAAATATCTTGTATTTATGCAATCATTTTTATTAGCTAGTAACTGAATCAGCTGAGAGCTGAGAATTGATGCTTTTGAACTGTGGTATTGGAGAAGACTCTTGAGAGTCCCTTGGACTGCAAGGAGATTAAACCAGTCCATCCTCAAGGAGATCAGTCCTGAATGTTCATTGGAAGGACTGATGCTGAAGCTGAGGCTCCAATACTCTGACCACCTGATGTGAAGAACTGACTCACTGGAAAAGACCCTGATGCTGGGAAAGATTGAGGGCAGGAAGAAAAGGGGAAACAGAGGATGAGATGGTTGGATGGCATCACTGACTCAATGGACATGAGTTTGAACAAGCTCTGAAGTAGGTGATGGACAGGGAAGCCTGGGGTGCTACAGTCTATGGGGTCACAAAGAGTTGGACATGACTGAGCGACTAAACTGTAGTGAATCAAACAGGAACAAGTATTTAATGGTATAAAAGTATAAAATACACACCTTTGTATTGGATTCTGATTTATCAGACACTATTTTAACTGCAACAGACAGCATATTCAAAGTGTCTCCTCCAACACCATCTGAAGAAGCTCGACTGAGGCCATCTTCTTCAGAGGAATAAATAGTAGGTTCTAACCAATGTGGGCGGGTTGAACTAGGCAGTCGCGTTTCTGTAGAAGGAACTGCTCCATCCACTATGCCTATATCCACAATGAGAGGACAATATAACAGAATGATTACATGAAATTAACTCACAAACTTCTGTAACCCAAACAAAAATCTATGTTCTTCCACTGAACATAACATGACCCTGGAGGCAAAATGACCAAGAACTAGCTTGGCATTAATAATTCATTCTTCTCTGGAATGAATGAATAAGTGACTATTCAAGTTTAAAAACAAAAAATTGAGATTTGAAATGTCAAGGAAGTTACATTTAAATTGGGAAATATGATAAACATTAAGAATGTGCAAGTATCCCACTTCTATTCATGAAGTAACACAAGTGCTGAAAGACCAGTATATTCTGTATGTACTACCAAAAGGAAATACCACTTGAGAGAAAATAATCAACTGATCAGTGTATAATAAGATATGGTATATCCATAAAATGGGCTATTCTTTGGCAGCAAAAAGGAATGAAATACTGGTACATTTGGATTAACCTTGAAAACATTATGCCAAGAAGCCAATCACAAAAAATCTATTGTGGGATTCCATTTACATGAAACAGCCAGAATATGCAAATTCCTGGAGACTGAGAATAAATGAGTGGTTTCTTAAGGCTGGCTTCCCTGGTGGCTCAGACAGTAAAGGATCTGCATGCAATTGAGGCAACCCAGGTTCGATCCCTGAGTTGGAAAGATCCCCTGGAGAAGGGAATGTCTGGAGAATCCCATTGACAGAGGAGCCTAGAGGGCTACAGTTCATAGGGTCACAAAGCACCAGACATGACTGAGTGACTAATACTTCTTAAGGCTAGAGGGGACTGCAGGACTTCGGGGGTTTACAGCTGAAGGTTAAAGACTTTCTTTTGGGGGTGATGAAAATGTTCTCAAGTTGACTATGATAATGGTTACACAACTCTATGAAATACTAAAAACCATTGAAATGTATACTTTCAATGGGTGAATTACAAGGAATGTGAATTATATCTCAATAAGTCATTGTTAAAAAAAAAAGAACATAAAAGCCAACTTTTAATTTACAATATTTATTACTTTGCCAGTGGAACAGAACACCCCATGGAAAATAATTTCTAATATTGATTTCTGTTCTCAGTAAATTTTCTTATCAAGCAAGATTTAACTGTGTCTAACCAGCAGTGAACAAAGCACACCTAACTACACACTTGCCCTACCTTTGTGGTAGAGACTGAAACTGCTGCAGTGAAGGCACACATAGTGCTTGTCGTCAAAGCCTTCATACTTCGTCACACAAAACAACGAGCCGCTGCTGAACTCTAACCAGAATTCACCGTGCTTGTTTTCCAACAGATCTCCATTATCTTGCTAATAAGATCAGAAAACACAGAGAAGCCATTAGTTAAGTGCAGAAAAGTAAGAACGACCCTCGAGATGCTCCTTCTTGATTCAGGTCAGGAGGATCTCCCCACTGCGGCAAAGCTGTCTGGTTCCTGAACCACCCAACATGTTGGTATGAAAACCGCTATGTCACAGGCCTCTTTGGCCAAATGATCCCGTCCTGCATCCTCCTTTACAACAGGTAAATTACTGTTACCACTTCAAGAGTACAACTGGCATGTTTTCCCAAAAAAGGTTCATATAATGTTTATCTTTTGATCTGCCATGAAAGCTAAATTTCCAAAGCTGCTGTCCTCACGGCCCGCCTCAGAAGACTGACTGCTCTCCCTCACTGAAACCACCTCAAGCCACCCCAACGACTGACTGAGTGTATCATGGCAGTTTTAAAATGAGATGCACTTGAAAATCACTTTAGATTTGTAAATCCTTACCTTTACATCTGTAAACACTGCAATTAACCCATGATTAATACTCAGAAGAACTGAGAGAAAACTCTGTGAGTTCTTGTTCTGGGAGTCTAGTTTTTTTTTCCTACGAGAACGATAATTGGGATCAACAGTAGAAAAATACTGCAAAGTCTCCTCCTCAGATCCACTTTCCTCATCTATGAGAAATAAACGGCACAATTACAGCTGTTCTAACAGCTTATTAAAATAAAAGGGCATTCAAACTTGAACATTATCACAAGCATATTCATTTTACCTGTTTATTTTTACAAAGAATCAGGTATGATAATAAAAATGTACCTCCTATGTTTTTCTCTACCACTGAACTTCAGACAGTGCATATACTATCACTATAAATATAACATTTAATTAATAACATTATTAATAAACAGAAGTGGGAAAATACTATGTCAGTAAAAGATATAATAAAATATTGTTATAAATGGGGAACACCAAACAAACATTTTTAAATCCATCAATTTAAAAGGTTACTACTTTGTTTACTGGTAAACCAGGCATTCTAATTCAGAAGAAATCTAAAATACATTACCATAGTGAACTGTAGATTTAAATGGACTAAAACTATCCTTGCTGAAGGTATTAATCAGCTGACTGGCTACTGAAAGCCCAATACCATACGAAATATTTTCAAACGTCTCTACTGGTGAAGGAGCTGTTGGTTCCCATAGCAGCAAATCATTAAAGATCCTATAAAGACAAAAGTTGAAAAATAAATACATAGCTCCTACTTCAACTAAAGGCAAACCAAAAGATACTCCTTTAAGAAGTCACATGAATAGCAATTTTTCTAAAGGGTGAAATGAAATTTCTTTCAATGGAAAAATAATTGATATAGTTTTCAGGGCAGTGAGAAAGGAAGCTGTACAATTACATACCTAGTTAGCTATCTGCCTAGTTTCACCAGTGTTAATACAGATCAAATTACATACATCTGAACGCATTTAAAGGAGGTTTATTAAAAATAAAAACACATAAATAACAAAAGGAAGACTGTTCATGTATATGAAAACACTCTGTAAACTACAGCCTCAATCCTATGGGACAGCCAAGGGAGAATTATTTTCATTTTACACTTGAAGAAACTGACTCATAAAGGTTAAGTGACCTGCCCAAGGTCACAAAGCTCATTAACGGGAGAGTCGGGACGAGAGCCCAGATTACATCCAGCTCCCTGCTCAGTTCTTTCCACTGCTCATGGTCTCTAGGGATATCTGCTTTTTCTTTCTTCAACAGAAAGCACAGCTTCACTGGAAAATTTGTATGAGATGAAGAAGCATATAGAACAGGGAATAAAGAGAGGAAACTCTTCTAACTCACGGAACAGCCAAGTTAATACTGATCACTGCTAGGGTGATACATGTCCAGCCAGGCTAATATCACACCCCACTTTTTGAAAGAGATATTTGTCATTTCTCAGCTATCCCCAGCCCCACCACTCACCTCCACGTTGTCATGAAAACTGAGACTTTGCAATGCCCTTTACAAAGATTTTTGTTAGGCCTGGACCCACTGAGTATCCTTCGCAGGTGTAACGCAGCAGTCACTGCACCTAGAATACTCTATTTTCTTGTTTCCCTTCCCTAGGCTGCAGCCCCTCAGAGACAGGACCTTGTGCCTCAGTCATCTTTACACGTGCCGAGCACGGTGGCCGTGACATAGCAGGCACTGAAGGCTTGAAGGGAGGACCAGCGGATGACTCACATGGAAGGACTGCCAAAAGCACAGGCTCTTCGTAAAGCCTAGCGTGAATACCAATCAAGGAGACAAGCGAGGACGCATCCCTGGCCCCTTCCTGTGAGAAACCACTGGTTTAGGAACTTCCTGGGCCAACTCCTGAGCTTTTGAGGCCCTAGAAAGTATAAGCCAGGACTGAGTACTGTCACTCTCCATAAACTGCAATCCCCACCCATCAGGGCTCTCTTTGGAAGCATCACTGGGTAAAGAACACCAGACACTCAGGGCAGAAGCATGTCTCATCTCAGACACACAGACAGTGATGCCCACATCTGGTCAGTATTCATGTGGCTCATCATCTCTTGGGCACATTACTCACAGGACAAAGAAACAAGTGTCTAAATCCAGGTCTTAGTCTAAACTCCTATCTGAAAAAACAGTGAAAGTATAAAATGAATAATTTTCTCAGGAAATTTTCCTTTGCCTTATTCCCTACAGCTATTGGTTAAAGAGAAATATTACTGGAAATAAAACCTGGAGTTTGTAGTATGAGGCCTGCAAAACTAAGTTTCATATGATTTTACTGTTTTCATGATTTTACATTTTGGTCTAAACACAGTCTTAACACCATTAATACAGAAGATGATGTTTTAAATCAAGAAAGGAAACATTTAAGATGTTTAGAGATATCACTGTGGTTTTGTGGCTATGAGCCTGAAACATAATGAAGGCTCAGTAAATATCTGATTTAATAAACTAGGCAGAGAACTTTCTGTATTCTATTCTAAAGGACTTTTGACACAGGAGGAAAAAAATCTTTCTGTATCTGAGACTATCTTTCTAAAAAGAGTCCAAGCACTAAAGGAATGCACGCTCAGGCATTCAGTCGTGTCCAACTCCACGACCTCATGGGCTGCAGCCCACCAGGCACCTCTGTCCATGGGATTTTCCAGGCAAGAACACTGGAGAGGGTTGCCACTTTCTCCTCCAAGACTAAAGGACTAAACTATTGTTTTAAATGTATGCAGTAAAGGCAGCCTTGGCTTAATTCCTGCTCAGGAAGATATTTTTAAATTTTATATATAGTAAAGGGCATCACTGAGACATTTAGCAAAATGTTAATGGGGTCTGAGAGTTAGATGTTAATGTATAATATTAATTTTCTCATTCTGATGGCTGAACTATGGTTAGGTAGAATAATGCCCCTGTTTGTGAGAAATACACATTCAACTGCTCAAGGCTGAAGGGACAAAAACTCAGCAACTTTCTCTCAAATGGTTGAGGGGATAAAAATCTCTTTATACTGTACCTGCAACATTCCTGTAAGTTTGAGAATGTTTGAAAATTTTTAAAGTAAAAAAATGTAAATACAAAGCCAAATGAAGGGCAAAGAATTCATACTCTGAGTAACGGAGAGACGTGATTTCTATCATCCAGAGGGTGGGAACACCGCAGTATTTATACAACCCTAGGGGCCTGGGAGACAGAGAAGTGAGCAGAGTGAGAGAGAACAGAAGCTCTCTTAGGCAACCCTAACTAACCAGCTCCCCAGATGAACAGGTGATCTCCAGTTTCCTGATTTACCACCCCACCTGCCAGACCGACAGGCCCCTCAGACGCTGCCTGTCTGCTGCTGGTGGGCAGCTCCCCAGCCCACCTGAAGAACGTCTGCTCCCAGACTGTATGCCTGTATGCCTCCCAGACTGTGATGTATGCCTCGTCTAGTCACCGATGACTATATTCCTTGTGTAGTCACCTTGGGTCCACTGCATTTGGCCCCAGATCCGCTCATACCAGCTATATGCAAATGTAAGCAGTTTAACTCAATACTGTGCTAACTGATGACTTTTAAGTATACAGAATGAATAGAAAACATCTTAAAAACCTGAAAGGATTCTGCACTCAGACTAGCTTGAAACTATTTTTTCACTCCACTTTAAAGAAATTGAAACTGATAGCTGTAGCCAAAGCCTTGGGTATACATCAAGCAAAAAAATTCTAACCAGTGGCTCATAATCAAAAAAGGCCTGGGCCTGTATTTTAAAAGAAGTGGTAAATGAACAAATATTTGTAAATGCAATGTTTCAGGTGCGTATCACAATTTTGATGTCCCAATTTAACCTGCTCAATCAATGCAGAAGGAGACAGAAACGGATGAAGGCCTCTGACCTCTGGGCTGGACCTTGCATTAATTGTTTCATTTTGCTCAGTCTTAGCCTTGCATATTAGTTAGTTTGGTAGACATTCCTCAGCCAAAAAATAAGGAGAGTGATCTAGAGATCAGTGGTTTCCAAACTTTAGATCATGTATAAATCCAAATCCTCTTTGTCACTAAGTAAATCTACAGTGGGCTTCCCTGGTAGCACAGTGGTAGAGGATCCACTTGTCAACGCAGGAGACACAAGAGACGAAGGTTCGATCCCTGGACCTGGACGATTCACTGGAGGAGGAAACAGCAGCCCACTCCAGTATTCTTGCCTGGGAAATCCCATGGGCAGAAGAGCCTGGCAGGCTACAGTCCATGGCGGTCACAAAGAGCTGAACACAACTGAGTGACCGAGTACACATACACGCAAATCTATAGCAGAAACAACAGTCTGCAGTTTCTGAAGATTAACAAAAATTTGGCTAACTTGTTTACATGTGGGAAGCAACAAATAGCAGACACTAAGGACATCTTTTTTTCTATAAACCCACATGGCCACCTTTCCACTGTGCCAGAGAGGAGGGGAAAGGCGACAATAATGGAGGACTGCTGGGTGTTCACTCTTTGCCAGGCACTGTTCTCAGAACTTTCCAAACGTTATACCACCTAACGCCGCAAACCAGCCTCTGAGGCCCGGACAAGTATCACTGCCATTTTACAGGTGAGGAAACGGAGCTCGTGGGGACTAGGTAAACTGTCCAAGATCTTCATCTATGATCTTTCTACTCTAGAAGGCCATTTATTTCAAAATACTTGCTTGGTATATATGTTTAAAGGTATTTAAATATGGTAAATTTAAGTTCTTATACACAAGTTGTAAGTTAAGAGTTTCTAACAAGATGTGTGTGTGTGTTTTTATAAAAATTCTCAGGAGGGACAACCCTTGTACAAAGACTCTGACTCTAGGACCCTGATTCTACACCAGTGTCTCTTGGCCCTCTATCCAAGTATCTTCCAACTCTTTTCACATCACTGTCATTTCAGTTCAGTCGCTCAGTCGTGTCCGACTCTTTGCGACCCCATGGACTGCAACACCCCAGCCTTCCCAGTCCATCACCAACTCCCGGAACTTGCTGAAACTCATGTCCATTGAGTCAGCGATGCCATCCAACCATCTCATCCTCTGTTGTCCCCTTCTCCTCCTGCCTTCAATCTTTCCCAGCATCAGAGTCTTTTCCAATGAGTCAGTTCTTCACGTCAGGTGGCCAAATTATTGGAGTTTCAGCTTCAGCGTCAGTCCTTCCAATGAACATTCAGGACTGATTTCCTTTAGTATTGACTGGTTTGATCTCCTTGCAATCCAAAGGACTGGTTAGAATTAGAAGCTCTAACTTATAACTTGTGTAAAAAACTTAAATTTACCATATTTAAATACCCTGAAACATATATACCAAGCAAGTTATTTTGAAATAAATGGCCTTCTAGAGTAGAAAGATCATAGACCCTGAAGAACTTGGATAATTTATCTAGTCCCCATGAGCTCCATTTCCTCACCTATAAAATGGCAGTGATAACCTGTAGAGGCCTCAGTGCGTTGTCCTATCACTGTGCACAGAGGCATTTTCTCAGAACTCTGTGGTAAGGGGACAGAGGGCAACCAGGCGACCTAGGGTGGAGGGAGTAAGTGCTTCACACACAAGAAACCCTGTTAACAGACACACTGCTTAGGAGACTCTGCTGTGACAACAGCCCACCACAACAGTACTGGCTCCACAGTCAACATCATACAAAGTGCGCTACAAGAGCCAACAGCATTAAAGCAGGAAAAGGAAGAGGGAAGAGGGGACCAGGGGCGTGGGGTGGCAGAGCGGCAGAGAGGCAGGAAAGCTCAACCCCAGAGATTTAAGCAGATATGTGTAACTCACCTATTATAAAGCTTCTCATAAAAGCTTTTATTAGGTAGTGTTATATGAATATTGGGTAATGTAAGTTCCAGCACATAGTGAGAATTGCTGATTGCTTTATTCTGAAACTCTGTCATTTCTACAGGGTCTCCTGGCATCACCATCTAGAACATAACAGTTTGGTGCAAAAAAAAAAAAAAAGCATCAAATAACCATTTTATATTTAAAAGAGTAATATTATCTGCTTATCCTACCCATACAACCTGATATGTGAGCAAATAAATAAGCATGTAACTTTTAACCAAGGGGGAGGGGGCGGGGGGGCATGTATTATTCAATTTTGGAGCTAAAAATCTAGCAAAAACCATATACAAGATACAACATTAAAACCACAGCTATCTGACAGAGGGCAAATCCGTTGTTGCTTGCTCACACTTTTACTTTACCTGTTCATTTTCAAACATTACTCTACGGGAAGAGAAGGGAGACGGGGCTGGCCTTCTCAGATCACAGACATCCTTCAGGGAATGAGCGCCTCCCTCCTCTTCCTCCTGATAGTGGCCGTCACTTTCCTCTTCCTCCTCAGCTGCTATTCTCTCCAAAATGGAATGCATGGCTGGTGGGTTCACTTTCAGTACAATTCTGACAGCAAAGAGGATTTTAAAAAGCAAGATCTAAGTGTAAACTGCAAAACTAACTTATATACAACTACCACAAAGGCCACTGATTAAATCATTAATGAATGGCAGGCGTAAAGTTTGATTATGTCGAATGTAACCCACTCCTGTAATCTTAAAAGTGGAACTGATGAAATAAGCAAATAAAAGAAAGGCATTAACATTTCACACTTGGATAACCAGAAACACTCATCTTTTGAGAATAAAAGGGATATTCAAAATTTCATTAACAAAGTTACAGTTATCAAAGGGGTAAGGAGGTGGGGGAGAGATAAAGAATTTAGGATTAGCAGATACACACTAATATATATAAAACAGATAAACATCAAGCTCCTACTTATAGCAAGGCCAACTATATCCAATGTAATAAATTGTAATGGAAAAGAATATGAAAAAGAATATGTGTGTATGCGTATAACTGAATCACTTTCCTGTACACCAGAAATCAACACAATATTATAAATCAACTATAAATCAATAAAATTTTTAAAAATTTCATTAACAACTAGCACATTTACCTTAGAATTCTATTTATTATCATTAAACCAAATCCTACATGCCAGCTGTTTGGCTATCGTGGAAAACTAAGAAACCTCATGTTATATAAACTGCTCAAATGGAAAAAGGAGAGATTGGTTGGGGAGTATTTTAGAACTGCAGTAACAAGAGTAATCTTCCCCTTTAGGAATTTCAGTAATAAAAAGCTAGTGTTATTGGGGGTGTTCTGTATCACAGCTACAAACCCCAAACATCGGGAGCTAACAGTTTTTGAAGCTAGGCGCTTCCGTCCAGAGCAAGGCCAGTCCTTTCCTGACCCGCTGTGGCCCATCACTAGCACAAGGCTCTGCAGCCTCCTTCCCACCACGCCAGCCTGCGCCACGAGTCACGGCACTCTCAAGCGAAGCCGCTCTGCTGCATCTACAACAGTGTCCTTGTTTTTCCTAGAAGGCGGTGCCAGCTGCTACTAGTTATAAATTAAAATAACTGGTTGCTAATTTATAGATATGTTACTGTGAACTGTGCTTTCAAATTACCTAACTGAAGTAGATTCATTCATGATGAAAATTCCTGGTCCTTATCAGCCATGCACTGACATGCCTGTCCTAGGAGTCTGCCAGGTCTCATACACAGGGGGTGGGGATGTAGAAGAAGGCAGGTAGAAAAATAGCACAGGAACGATCACAACTGTTTGTTTGTTTTTGGCTGCACCATGTGGCTTGTGGGATCTTTAGTTGTTCCCCAACCAGGAACTGAATCTGCATCCCCTGCAGTGGAAGTGCAGAGTCCTAACCACTGGACTGCCAGGTGAGTCCCACGATCACCGTAATTTTTTACTCATAGATTCAGTTTTCTTTATTCACATACTCAGTTTTCAGTATAATAAAGGATCATTCCTGCTGCTGCATTCCTGCTAAGTCAATTCAACCCCACGGACTGCAGCCCGCCAGGCTTCTCTGTCCATGGGATTCTCCAGGCAACAATACTGGAGTGGGTTGCTATGTCCTCCTCCAGGGCATCTTCCCGACCCAGGGATCGAATCTGCATCTCCAGCAGCTCCTGCACTGCCGGTGGACTCTTCACTGCTGAACCACTGGGGAAGCCCACTATCAGGCTAATTTAATTAAAAAGTATCATTTCTCCTGCCTAAGAAATCCTGAAGCACTAGTTCTTTAAATCCAACTGCACACTGGAATCAGCAGGTATACTTTTTTCCCATTGAAGTATAGTTGATTTACAATGTTGTGTTAATTTCTGCTGTACATCAAAGCAATTCAGTTATACATGTACATGCATTCTTGTATATTCTTTCCATTATGGTTTATCATAGGATACTGAACATAGTTCCCTGTGCTATACAGTAGGACCTTGTTGTTTATCTACTCTATATATAATAGAATCTGCTAATTCCAAGCTCCCACTCCATTCCTCCCGTATCCCCCTCCAGCCACTAGACTGTTCCCTGTGAGTCTATTCCTGCATCCTAGGTAAGTCCATCGGTGCCCTATTTCAGATGCCACATCTAAGTGATACTATATGACATGTCTTTCTCTTTCTGACTTACTTCCCCTTAGTATCTTCATCTCTAGTTCCATCCATGTTGCTGCAAAAGGCATCATTTCATTCTTTTCTACTGAGTGGTTGACAGTATACAGGTGGCACATCTTTTTTAACCCATTCACCTGTCTACGCACATTGAGGCTGTTTCCATGTCTTGGCTATTTTTAATACTATTGCTATGAACATATCACCTGGTATAATTTTTAAACTATACTGATACACAGGCTCTATCTCAGAATCTCAAGGTGGGGCCCAAGAATCAGTGTTTTGCAAAAGCTCCCCAGATACGAAAACACTTTCCTGAAACAACCGCTGACTACAAAATTCATCTGACAATTAACCAAACGGTGCTGTGTAACTTCTCTTCTACTAAAGCCCTTTACAGAAATGAACTACTTTTCGAATGGTTAATGATTCTTTTGTCCATCTAATTAGGCTAGGTAACCTGAGGCCAGAGAACATACTATATATGTCCATCTCTGTCAGTTATCTCACAGTCACCTCTGATAAAGTAGCACTCACTAACATATTTTTAATTTTTCCATTTTCCTCTGGGTTCCCTTATCAAGGCCGGATACCTTTAGCTTAAATTTATGGCCAAAATGTCAGTCAAAAAAGTTACAGTAATTTATTTTTAAAAGGGAAGTCTCATTAAATGCATGTGTCATATACACTGGCTTACTCACCGCGGCCAGTCAAAGTCATCTGATGACGTTGTATCTCCATCTCCTCCACTAGCCACATGGAAAAACTTAATAGATGGTTCTCCTTTATCTTCCTGGAATGACCCTAGTAAAACAAGACTGATTAATGGAAATGCATTTCTTCTCGCACATTAAGAGAAAAGATGCTTCCTTAGATGAGCACAGATCCTCTAAATCAGGGACATGGTGCAGCATTAAGTTCAACAACATGTATTCATTTGTTTCTGCTGCACATGTACACATGAGGAGACAGGATGAGCAGATAAATTAAAGATGCTATATTTGTACAAACTCATATTCTTATGCACTGATGGTTAACCAACAGTGTAAGGTACATAATCATAACATATTAAATGTAGTAATTGCCACTTACTGAGTGCCACTTATGATCATTCTACATAAAAGTTTATGCCATTAATCTAGGAATGCAGAGATGATAACTACATTTCTAAATGTTTATTTTGACAAGCACTGTTTAAGAATTACCTCTTCACAATAATCTCATATATGCTTTTTCATTCCATTTTACAAATAATAATTTTCCACCAGAACAATGAGTTTCTTATCACTAAAAGATAAGGGAAAATTCTAGATGCCCATTAAAGGTCTTTTCATGAGATGATAATTGGCAACAGTTACTACCCTACTTATTTAACTTATATGCACAGTACTTCATGAGAAACACTGGGCTGGAAGAAGCACAAGCTGGAATCAAGATTGCTGGGAGAAATATCAATAACCTCAGATATGCAGATGACACCACCTTTATGGCAGAAACTGAAGAGGAACTAAAAAGCCTCTTGATGAAAGTAAAAGAGGAGTGAAAAAGTTGGCTTAAAGCTCAACATTCAGAAAACGAAGATCATGGCATCCGGTCCCATCACTTCACGGCAGACAGACGGGGAAACAGTGGAAACAGTGTCAGACTTTATTTTTTTGGGCTCCAAAATCACTGCAGATGGTGACTACAGCCATGAAATTAAAAGATGCTTATTCCTTGGAAGGAAAGTTATGACCAACCCAGATGGCATATTGAAAAACAGAGACAACTTTGCCAACAAAGGTCCATCTAGTCAAGGCTATGGTTTTTCCAGTGGTCATGTATGGATGTGAGAGTTGGAGACTGTGAAGAAAGCTGAGCGCTGAAGAATTGATGCTTTTGAACTGTGGTGTTGGAGAAGACTCTTGAGAGTCCCTTGGACTACAAGAAGATCCAATCAGTCCATTCTAAAGGAGATCAGCCCTGGGATTTCTTTGGAAGGAATGATGCTAAAGCTGAAACTCCAGTACTTTGGCCACCTCATGTGAAAAGTTGACTCACTGGAAAAGACTCTGATGCTGGGAGGGATTGGGGCAGGAGGAGAGGGGACAACAGAGGATGAGATGGCTGGATGTCATCATGCACTTGATGGATGTGAGTCTGAGTGAACTCCGGGAGATGGTGATGAACAGGGAGGCCTGGTGTGCTGCGATTCATGGGGTCTCAAAGAGTCGGACACGACTGAGTGACTGAACTGAACTGAACTGAAAGATATGTAAAACTCAGAAAGAACAAGGGAAGGAAAACTGCAGCCTACAGAGAAGGAGGCGAGCAGAACAGAGGTGGGTGAGGTGGCAGGAGGATGTCGTGGCGGAGGCTGAGAGGGTTGAGGTGGCGGACATGGGAGGGGGCAGGCAGAGGACAGACTGTTTAGGAACCACAGAATATGTCGGGATCTTCCAGAGACTAGGGTCACTCCAAGTCCATATACTGTCTTCATTAGCTGACAAAAGCAAAGTAATATGGGAAAACTTAGAACAGACTACACAAAGAAAACTCACTGGAGATTAGTATGATGGTTCAAAGTTCAAGCTCTAGAATGAGGCTTGGGTTTGAATCTTGACTGTGCCATTTACTACACTGACCTTGGGAGGTACCTCTTAAGAAATCGGCAGATTCCTCACATATGATAAAAAAAATTGGAAATAACAAGCCTCCTGTAACTATGATGATTAAAGGAAACAAGATCAGGTGTGTGCAGTGTTCAGCACATAGCAAATACAGAGTGACAGTCAAAAAATTTTGACTACTATTAACCCTACAACAAGAAAGTGGTAGGTGGTACTGAAAGGTAGGCTACTGGAGCAACTTAAGTCCATGCACCATAACTACGGAGCCGTGTGCCCCAACTGCTGAACCCCATGCACCTAGAGTCTGTGCTCCACAACAAGAGGAGCAATCACAATGAGAAGCCTGTGCACCACAATTAGAGAGTAGCCCCTGCCCATCGCAACTAGAGAAAAGCCCATGCAGCAATGAAGGCCCAGCACAGCCAAAAATAAATAAATCCTTTTTAAAAGTAAGCTAAAGCACTATTATTCACAAAATGAATAAATTCTCATGCACTGCAGTTTCTTTTAAAAAAGTGACCTATATCACATTTGTATACAATAATGGAAAACAGTCGTTACTCTTGTTTTCTAACATATGTCCCTTAATTTTATTATATTTAGGGACTGTCATATACTTCTTAAAGTTTCAGTAGCAATTGTTTTTATTCTCACTCTTTTATAGACACGGTCAATCTTACCAACTAGTTCTCTAAATGTAAGTTCCAATTTAACTTGTTCAGGCGTTGCTCCTCCTACGAATTCAGTTTTGAACTCTAGATCTGTGAATGCTAAATGAAGAATCTCCTTCTGAAGTGACTTCTTAAACCATGGTCCTCTCTCTTGATCTGATCGAAGATCAGGTATTGGGAAGCGAACAGAAAGGTTTAATGCAGGCGTGGCAACTTGTACTGATACCCGGCAGTTTGCAGGATTATGTGAATCATCAAGAAATACTTCAGTGAAAGCTTTGTGCTGAAATACAAAAACATCAAAAACATGCCAAAATGTTACATTAAGCAAATAAACACAAATGACACTGGCATTTAACATTATGATGTATTCAATCACTATTTCCTCATTTAGGTTAATGCATTAAAATACAATTAATATTACTATATTACTTTAGTGTAATGAAATTTATAATGCAACAGCTACCAAAAAAGTCAGAACTATTGGCAAAAGTTACACCCTCATATAAAGAAATTAATTCAAATAAATACTGAACCAAAGTGAAGACGCAGGTGCTTTGGATGTATATAATATTTTACCACAGACTAAAAAAGGGGCAATGTGTAAATTAGCTTATCAAAAAACTCAGTATGATTAAAAATCACTATAGAACTGAGCATTCAATCTGAAGGATTTCCCCACCAATATGCTATTTCAAAGACTCCAATGTAAAATCAGGTGAATTATGCCAAATGCAAAGGCCCATTCCTGATTCATCCTTGTATTTCCAGAACTAAGTCCAAGCCTGGCAGATCAAAGGTTTGAAATAAATATTCCCTAAATGACTCACTCTGAGCTCCCATCTAACTCAAGGATATGACCCCATCAGATGACCCTTAGAAGCCAAAACATGCACGCAACATTGACTTAAAGCCACAATATAATAAAATGGTCAAAGTACATGCCTTTCAGATAAAAGTCTATTCATATTTTTTTTCTCTGCAATGAATTACAACTTGTAAAGCTTTAGTCCAGAGTACAGTGTAGATGATAACACTCCTCAATTTCATGGATCAGTCTCTGACAGCCTAGATTAGAAAGTTCTGCTTTTATACTAAGACTTGGATCAGATTCTTTCTCTCCCCTATTATGACTTTCATATATTAATTCCCACTCTCAGCAAAAGTTGCTCAAGAGAGTAGCACTGAAACGTATATATCACCCTGTGTGAAACAGAGAGCGAGTGGCAAGTTGCTGTGTAACACAGGAAGCTCACCCAGTGCGCTATGACAACCTAGAAGTTTGGGAGGCGGTGAGAGGGAGGTTCAAGAAGGAGGGGACATATGCATATTTATGGCTGATTTACACTGTCGTATGGAAGAAACCAACATAATACCATAACGCAATTATACTTCAATTAAAAAATTTTTTAAATTGCTTAAGAGATTAAATCATCCCTCCAATGTAGCTATGGCTAATAGCAAATACAGACACTAACCCACAGAACTTAAAATAACTAGCAATTGTTGGCAAGAAAAGTTAAAGAATCTTGATTTAATGTGAATACCGACTGATAATTAAGGGAGAGGCAATACACAGAAAACTATCTTTTCCTTTTAGCCAAAGTTGTCTCTCTTTGTGCACACTCCTAAAATTCCTAACAGACATCTTGCAAATCTGACTTACTTGCTTTGCTTAGAAAAGTACCAAGCACCAGATCTAAGTAAAAGTGACACAATGTGATGCTCAGGAACACTGTATGATAAATGACGCTCCCATTTTCAAGAGCATATCCTACATGATATGGGCTACCTTCTATAGGAGATTCAAGTGGTTCACTATAGGCGTGAACAAATGAAGTTTTGTGAAGATATTATAGTCACAGTTTATAAAACTCAGATAAACACAGAAAAGGAAATCTAATTCTACTATTCTATTGTAATCGATGCTCCCGAATGGTATATATTTCTATTCAGTCTTTTTCTATATGATCTTACTTACACATTTATAATAGAAGTTTATGTGTATTCTACTTTTTTCACCTCATATTTCTTTAGGAGTCCTCTTCCTGTTGCTATACCCTCTTCGTAACCATCATTCAAAGAGGCAGCATAAAATCCCATTCAGTACATGATCACAACTCATCCAGCTATTCTACTACCTAGACATAAAAGATGCTTCCATTTTTTCATTATTACATGTAATGCTATTTTAATAATAAATGCTACTTAATCTATTAAGACTACTAAACTCAGAAATCATCTCAATAAGTCTATTAGTTCATTATAATTATGATGAGTATTTGCAACTTTTGAAATACTTACCAAACTAATATGCTTATTATATGAAGTATACATATGTGACGCCATCATCTCCACTGTAGTGAGTTTCTGCGGTTGAAGCAAGGAATTTAACCTGTCCACAATACTGATATCTAGCTCACAAAACACTGGATTTAACTTAACCTGCAATTCTGCCTTCTGAGGAACGGAACTAAGTCTTGCTTGACTACCCTTAAAAAAAAAGAGAGAAGAAAAGAAAGAATCAATATGATCACTGATAATTCTATAAAATTAAATCCTTGTGATTATGACACAATAGACATCAAATGAAAATTTACCAGTGGTAACCATACAAAAAGATCTCTTACCTGAGGTCCTTTATTCTCAGAATGCTTATAATGAAGCTGAAGACACACAGGGAGGTGAGAATCAGTTCGTTCTTTGGAATGGAACATCAAAAGCTTAAAAACAAAGAGGAAGCTAACTTGAATGTACAGTATTAAGATGAATTAACAGAGGAGATAATGTAACAGTGGGGAGAGTTTTTTGAAGTTGGAAAGGCTGGTTTAAGCTTCAGTTCTGTCGCTTACTAGCAACATGAATCTTACACAAACTACTGAGCTTCTGCAATCTTCAGCATCACATCTGCAAAATGTATGCAAGTGTTCAAATAAAACACATTGAAAATAAGTCAACAGGACAAGGTAAAAGCAATAAAAATGCTACTTTGATAGCTTTTAAAAGTTTCTCTAGAACATGCTTTTAAGGACAGGGGAAAAAAATCAGATTAATAATAAATGAGCACAAGATATTCCACTTATCTTGCACAGTGCTTAGCACATAGCAGGCATTCAATAGTATTTGTTGAATAATAGAATTCTTCTAAAATTACGTGTTCTTGCAAAATGAGTGAAATTAAATCACTTGTCATAAACCCGTCTGACTCTAGAACAAGTCAACTCTAAAAATTTAACACATTCAATAGTGGCCTTGAATATCACACTTAAAATTCTGTTTCCACAAAACACAAATGCAAACACACACAATAAACTTCTGCCGATACAACTTCCTATGCCTTTTTAAGAAAATCACTGCTGTTCACACAATTCTTAAAAAGCAAGACAGATGTAAAGAATAACCCTAAAGGAAAAGTATCAGCGTTTACCTCTGTATAGTGAGGAGGAACAGAATGAGAATCAGTCGGAAACAAGCATTCCAAAAGTTCCATCTGCCCAATGGACATATCAGTACTGAAATATCGGGAAGCTGATCTTTGTCTTTGTTCATAGGACACCTTGATGCCAGTGCCTATAAATCTGTCATAAAAAATGCAGCGTTTGAGAGTTTCCATATAATTCTAGATTAAATGATGTGTCAAAGAATACTGTACAGCTATTAATGCCTACCTGTGCTGCCAAGTTCAAACAGTTAGTAATAACTAATATTCTTAAGGATATTAACCAGAAAGATTACTTCAAATTCCCTGTTCCCTGATATAAGATAAAAAATCATATCTGTTGATAGGAAATTATCCAGGATTTTTTCCCCCAACACTGTCCTTCCCTCTTCTACATTTTAAAATTTACACTGCAGTGAAAAAAATCTTTCAAATCTGGAAAACATACGCATATAGTTCTTAAAAATATCTAGAAGGATCATGCAGTATTTTAAAAACTTTATAGTCAGTAAAACTCAAATGAAGGCCTACCTCTAGCTTTTGTTGCTTTTATTGTATTTCCTACTGGCAGATATTTGAAACTGTCCAAAATTGGAAGAAAAAAAACACTTTTGCAGTTTTATTATAAATATTATGGTCCTAACCTATTAATTTTAATATTTAAAATAGTTAAAGATAAAAAGCCCAAAGTGTTTTCTAAAAATATTAATATATGTCCCTAAGTCATTATATATGACAGGACAATTTACAGACTACTTTCAAGTTAAAATAGTAGTTGCATGCTAACAATATTACACATATGTATAAATTTAGTTATCTCCTTATCTATTAGGACTCAACCTATGGAAAGAGTGGTGACTATTTGAATAGCTTTAGGTTTTTTTTTTTTTAAGCAGAAGTTGAAAATGTAGCATCCAAGCTCAGGACGAGCCTCAGTTATCATTTCCCACCCAGTGGTGAGTGGCCCAGGAATCACTTTCGAGTCCCTTTTCACTAGTCCATCTATTCTCACCACCACTGCCATCTCTGCTAAGCCAGTGACAGTAAGAACTATTTTTATGATCATAATGGTGTCAGTGGAGAACGATGGCAAAATGTGGTCAAAGAAACCTGAGAAGAGCACCTCAGGGAGCTAAAGATAACTCAGACAACTCCAAACAAATAGATCTTACATCTGTATATTTCACATGCCAAATAACCTGAATGGGAGAGTTTATGGTAAAAATCTTATAGTATCGCAAGAAATCCTCATTCATTCCACTCATTTACAAATCAAATGTGAATTAGAAAAACAAATGGAGATAGGTAAATAGATAAATGAAAAAATTCACATCTGGTTCTTTTTCAAGAATTATTAACAAATATAAGAGTTTACCTAAGGTGATCATGTGAGCAAGCTTCTGCAAATACTGCTCGAAAAGACTTAAAATCTTCTGTTGAAAATTGTGATGGATCAATTTTCTCTATACAAGTAAAGAAAGCTATCGCCATTGGTGTCAATGGATTGACAGTCAGTGATGATTCAGGTGGAGGTAAAGGATCAATGTGAAGCACAGAGACTGAAAACGCTCCCATGGCTACTCTGAAAATAAGTTCAGGCCTGGACTCATCCACTGAAACAGGCCTAGAGGGGAGAGCTGAAATACATGTGTTAGAATTACATTCAGAAAAGTCAATACTTAAACAATCCATTATATCAAAGTTATAAAACATTTACTCATGTGTTAGTTTTAAAACTTGAAATTTTAGTCTTCAAAACATATGATCACACAATAGTTTCAGTGATATTAAAAAAGGAAAATAATAAACTGTAATCTTTCTACATTTGATATGCAAGATCCTTGATATATGAAATACAAAAAAACCCTGCTACAATACAAACAAAACTTTTGAATTAATAAAACTATACTGGAATAAGTCAGAGATTAACTAGAAGCTGCTCATTAAATTTTCCTTTAATCCTGTGTCTATTTCAATTAGAATTTGCAGAAAGGAAACCTGAGGTTCTCTTTTAAGGGATGTGTAAACAGAGAAACAAAAATCAGACCAGTTGCTTGAGACTCCTAAATTATAATAATAATATGAAACTTAGGGTGTACTTTTTACTAAATTATTTAATACATGAACACAATAAATAGGCAACTGTTCTAAAACATTTCATAGTAAACTGTTCAACAGTGCTTCATTTTCTTTCTAGACTTTGTTAGAAGGTCTACACCAAAAAACTATTTATGAAGAGAAAAGAATCAGTAGAATGGCATATTTTTTAAATAACTATTTTCAGATTCCAGTGGAAACCATCAACAAATCTCTTTTTTTCTTTTCTTTACGTACCAGTCTTTTGTACAGATGCTGGGTGAACTAGGTTGGAGGGTGACGCTGATCCTCTTACTGGCTGCTCTTTATGATGATCAAGGAAGTCTCCCCATGTTGGCTGAAGCTATAGTGTAATTTTTTTAAGCGTATGAATAAGGTGTAAAATTTTAGAAATAACTTGTTAAAGAACAGAACAAAAAATTAAATACTTTACCACAGTAGTACTTAATGGAGATCCTGCTGGGGTGTTTGTATATGTACTAGTTAATGATAATTCAAGGTCCATATTTGGGGGTTCCCCAAGGGGTGGAAGAGAAGAAAGACTGTGCGACATGTCCATATCAGCCATGGAGAAGAAAACTTCTTCTTCTGGAGAGAATTAAACTTTGTCAGTTTTATTAAAATTCCACCAATTCACATCTTTAAATAAGATCTTCATATATATTAATGTTATATTGTTCCCTCAGATTATCTGAGATATAGTGATGTTCTCGGAGAAGGCAACGGCAACCCACTCCAGTACTCTTGCCTGGAAAATCCCATGGATGGAGGAGCCTGGTAGGCTGCAGTCCATGGGGTCGCTAGGAGTTGGATGCAACTGAGCGACTTCATTTTCACTTTTCACTTTCATGCATTGGAGAAGGACATGGCAACCCACTCCAGTGTTCTTGCCTGGAGAATCCCAGGGATGGGGGAGCCTGGTGAGCCGCCATCTATGGGGTTGCACAGAGTCACACACGACTAAAGTGACTTAGCAGCAGCAGTGATGTTCTAAATTTTATGTTACTTCCAATGGGGTCATTTCTTTGCATTCAAGATATTAATGTCATAGTAAAAACTCAGTTGAACATAGATTAACAGAACATTAAGCTAGCCCATTGATGAACTTTTTAAAAAAAATATATGATAAGCTGCTTCACATGGTATAATGTAATGTCATTAAGTGTTATATGATTTTCAAATAGTATCTTGTAATCTCTGGTGTCATGGATACAGCTATTTCTCGGAAAAAAAAAAAGAGTTGAATATTTTATTTAGAATTCTATTTATGTTTTACATCTTCCTGCAAATTGTTTTACCTTCAGGCATATGAAGTTTGTTATGGCCAAAATTTCTTGAATAGATTTTAATTTTTTACTTAGGTCAACATTTCATATTGAAATTGATTCTTATTATTTAAATTGATTTGTATTAGTGCTTACACAT
>SJYF01000094.1:2318676-2331156 GCA_006410515.1 Procapra przewalskii
ATTATATATAATTATACCCCAACTGGTACTTTGTTTTTAATAACTGGATTGGAACACAACTTGGAGAACAGCACTTTACTCAGAAATAATGTAATATATTAATTGAATATAATCACATCTGATCTCCTAACAGCATATTAAAAAGCGGAGACATTACTGTATCAACAAAGGTCTATCTAGTCAAGGTGATGGTTTTTCCAGTGGTAATGTATAGATGTGAGAGTTGGACTATAAAGAAAGCTGAGTGCCGAAGAATTGATGCTTTTGAACTGTGGTGTAGGAGAAGGCTCTTGAGAGTCCCTTGGACTGCAAGAAGATCCAACCAGTCCAACCTAAAGGAGATCAATTCTGAATATTCATTGGAAGGACTGATGTTGAAGCTGAAACTCCAATACTTTGGCCACCTGATGTGAAGAGCTGACTCATTTGAAAAGACCCTGATGCTGGGAAAGATTGAGGGCAAGAGGAAAAGGGGATGGCAGACGATGAGACGGCTGGATGGCATCACCGACTCGGTGGACGTGGGTTTGGGTGGACCCCGGGAGTTGATGATAGACAGGGAGGCCTGGCGTGCTGTGGTTGTGGTTCATGGGGTCGCAAAGAGTCAGACACAACTGAGTGACTGAACTGACTGACTGACTGAATCTCCTCAAGTATCGTGAATCTGATGAGTCAGATCTTATTATTTATAAAGAAAAGAACAAGGTAACCTGTTTTCAGATATAAGAAGTCTTACCTTTCTATTCGAATTTCAAGTGCAGTTCCAGTTTTGGAATTTTCTGGCACGTGTTCAATTCTCAAGACAGTGTCTATAAAAGTGACTTTTACTCTTCTTAGTACTAGAATAAACCAAATAAATACTAGTTTAATAAGAGCTTACAAAATAAAAGTTGAATTTCATAGCTTAAAAAATAAGCCCCAAATTGTAATAAATATTCTGTGGGCTGAGAACGTACAGCATGTTACATTTCAGCCTGGGTCAATGACTAACTGTCTGTTGAATTCTAATTCCTTCATTGAAGTGAAGTTGAAGTCACTCAGTCGTGTCCGACTGTTTGCGACCCCATGGACTGTAGCCTACCAGGCTCCTCCTTCCCTGGGATTCTCCAGGCAAGAGTACTGGAGTGGGTTGCCATTTCCTTCTCCAGGGGATCTTCCCAACCCAGGGATCAAACCCAGGTCTCCCTCATTCCAGGCAGACATTCTAACCTCTGAGCCACCAGGGAAGCCCCTAATCCCTTCATTATGCAAGCATAATAAAATAAACAAAGGAGAAACTAGGGTAAAAAAAGAACATGAAATTAAACTGAATACTGTGTAATTTTTAAAACTACTTGTTTGTTTGATTTTGGTGGTGCTGGGCTCAGACTTTCTCTAGGTGGGGCGCGATGGGGCTGCTCTTCACGGCAGAACACAGGCCTCAGTAGTTGCAGCACGCAGGCACAGTATTTGTGGTACAATAGCCTACCTGTTCCGCAGCATGTGGAACCTTCCGGGACCAGGGATTGAACCCACGTCCCCTGCATTGGCAGGTGGGTTTCCATCTACTGTGACACCAGGGAAGTCTAAATACTGTATAATTTTTTAAATAACTTCAATTCTAAAGTTCTGAAGTAAGAATAGCAATTAAAAAAAAAAACTACTCCAATGAGTCTTTCTTATACAATGCTTACTAAATCAAGGTACTAAATTATTAAATACAATCTAAAACTTTTTTAAATACGCAACAATGCCAAACCTGTTTCGATGGTTTCAGCAAACTTTTCAAGTCCTTCAAAAGGCTGAGATCCTTCTCCTTGTTCATCTGTTAATTTCTGGCTAAGACATTCTTTTGCCAGTTGCATACTGCTGGTCATGAAGCTTGACCAATACATGGGCTCAGAACCAGATGCTACAGAAAATAGGGACAAGTACTCAGTAACTTCTCATGGTTACAACTAAGCCATTCCTTAAAATTACACATTTCAAACTAGTAAATTCTTAATCCCCCAAGAGATATTTAGCATCATGGTATCACCCAGGGATACAGTATTCTAGAACTTACTCCTGAGATTTAAACATCACCTTATAATATCCAAGAAGGGAGGAAAAAATCACAGAAAGAAGTTGAGACACATGTTCTCATCACATGGTATATATCTGCCAAATACTAATTTACATATTTACTCAAGTATTTAATGGATATTTTATATGGGTAGTATTGTTCAAAATGCTGTAGAAAAGGGTCAACAAAATCTCTGCAAAGGATCAGATAACAAATATTTGACGCTTTGAGGCCATATGGTCTCTATCACAACTACTCAACTTTCTCACTCAAGTACAAAAGCAGCCAGAGAGAATTAATGAATGAGTGAATATGTACACCAGGTGATATTCCAATAAAAATTTATTTATAAAAACAGGTAACAGAGCAGATTTGATCTGCAGGCCATAGTTGGCAGACTCCATTTATAGGGTAGAAAAATACAATAATTATTAAATCTGCCCTCAAAGACACTACAAGATAGTGGAAGAAATGAGATATAATTAAGAAGAATTAATAGGCAACAACTGAGTGTCAACAGAAAATATCATATCAGGTAAAAGAAGAGGCTAAATCTTCTAGTTGAGGGAATTCATCGGAAAGTAGAGGTAGCAGCTGACGTGGGCTTTAGAAGGTTAGTATAAATGTAGATAAACCAGAAGAGCAGCCTTGGAGAAGGAACACACAAACTGTGTAAAGTCCTTTCCAGGTGTATCCTTATAAAAGAATTCTATCACACTTCCTTATGTTATCTAAAACAAACTGACAAGAGATTACTAGAATTATTGCCTTCTAAAATTAAAGTTAAAACTCCTAATGAAATGTTTTAAAATAAGGGTAAAATATTTCACTTTCCATAGGAATGTACTAGTATGTCTCCTCAGCTTGGTTAAAATATAAAGTATTCTTGTTAATTAAATACCAGGTTACTAAGAATTTCCATGCACAGATTACAAATTTAAAAAATACAGATAAACTAAATTTTACTAAGGATAATTTAAATTTTGGTGTTTTAGGCAGCACTTGGGATTATAACTCTTCAAACACATCTTTACAAACATCAATTGTCACTGGAAGCATTTACGTTCACAATTTAAGATGATTCACCGTTGTGACCTTACGTGCTTATAACATGCCAGACACGAATACTCTTCAGCAGACAACCCAGTACACCAGGCGGCACAGTGGCAGCACAGTGGCTCTAGAACTAGATGCCCTGGGTCCAGGCCCTGTCTGCGCCACTGAACTAGCTATGACCTTGGTCAAGTTATTAAACGACAATTTATGCATCAATTTCCTATTCAGTCAAATGAATACAATTAAAAGGATCTATTTCAAAGAATTATTGTGAGGATACTACTTGTAAACTACTCAGAACAGTATCTGGCATGCAAAAAGCGCAATATATAGGTTTGATAAATCAGAACCCATCATATACATAATTGAAGCTACTACATGTATATACTCGTAAACATTGACTTACTACTACTTTAAACCTTTCCCTCCCAAATTTTTCTTTTGAAAATGTTCAGCCCTAAGATGTGTACAATGCATACCCTCCACCTAGATTCATCAAGGTTACATATACGTGCTCACATACTCACACACACAAGCTTTCACTAAACCAGATATTTTAACACTCATCCCTAACAATTGGAGCATGTAACTCCTAAGAACGAGATCAGTCTCCTGCAAAAGCTCAGTACCATTAACACACCCAAGTGATGTGACATCAACACAACATATTATATACATTCAGTGAGGTGGCTCAGCAGTGAAAAATCTACCTGCAATGCAGGAGACACGTGTTCAATCCCTGGATCGGGAAGATCCACTGGAGGAACGCAAGAATCCTGCAACCCACTCCAGTATTCTTGTCCGGAGAATCCTACGGACAGAGGAGCCTGGCGGGCTACAGTCCAGGGCGTTGCAAGAGTCGCACATGATTTACCTACTAAGCCACCACCATCACCACCATACATTCAGTACCCCAATCTTCCCACCTGCCTCAATACACCCTCCACAGGAAAATCAAAAACAAAAAAAGAAAAAAACAGTTACATATTGCAATTAGTTATCAAGTCTTTAGTCTCCTTTAATCCAAATAGCTCCTCTACTTTCACTGTCTTTCATAACTGAACCTAAAAAAAAAAAAAAGTACCGACCAGCTAGTTAACAGGCTTTCTCTCGTTTTGGATTTGCCTGACTGCTTACTCAGCGTCCGACTCAGACTAAGCACTTTTAGCAAGAACGTAAGTGACCCCTCCTTCTCGGCCCATCACATCAGAACATATGTGATGATGAGAGCAAGTCTGCTCACTCAGTTATGGTGGTGACTGTCAATTTTCTCCACTGAGAAGAACCTTTCTCTCTCTGCATGATATGTAAATGGAACGAGATACTCTGATACTGTCTAAATATCAAGATCCTCAACCCTTCTGAATGGTGTCAGCATCAACTGATGATCCTCGCCTGCGTTAATTTCTACTATGGTGCTTGCAAACACGGTATTCCCTTTTATTTTTTATACGTTTATCAGTAGTGGCAATCCTTCTCTTTCCCCACCTTACGTACTTATTTACTTATTCATAGTGACATGGACTTCAGGTTTTGGTTTTTCTTTTAGTGTGTTATAATTCATTATTGTCATTATCCTTTCTGATAACTCAAATTTTCCAGATTTGGCCAATGGGAGCCCCTTCAAACCCAATTTTGTGTCCTTTTAACATTATTCCATCAGTCTTTGAGCACTTCCTTGCTTCTGGCACAATACTTTGAATTTTGAAAACATATATCATTTTTTATTCAGTATCTTATAATAACCTACAATGGGAAAGAATCTGAAAAAATATATAGATATATATAAAAGAACATGTATATATACACACACACATATAAATGAATCATTTTGCTGTACACCTGACATTATAAATCAACTATACTTAAAAAAAGCCTAAGTCACTTTAGAGAACTGGTAATAACTAAACCAATCACCTGTATAACAAAGTTCTTGTGGGTCAGGAGAGAGAGAAGTGACTCTGAAGATGCAACCACACCCACTCCCCTACGTGGGCCACATCCTAAAATTTTACCTGCTGAGAATCTTACAAATACATGCAAGGTACTAAATTAAATACTCAATTTAATGCAATTAAGCTACTTTCCTAATCTCTGAAAAGTAAAAATAGAAACAAACAGAAACACCTAACATACCTACCTAGGCGGGGTCGAGGTCGGAAGACCATTTCTAACCCCTTCACTTCCAGTGCACAATTGTCCTGCAACAAGGAGCCCCATGGAACGGACAGAGAAATTGACTGTATGAATCCTTCCGTGACTTCTAAAGGTGCATCTGCTGACTCCAGGATCTCATTGAGACACTAAAGAGAAAAAACAAGTGCATTTTGAAATCACAAGAACAAGAAAGTAAAACTGTTGACTTACTCAAAGAAGAAAGAGAAAAGTGAAAAAGCTGGCTTAAAGCTCCACATTCAAAAAACTAAGATCAAAGCATCCAGACCCATCATTTCATGGCAAATCAATGGGGGAAAAGTGAAAAGAGTGACAGATTTTATTTTCTTGGGCTCCAAAATCACTGCAGATGGTGACTGCAGTCATGAAACTAAAAGACACTTGCTCCTCAGAAGAAAAGCTATGACAAACCTAGAGAGCATTTTAAAAAGCAGAGACATCACTTTGCCAACAAAGGTTCATATAGTCAAAGCTATGGTTTTCCCAGTAGTCATGTATGGATGTAAGAGGCAGAGCACTAAAGAACTGATGCTTTTGAATTGTGGTGCTGGAGAAGACTCCTGAGAGGCCCTTGGACAGCAAGGTGATCAAACCAGTTGATCTTGATTGAGTGAGCAGGACTGATTAAAGGAAATCAACCTGAATCTGCATTGGAAGGACTGATGCTAAAGCTGAAGCTCCAGTACTTTGGCCACCTGATGCAAAGAGCCGATTCACTGGAAAAGACCCTGATGCTGGGAAGACTGAGGGCAGGAGGAGAAGGGGACGACAGAGGATGAGATGGCAGGGTGGCATCACCAACTCAATGGGCATGAGTCTAAGCAAACTCAGGGAGACAGTGAGGGACTAGAAAGCCTGGCGTGCTGCAATCCACTGGATCACAAAGAGGTGGACACAACTTAGTGACTGAACAACTGAACAACAAACATGTTTATACATGTCTCAGGCATTAAGGATAAAGAAATCAGAGACCAAGATACAGATGATTCCTGGTCCTCAGTAAGCTAACAAAATAGCTTACTATGAAAGACATATGTGATGAGTTGCATGACAGAGGAAATACACTGTACTACTTTAGCATGTAAAAGAACCTAGTCTGGAGACTCAAGGCAGGCCGCCTGAGGAAGTGCTATTTAAAGCTGAGACCAGGGGGCTGAGGAGTTACAGTTTTGAGCAAACTGTACCTACCATCTGCGTTTACAGACAGACTTTTGTTTTACTGAAGACAAAAGATGACTTTATTTTAGATCCAGAAGAAGTTTGCTCTGAATTTGTAACATCTTCCCTATTCCTCATCCCTAAGCCTCTCTTCTCCAGTTACCTCCTGCCACCAGCAGCCATGGCTCCTTTGACACCTTTTAAAATCCAGGACAAGTCGGAAACAAACTAGTAAAATGTATATAACTCTTACCTGTTGTCATTCTTTCTCT
Source organism: Procapra przewalskii (assembly GCA_006410515.1). Taxonomy (NCBI): domain Eukaryota; kingdom Metazoa; phylum Chordata; class Mammalia; order Artiodactyla; family Bovidae; genus Procapra; species Procapra przewalskii. The sequence goes on from SJYF01000094.1 coordinate 2,325,382, forward strand.
TTTAAATTTGTTGCTAATCTCTGAGGATGAAGACTTCTTGCTGTGAACCTTAGCTTAGCTGAGGGCTTTGAGCAAAAGTGGAACCAAACGATGGGCTTGTGAAGTGGGTTATAGATGTTGAGCCTTTTCCTTTCTTTCCTTTCTTTTATTTTGACTTTTCTCAAGGATATTTGCTTTCCTCACACTTTGCTGGTCTTATGTATTATTATGTGGATATGAATTAGTGCTGAAATATGAAGACCAGATAATGAAAACGTTCCTTAAAAACAAATTTCTACTGCATTTGTCTATGCATTATGTACAAGGAACTCCAGAATGGGTATGAAGTTAACCATATAAATGTCTTCAAGTCTATTCCACTGTGCCACTGAGATTTGCTGTGACATATGCATCATTTGAAATCATTTTAAGTTTTCATTTCATAAAATATCTTGGAAATTACTGAGAGCAGGTTTTGGGTCCTAAGTCTGTTACATTTTCAGTAATGTGATTTCAGATGGTTGTCTGTGTTCTCCCACCTCTCTTCTCTGTTTTCTGTGCTTTTCCTTTTCAGCAAACTGAGAAGTTAGGGACATGGATTAATGTGAGTACAAGGAAGGTGAGTCTTTTAAAAAAGTCACAGTGGTTACATGTAAACAGGGCAGTAAGGAATTTGGTTTATAGGGTTCTCTTGGAGTATTATCCCACGTACACCTGGGGTAAGGAAGCTCAGGATTGTGACTTTTCTTTTAACTGGTCATTTAAAAAGTATGCTGTACTGTTTTTTTTTGAATGACTACAGTATGGACAATTTCAAAAACCAAAAACTCCTTTGGAACAGTGGAAATGAAAACTGGTAACTCACTGAAGTGGATGAATAGTTTTGCATTTTAAAAGCTTATGGAAAACTCAATTTGCAATGATTAAAAAATGTCAAGTATTATAAGCTGGTATTTAAGATGCTTGTAAATATTATTTGTTTTTAATTTTGTAAAATTTTTAACCACTAAAAAAAAAAAAAAAAAGGTCCAGACAGATACAGTAGCATGTAGAAGGATTCAAAGAAGGCAGAGGTTGGTATGTGCAAATACATATATCTGAGACACAAGAGTATTTGGGCAGAGGGAAAAAGCTGCTTTAGGCTTTAGTGTAGCATGCCAGGCTGATGAGCCAGAGATAAGGCTACACAGATAAGGGTGAGCGGGATCCAAAAACCCTTGTAATTAAACAGTCTGAAATTTATCTCAAGGGCAATGTGAAACCACTGAAAGGTTTTAAGCAAGGGTGCCATGATGAGAAAAGAACTATTCTGTGGGTCACTCATAGGAGGAAAGCAAAACTCAGAAAGGCTGTTACAAATAAGAGAAACTAAGAGAAACTGGCTTGGCAAGGACAGGGACAATGAGAAGAGCAAGAGGTGGATGGATTTTTTTTTTTATAAATATTAGAAAGTAGAAATAACTGGCATAATGAGTGGTAAAGAAAAGAAGGAATCAAAAATAATTCCCAAGTTGCTGGCCTGGCCAACGGCTTTGACAGTGATGCCATGTACTGAGTTAGGGGAGGTAGAGGTGAGTTCAGTTCCAGAGAGTATATTTGAGCAGACTCCCAGGTGGAGATGTCTAGGACACAAGTGGGTGCTCTGGTCTAGAGTTCAGGAGAGCCATGTGGGCCTGTAATACAGAGAGGCTTTATAAACACAGAAGGTAAATGAAGCCACAGGAGTGAGGAGAGACAGACTTTCAGAACTAATGTAGAGTAAAAAGACCAGAGACCTAGGACAGAATCCTGATAAACACCAGCATTTAAGAAACAAGTCAAGAAAAAGGAACTTGCAAAGTGAACAACAACAAAAATAATAATAAGCAGAGAAGCAGAAAGAAAATCAAGAGAAAATCTTGTCCCAGAAAACTGGAGACATAACACAAAGAATGATCAAGTGCAACAAAAACTAACAAGAAGTCAGAGATTTTTTTAATGTCCACTGAATTTAGTGACAGGGGTTAGGTGACCCCACTGAGAGCAATTTCAGTAAAGGGTTAACTACAACAGAAGAACGACAGATAGATATAAACACAGTCAGAAGAATAATTGAATGGGGTTTTTTTAAACAGACGATATACCCTTCCATTAAAGCAACAAATACTGATCAAATACCAGTCTACATGAAGACGCTTCCTGTACGCCATGCTGCACAAGGGTAGTGTTGTAATTCTTCATCTACAAAGCTCACACTAAACGTGGAGATTCAGAATGGCGCACATTATTTCACTGGAGGTTACTACTTTAACAGGCTTTCTTCACACTGGTATTTGTGTGATCCTACAGATTTCCTAAACAGTACATGAGCCCTGGCTGGTTTTAAAGTATAAGTATCCAGATCCCTAAACTCCAAATGGGCTTTCCTGGTGGCTCAGTGGTAAGGAATGCATCTGCCAAGCAGGAGACTTGGGTTCCACCCCTGGGTTGGGAAGATCTCCAGGAGGAGGAAACGGCAAGGCGTTCCAGTATTCTTGCCTGGGAAATCCCATAGACAGAGGAGCCTGGAGGGCTACAGTCCGTGGGGTTGCAAAGTGCAGGACATAAGTGAGAGACAGAGCACACACGCAATCTCCAAATACGTTCTTTCCTAAAATGGACCTTCTAAAGTGGCAACGTGCTGGGTCCTCTTTCCCATATTCCCTTGTACAGTCCCCCTCTCCCACTGAGCCAAAAAAACGCCTATCTTTTCCCCCTTCTGAATCATCCCTTAGGCACTGCCTGCTGCTGCTAAGTCGCTTCAGTTGTGTCCGACTCTGTGCGACCCCATAGAGGGAAAACCACCAGGCTCCCCCATCCCTGGGATTCTCCAGGCCATTTCCTTCTCCAATGCGTGAAAGTAAGCAGAACTACCAATTAAGTCTTCTGGCCTTTCCCTACTTGATACACATTTTTTGGCACTGCCATAAAAAAGATCAAAGAACTAAGTGATTCTGTTACTGCAAAATTCCTACAATTCTCATCTACTTATTAATGACAAGTGTTCCTCAAGCTTATGACTATCTTAAAAGTCTAGAATGAAACTTATGCTGAACCCTATCAAATTCTATCCATGGATACCTGAAGAAAGCAGGGGAGAGGAGAAAACACAAATAAATATATTTCCAATAAAAGTTCTTATATTTAGTTATTCAAATGTATAATACATTTATATTGTTTTGCTCAACTGCACTTATAACTGTAATAACAAAACAATCCAGAGGAAAAAATTAACACTTAAAAGTTTAATGATATGTGAAGGAGATACTGATAAGATCAACATGGTAAGTCCTGGAGCAAACCGCTTTAACGACCAAAAAAAATTCAAAAAAAAGAAAAAGAAAAAATAGTGAAGAAATCTTTTGTGGGAATTAAAATGTTACACTAGAAAAATATTCACTATGCAAAAGAAAGCTTGTGACAAAAATTTTCAGTATGATAATTTAAATTTAGTTACATATCTTATCTACCCATCCATCTTCCCTCCCCCATCCCCCTACTTGCTCTGGTCATAACAGTGCTGTGGTCCACAGCATGTGTCCCCTTAGTTGGGTTTGTGCTTTGTCTTCATGTCTCATTAAATGGTGTTTTTCCCCCATAGCAGTAAGTTGAATTGGTGTATCACTATGCAGTTACAGGAGAAGGCAATGGCAACCCACTCCAGTACTCTTGCCTGGAAAATCCCATGGACAGAAGAGCCTGGTAGGCTGCAGTCCACGGGGTCGCACACAGTCACACACGACTGAAGCGACTTAGCAGCAGCAGCACATATCTTATTATAGAGAAATGACAGCATGATCAATAAAAGATATAAAAATAAAATACATGAATTATGAAAAAACTGTGCAGAGAAGTTGAACAGACATATGAGTTCAACAGAAAAATATACCCTGTTAAATTTCCAGCTACTAATGATGACCTTGTTTAAATATGTTTATATATATAATGGTGGGTATTTAGATTTTACTGGGTTAAAAAAACTATATTTTTATTATATAAGTATTTACAACACAACAAAAATTATCCTCAACTATTTAAACTTATATGGAGAAGGAAATGGCAACCCACTCCAGTACTCTTGCCTGGAAAATTCCATGGATGGAGCATGGAGTCGGACACGACTGAGCGACTTCACTTTCTTTCTTTCGTTCCTTTTGGAGAAGGAAATGGCAACCCACTCCAGTGTTCTTGGCTAGAGAATCCCATGGACAGAGGGGTCTGGTGGGCTGTGGTCTATGGGGTTGCAAAGGGTCGGACACAACAGACACACACACATTTAAACTTATAATGAAAAGATTTTAAGTCAATTTAAAAATGGACACGGTATATAGTAGTTTTAAGACACAGCAGCTCAAAAAAAACAAACAAACAACAACACAGTAGCTCAGTCACTTAGGAGCTGGGTGGTTCCAGACAAGTTTTTAACATGAATCTCAATTTCCTCATCCATGAAACAGCTGGCCAGCCTGCCAGTGCACGCTCAGTCATGTCCAACTCTCTGCAACCATTCCAGCAAGAATACTAGAGTGGGCTGACCTTTCCTACCCTAGGGGATCTTCCCAACCCAGGGATTGAACCCGTATCTCTTGTGTCTCCTGTACTGACAGGCAGCTTCTTTACCAACTGTGCCAGCTGAGAAGCCCCATCCATAGAACAAGGAAAATACCAATTTCTCAAGGTTACTGTGAGTATAAATGAAATAACACAAAAGGTACCAACATAGTTCCTGGTACCAAGTCAATACTTTATAAGTGCCAACTATTGTTCCTTGTCTTCCCCAGTACCTAGCTAGCACAATGGTAAGCACTATTAGGAATTTAAGGTGCGCTTGGCAGAATGAAGAAAAGCAAACAGTTAAGTTGTATGTTTCTTTTTAATACGTATCATAAGACTAACTAGGAAAAGAATACATCCTTATTAGTTTAAACCCAGGCATCACCATTCAAACAGTTAAAACAGATGTAAAAGTGGTACTATACTTAATATACAAATAGATATCTGCATTCTGACTCAGGCCACGCATCAGACTGCTACTAAGAGAAGACAAGGGTGAAGAGTGGAGCCCTTGGCTGGATGTTCCATTTCAATGCACTGACACTTGAGCATATAGTCTACACAATAAAAACAGACCTTCACACAGTAGAATCTCTATGAGACAGAAAATGACAGGAAGTTTCTGATTTTCTTATGATCAAACATTTAGAAGCTGAGTTTAAAGAAAATAAGCAATTTTCCTCTTCACAAAGATTAGAATTTTAAATACACTTACCTTTTATGTGATGACACAGGACTATCAGTAGTATATGCCATTATACTCCAATAGCAGTTATACTCCAAAAAAACCAAACATAACTTTTTTTTTTGATAGGTAAAAAGTGGATTTATTTAGAGAGAAACACACTCCACAGACAGAGTGTGGGCCATTGCAGAGGGTGAGTCTGGCAGCCCACAATCTGTCATTTTAAAGTAAAGATACCACTTCATTAATGACTGAGAAAAGCAGCTTCTTTTCGAAGGGTATTTCTACTATGGAGAGGACATCTTTAAAACTTATATTTGGAAATGTTTTCACTGTTACATGATTTTGTAGCTGAAAAAATATCTATTAAAACTCTATTTTTTAGGTCATCATCTAGACAGGTTACAAAGGTTTGAAAACATGAAAAATTATCTCAACAAATTTAAAGTCTTTTGAACAAAGCTCTTAAAAAGGGGTTTTAAAGTTTATATATATATAGATATATAAATGCAAAATCATCCAACTAATTAGCATGAATA
>SJYF01000094.1:2334584-2358576 GCA_006410515.1 Procapra przewalskii
TTGCAGAAGGGGGTTCTGTGCCCTGGCTGAGGGGGCTCTGGGGGCGGCTCTGGCCTGGGCCGTTCCCGCTCACCTTAGACTCGGACCCAGGAAACGGGCGCTCGGGGCGCCGCCGGCTCCCCGGGGAAGGGCTGCAGCCTCTCAGGAGCATCCCTGCCCTCCCCCACCCTCAACCCTACCCCCAGTTATTGACCGGTGCCCGTTGTCAGCAAGTAATTCGTCGCCCGCCTCGTCCAGGTATTGTTTTCCGAAGCTTCCTCTTCTCTACCGTCTTGTCTGGTGGCTTGCAGCTTCCAAAGCGCGTTAACTCATCCTTCGGTGTGCTGCGCCAGCACACACCCAAAAACTTGAGTTTCCGAGGCGTTTGTGGGCAGAACCGCTCTCTGATCCATGCCAAAGCCTTCCGACCCCGCGGAGACCTGGGCAAAAGTACTTGTGCTGGTCTGGCCGTCTGCGCAATCGTGTTTCTGCCTTTTAGGAGGCAAACTCCTGCAGAGGCGGAGCCGACTCCCAACTTGGTCCACCCCGAGGAGGCCTGAGTGTGTCGTTCGGCGTTCGGTGGCCCGAAAGCCAGGTGTCCCGGGTTAGAATCTTGTGCCCGGCTCTTGTTAGCCCGGCGTTTGTTGAAGAGGCCCCTTGAAAGCCCCCGTCTGAGTCTTTGCCAACTTTAAGCATGTTGTTATTGTTGTTCAGTCGCCCAGTCGTGTCCGACTCTTGGCGACCCCATGGACTGCAGCACGCCAGGCCTCCCTGTCCCTCACCGTCTCCCGAAGTTTGCCCAAGTTCCTGTCCATTGATTGCATCGGTGATGCCATCCACCTTCTCATCCTCTGACGCCCTCTTCTTAAGCATCTTATCTCCAGAGATTGTTAGGATGCTTAAACGATTTCCGTAGGGTCCCGATTGTTGTTTTGTCGCTCCCGTCCCTCTCTTTGGTACCCCATGGACTGCAGCACGCCAGGCTTCCCTGTCCCTGGGATTCTCCAGGTGAGAATAGTAGTGGGTTGCCGTCTCCTCCAGATCTTCGCGACCCAGAGATCGAACCCGCGTTGGCAGGCGGGTTCTTGACCACTGAGCCAAAATAATGGGAAGATACCCATAATTTTGATTTAAATCAGGAGTAAGAAGGAAAAATGTGTGGTCACAAGCACAGACTCGAAGAACTGGAGAAAGTAAAATGAATGTATGAATTAAGAAACCAGGCTTGATACCCGCAGTTTAATCAAGAATAGTAAATTAAACCCCTCTTTCCCTTTGCCAAGTTATGTCTTTATTGATTATTCAGGTGGGGTAAATGAAATATCCTTTTAAAACTCAAGCAGTTGAAGGTGACTAAGATTCCTTGCTCCGGGTTCAGGAGGCCTGGGTTCAATCCCTGGTCAGGAAGCTAAGGTCCCACGTGTGGCAACTAAGACCCAGTGCAGCCAAATAAACAAATATCTTGAAAACTCAGGCAAACTGGATGTTTGTCTTATAACCTGTCAGAGGAAACTAATTGTATAAACTTACTGGAAAGTCTTGTGGGGATTGTCACTAAGAAGTTCTAGTTTTCAGAGTGTAAAAAGTCTAATAAGTTATAAATTCTCTTAGCGGCCTGGTTCTGCTTAAATTATTTGGTATTTCAGAATCTATCGCTTCATCAGAAAAGAGCTTAAAAGCTGGGGTGGTTGCCTCAAGGCCTGCTTCAGTAAGCTTTAGTAAATGATTGTAAATTTGCCGTCACTTTGTGGATTTGTCCTGTGAGTTAAAAGGATCCTGGTTTAATAAATGCCAACTGTTGGGGGGAAAAAAGATTTGTGAAGTAAGAATACTGGTTTAAGATTTTATTTACACATAGATATCTTTCACAATTGCCTTAGAAATACTAATGGAGCCCAGAAATGTTGGCCAGTGGGGGAAGTTCTGGTTCTCCTTCCACAACCATCTTTTCATTTTAGAACCAGTGTGCTTTCCAGTGTGTGTAGGTGCTGGGATTCTAGTCCCCTTCGTTCTCTGTAGATTTGTCCCAAGCATTCTTTTCTTGGTAACTTCAGTTCCTTTGTTCTTTAGTTTTAAATGTTTGTTCAGGGTCCACTGAGTGAAAGTCTTCGCAATCGGTGATGTGAAAAAGGTACAGAGGAATTCAGGGAGCTATCATCTATAGTGAAGGGGTCATTCCTTTATTCAGTAAATATTTATCGATTGTCTACTGTGTGCCAGGGATTGTTCTAGGTGCTGGGGGGTACAGCAGTGACCAGATTAAGTCCCTGCCTTCATGGAGTGCTTACATTTTATTGAAGGGAGAGGAAGCAAACAACAAATATATGCAGTAGTAAACGCTATAGAAAAAAATAGTGTAAAGGAGAGGAGATAGATTTGCCACTTTTATATAGGGAATAAGGGAAAGCCTCTCTTGTTTAATAGGTAAAATTTTGGCAGAGACTTAGAGAAAGCTGGGGAGCAAGGTAAGTGATGCCGGGAAGAGTTTTCCAGGCAGGGGTAATAGAGTGCGAGGCCCTATGGCAAGAGATGCTTTAGTGAGCACAAGGAATATCGGGAGGTAGTGAAGGAAAGAGGAGAAGCTGGAGGCTTGGGGGTGAGGGGGCAGTCTCTATAAGGACTTTGCCTTTTTACTCAGTAAGTGAATGGATTTGAGGAAAGAAGTACCATAACCTGGCTGAAGTCTTCACAGGATCATGCTGACTGCTGTGTTGAGAATAGGTAAGAGGCACAGAGATGAAAAAGCAAGGCCAGTTTGAAAGATATTGCAATGATCTAGGGCATCTCTTGTGACTCAGCTGGTAAAGAATCTGCCTGCAATGAAGGAGACCTGGGTTCTATCCCAGGGTTGGGAAGATCCCCTGGAGAAGGGAACGGCTACCCACTCCAGTATTCTGGCCTGGAGAGTTCCACGGTCTGTAGAAGTCCATGGGGTCACAAGGAGTTGGACACAACTGAGCAACTTTTAACTTTCCGGCAGAAGTGACAGTGGCTTGGATGAGAGCGGTAAAAGTGAAGATGGGAAAAAACAGTTGGATTCTGGATATATTTGAAAGATAAGAAACTCTACTAATGAATAATTATAATACTTCCCATAAAAGGAGAGTAAACAAAATAATAGGAAAGTGCAGGAGCCAGCCTGACAGGGAGTTAAGATTTGGGGAGGTTTGAACCAGACTTTAGATGAATGGACAGAGTTTACTTTTCAAGTTGAAATGTTAAATAATTGATTTCTTTTTTGGAATATGGAATTACATTCAGACTGTCCACAGAATGTGTGAAATTTCAAATACCAATCAGAACCGGAAAATAAAAACTGGGAGATTTTGTAAAAACAAACATACTGTTTTCAGAGTGTTAAGTGTGTTGCTGGGTCCGTTTTATGCTTTCTGGGAGAAATTCAGCATAAATTGTAAAGGTTTAGGGTACAAACTCATCCTAATAGCGTTGTATGTTTTATCAAAGACAAAGAACTATCACAAAATGTTAACAGTTAATCATTAATTGAGGATGATGAAAGTAATTAGCAACCAAACATTGTAATGACAGGTCAGAGGCTACATACCAGAGGCTGAATGGTCATGACAAAAAAATCATCCTTGCAAGGAATCCATGTTAACACATAAAATAACATGTAAATAACATGTTATTTTGGCCTTGTAAGACTTGTGCTTTCAGGGACAGGAGTAAGATGGTAGTGTTCCATGTCACATGCTTCTCAGAGTCGTGAAAGGCTGAAGCCATAGCCACTCCACATGCTGTAAAGAGCCCTGAGAGTGGAAGTGATGGTCAGTCAGTCGTGTCCTACTCTTGTGACCAGGCTCCTCTGTCCGTAGAATTCTCCAGGCAAAAATACTGGAGCGGGTTGCCATTCCCTTCTCCAGGGGATCTTCCGACCTAGGGATTGAACCCAGATCTCCTGCATTGCAGGCAGATTCTTTACCGATTGAGCTACCAGGGAAGCCCAAGGAGCCCTGAACTTTGAGTCAAAGAGCTTCGGTCAAAGGTCAGTCTTGGGACATCGCTGGTGGTCCAGTAGCTAAGACTCCAAGCTCCCAATGTGGAGGGCCCAGGTATGATCCTGGTCAGAGAACTAGATCCCACAGGCTGCAACTAAGACCTGCGCAGCCAAATAAATATTTTTATTTCTAAAAAAAGGTCAATCTTTCTTCTTTAAAGATATGTAAGTACTTTTATTTTTAATGTATAATAGTTAACATAATATTTCTTGCTTACTGTGCCCAGTACCATGCTAAGCGCTTTCCGCATATTCACTCATTTAGTTCTGTCGTTATCCCTTTAAGGGAGATGCTCACGTTGGCTTCATTTTGGGGAGGAGAAATGTGTGACTAGAGGGATTGATATCTCTTTCCCCAAGTCTCCGAGTAAGTGACAGAGCTGAGATTCTAGCCCTGATCAGTCTGTTCAGAAGAGCCCTTTAACCATCACACCATGTTGCCACTTCTTGTTCACAAGAGGATTTTTCCAGACTGTGCTATGTGATACAAATGAAAGTACAGTTGACCGTTGAACAACACTGTGGTTAGGGACACCAACCCTCCCCAAATTCAAAATTCACCCATAACTTACAGTCAGTTCTCTAAATATACAGGTGCACATTTGCCAGTTCACTCAGCACAGATTATGTAGTACTGCAGTATTTATTATTGAAAATAAATCTGCACCTAAGTAGACATGTGCAGTTCAAACCTGTGTTGTTCAAGGGTCAACTGTGAGCATGATTAAGATATTACATTCTAGCCCTCAGCTGACTGTTGTAATGGCAACTGAAAAATCAAACTTTCTTTCAAAATATAAGTTTTATGTCTGTATACTGCCTTGAAATCATTCTGGCCCTGTTCTTTTATTAGGCTGTATATATGACTCTTTCTAGGCCCATTCTTTTGCCATCAAGGAAAAATCTACAGTCTTTTGCTGGCTCTTTGATGCTGTAAATTTGTGATGAAACAAAGTCTACTGAATTAAGAAGTAGAGAATAAAGAACTTTGTGATCTTGATATCTTGGTCTTAGATATCTTGATAACTAGTTTCATGAATTCTCCCCAAACTACTAACACAGCCCCCAAATATACCAACGGATGAAGTAAGAGCTGGTTCCTAAATAATTTATGTATGATAAGGAATCATTTGGAAACTTTATGCAAGGTGATGCAATGTACCAGATTAAAATCGCCTGTAAGGTATTCCAATTTTTGAAGGTGCTGCCAACAGAATGTTGCCCAGAGTCTGGTAGACAGCCAGACTTTCAATGGAAAACAAAGAGGTTTCCTGTTGCTCTCTCTCTTTAGATATGTCTCTATCTCTTTTAGCTAGAATGTGCCTTGTATTAAATACAGCACTAATCCTCTCTATAACCTGGAGGGCTATATAGAAGCAAAAAGCCAGCTCCCAGTGTCATCCTGGTTCTGGTGGTTAAGCATTCATTTTTTAGTCTTTTTTTAGAAATCTCCTTTCGTTTACTGTTTTGAAGGAAAGGTTGTTTACGGGGTTGTAGTTTGGCTGCTTATTTACAGTTTAAAAAAACTTCTCCAGGAGTATACTTCTTGTTGCCAGATGGAATTCTGCCTGATTCATGAGCTGTCTAATTAAATTAAATCTTAAGAGAAAAAAAACCACTTCTCAAATGAACACTATGTCTTTCTTTACCTCACCATCTTCCTTAATCACCTGAAGCACTTGGCTTGATTTTTTATTATTACTGGGTTGTGTATGTGTGTCTTTGTTGAAAGTAGTGTGCAGAGTAATTTTATAAATGAGTGTATAAATGGAAAAATAAGCCATTTTTATCTAAATTACAAGTACTGTGTGTTAGTAATGCTGCAAGTGATACTGATTTAAATTTTAATTTCAAAATAGACATCTCAGAGCTCTTGAAAACATTAAATGTTATGTGTTATGGAAAATAAAGGTTAAACTAGCTTTATTGTTATTGTTTAGTTGCTAAGTCGTGTCTGACTGTTTGCAACCCCATGGACTGTAGCCTGCCAAGCTCCTCTATCCATGAGATTTCTCAGGCAAGAATCCTGAAGAAGGTTGCCATTGCCTTCTCCAGGGATCTTCCTGACTCAGGGACTGACCCATGTCTCCTGCACTGGCAGGCGGATTCATTATGCTGAGCCACCAGGGAAGCCCAGCCTAAAGAAGACATGGCTTGAAACTGCCATTTGCTTTAAAGTTTTAGGCAATTTTGCATCAAACGTCATGATATTGTTACTTTAACAGTGATACGTATTTCCAGAAGTGTCTACCATGTTTATCCTGTAGCTTTTTGCCCCCTGTCACAGAGCAAACTTAAGTACTATAGCTTGAGAAGCAGAAAGTACTTTTTCTTTGGTTTATTCATTCAGAAAGTATTCAGTGAAGACCTGCTTTATGCCAGATACTGCTCATGACAGTCATACCACAGACCTCCATTTGCCATGAAGTATGATATGTACAGAAGTATCAAAACAAATTCTAAGGAAGCAGGATATAGTGGTTAACTCCACCTTATAGTTTTTTAAATAAAATAGTATGGGTCTTATACAAATATATAGTAAGCATATGTCAAAAATGTAATTAACTCATTGATGAAACAACAAACAAGATGGTAAAGTTGATTCAAAGTCAAAAGAGACGAAAATCAGTGAAAGAAGAACGGATGAAATAAGACCGCAGGGACTTCCCTGGAAGTCCAGTGGCTAAGACTCTAAGCTCCTGATGCAGGGGCCCTGGGTTCAGTCCCTGTTCAGGGAACTAGATCCCACATGCCGCCATTAGGGTTTGCATGCCGCACCTAAAACCCAGTACAGCCAAATAAATAAATAAAATTTTAAAAATAAGATTACAAAATTAGCTCAAAACTGGGTAACAGGATTCTACATATGGCCAAGATAAAGTGACAGGGACCAGATTTACCCTTCCACCTGAATCAAAACAGTGGGCAGAAATACGTGAAACAATGGTTTTAAGATTTTGGACATTAAGCAGCGAAGGACAGTGATGCCTGGAGAGAATTTCTAAGCATGGACTTGGAAGGAGAAGCCCAGGTAGAACCCAGGAGTCTACCTGAATTGAAGATAAGAAGCTAGGAGTCCAGGAAGGGCAGGCAGCTGGGAAAGAGTACTGGATGGTAGAGAGCTTGTTAGTGAGTGCCATGGATATATACAGAGGATCCCCTCCAGTCTGCAGGTAAACACACTGATCAACAACTAGATGTGAAGAAGCTACCCAAAAGAATTAGAGGAATTTTCAGAGTTCAAACAGGACCAGCGATAGTTCCAGTTCCTCTCACCCAGAATAAAAAAGAAAATCTCATAATTTATAGACCATCAGGTAGAGTACCCAAAAAGGTTTTACCACTACAGTGGGGAAACAATTAACCAGAGACTAAATCAGTTTTGCTGCTGCTTTAAAAAGCCTAGAAGCAGAACCTGAAAGGATCAAGCTTTTCACAGATAACTGAATCCCAGAGCAATGCTCAATAATATTTATCGGAATAAAAAATATATCCAGCAAATACAAGGTAAAATCTGTGAAGTCTGGCATCCAGTCAAAAAATATCAGGCATGTAAAGAGCAGTATACAACCCATAACAGCTAGAAAAACTATCAGTTGAAACTAACCCAGAAATATCCATGACATTAAAACATTTATTACAGTTATTCCACATGTTCAAAAAATAGAGAAAAGATTGAACAAATTAAGAAGAGACATGGAAATTGTGTTGTTTTTTAAAACGGACCCAAGTAGAAGAGATTAAATACTGCTCCCCCCAAAAAAAAGATTAGAAAAGAATGTGAGTACATAGCAATAGAAACTGTTCAAAGTGAAACACAAAGAGGAAAAGAGTAAAAAATGAGCACAGATAAGAATAAATTAAAAAAAAAAAAAACTAAGAAGTTAATTCTAAATAAAAAAGAACAGTTGAAGATATAAGTTAAAGATGTATACTGTAAAGCAACCACCAAAAACATTCAAAGAGTTAAAAGCCATCAATAGGTTTAAAGTAGAATCCTAAAAAGTGATCAGTTCAAAAGCAGAAAAATAAGGAAAAGGAAATAAGGTACAGGTGGGACAGATAGAGAACAGCAAAAGAGATAGTAACCGCATCAATCATAGTATTCATATTAAACATAAATGATCTAAGCAGTCCAATTAAAAGTAGAATTATCAGTTTGAAAAAGCAGGACCAAACTATATGCTGCTTACAGGAAACCTACTTCAAAGACACCACTCTTACCATTGTCAAGAGCTTAAAACAGCCGATTATATCAAAATCAGAATCTGTTGCTTTAGGTATTAGCTCCCTCTCAAATTGGGCCATTCACATTAACTATTCTCTCAGCATTTTCCTTGTTGTAGGCTACCTAAGTTAGTTTGCCTACAGTTCCTGGCACTCCCTGGATTTTGGTTATGCATTGTTCCCTCCGAAGAATCCTTCACAACTCTCAAGTCTTCTCTGCCTATTAATATCTCTTCATCTGTGCTCATTCAAGCCCAGTTTTGACTGACCTCTTTCATGAGTCAAGTTCCATAGTAACTAACAATTACGTAGTAAATCATGGAATGTCATAGCTCTCAAAACCAGTCAAGAATTTCCTGTTCATTCCCCCTTGTTCTATAAACAAGAAAACCATGAACCCTTTGAGGTTGTATGGCCAGCCCAAGTTTATACATGTTTAGTGGTAAGTTTGTAGTAGGACCAAGGCATACCATTGTGTTCTCTAATTATACATTTGATATGTTGCATGTATATGGCATTAATATTTGTGTACATATTTGATGTGCTTGTCATATATCCCAAATGAGGCTGTGAGCTACCAGTAAACGTATTTAATTAATCTTCTAAGGCTTAGTAAAATGCTGGATATATAGAGTCTAAATTGACACGAATAAAAACTAGAAGTAATTCATTAGTTTTTATAATTTGAAACACTGGTGGTTAATTTCCCTCCATAGAATAGCTAAGATAGATTTTCTAACATGCTTGTTTCCAAATCTTGCTACTCATATATAAAATAAGCTGAATTTAGTATCTTATGACGATTGATTTTTTTCAACAATGTCAATCCTAAAGGAAATCAACCCTGATTAGTCATTGGAAGGACTGATGCTGAAGCTGAGGCTCCAATACTCTGGCCACCTGATGTGAAGAGCCAACTCATTGGAAAAGACCCTGATGCTGGGAGAAATTGAAGGCAGAAGGAGAAGGGGACAACAGAGGATGAGATGGTTAGATAGCATCACCAATTTAATAGACATGAATCTGAACAAACTCCGGGAGATAGTGGACAGAGGAGCCTGGCATGCTGCTTTCCATGGGGTCACAGAGTCAGACAGGACTTAACAACTGAACAACAACAAATTCATTGTGTTATCCACAAGTATCCACAGAGGCCTAGTCCTGTGCTACCTGATACAGTAGCCACTGGCTTTTTAAATTTAAATGAATGAAAATTAAATAAAATTTGAAATTCAGTTCCTCAATCACTCTTGCAAGACTTCAAGTGAGTAGAAGCCACATAGGCCTGGTAGCTACTGTGTTAGACAGCACAGGTAAAAAACTCAAAACATAGAAATATGAATTTAAAGAGAAGGTAAAAATATGAAAATTCATGTTTCTGTGTTTTGATAGTCTAATTGTGGTAGTATGTATAAATAATACACATATAATGAGGTACCTGCTCAAAATGCTTTCAGTCACTGGGATGCATAATCAAAATGTAGAAACCTCTTCTCTAGTGCCCCATCCATAAGGCTCCCTGCTGCACTTCCATGGCTCTTGTCATCACACACCGAGTTCATGGTTTTTGGCTCTGTGTTCACCCCTCTAGAGAGGATCTGGTCGGATGAGCCAGTCACTGTCCAAAGCAGGTAACTGAACAGAGCTCCTGATTCAGGACAATACATAAACCCCTTACCAGCCTCGAAATATTGCTTTTAAATAAAACAGGCATCCCCAGTACGTTTCTCTGTGATTATGGTGCTGGAGTTAACAGAATACAGATCATGAATCCTGTGAGTAAGGAACCTTCCCAAAGAAGGCAGTGGACTGGACAAGTACTCCTTTTGAAAGTAACTTATGACTGTTCCAAAAAAGAAAGTCAGAAAATGAAGACTCTTTGCCTACCTGTATACTCCTTTCCCTGCTTATAGGATATGGACAATGATAGGCAGGATAATGACGACCCCCCACCCCCATCCCCCGCAAAGATGTCCACCTCCTAGTCCCCGGAAACTGTGACTATATTACTTGCTATGACAAGAGGAACTTTGTAGTTCCTTAACCCTAAGCCTCGGAGAAGGCAATGGCACCCCACTCCAGTACTCTTGCCTGGGAAATCCCAGGGACAGAGGAGCCTGGTGGGCTGCCCTCTGTGGGGTCACACACAGTCGGACACAACTGAACCAACTTAGCAGCAGCAGCAACCCTAAGCCTCGGATGGGGAAACGTGCTGGATGTTCAGCTAGGCCCAGTATAGTCATCACAAAGATCCTTATAAAGGGGGCACAGGAGAAAATGGAGGTCTGACCAGGACCAGAGCCTGAAGCTGAGTGCTCTGTGAGCGGAAGAAGGGGCCAGCAGCCAAGGAATGCCGGCGACTTCTGGAAGCTGGAAAGGCAAGGAAACAGATTCTCCCCCGAAGGCTCCAGAAAGACTGCGGCCCTGCCAACACTTTGATTTTAGATTTCACACTTCCAGAATCGTAAGACAATTAATTTGTGTTTTAAGTCACTAAGTTTGTGGTAATTTGTTAACAGCAGCAATAGGAAACTAATACACATGTTGATACATTCTACAAAGTTTTCACTAAGTACTTTCTACCTAACAGGCACAAAAATATCAGGGTTTCTATTTTTAAAAATATTTTAAAAAATTTATTTAGTGGCTGTGCTGGGTGGTTGTTGCCAAGCAGGCTTTTCTTTAGCTGTGGCAAACAGTGGCTTCTCTCTAGTTGCGGTGC
Organism: Procapra przewalskii; assembly: GCA_006410515.1. NCBI lineage: Eukaryota > Metazoa > Chordata > Mammalia > Artiodactyla > Bovidae > Procapra > Procapra przewalskii. The sequence continues at coordinate 2,345,531 of SJYF01000094.1, forward strand.
GTGGGTTTCTCATTGTGGTGGCTTCTGTTGGGCAGCACGGGCTCTGTGCACATAGCCTTCAGTAGTTGAGGTGCGTGGGCTCAGTAGTTGTGGCTCCTGGGCTCTAGAGCACAGGCTCAGTACTCGTGGCACACGAGCATAGTTGCTCCATGGTGTGTGGGGTCTTCCTGGATCAGGGATCAAACCCCAGTCTCTTGCATTGGCACGCTGATGCTTTACCAGGGAAGCCCAGGGCTCTGTTTTTGGGTTTGTTTTTTTTTTCCTTTGAAACCTCTCTGTAAAGCTGTTGAAGAGCTGGGTTATGAGTGCTTTTCATTTGGGGGAGGCTCCTAATTCAGTATGCTTTCAGTTGCCAGTAAAGTAACAGGAATTTATTGGCTGCACTAACTGAAAAGTGCAAAGACTGGGCAGCATCAGGGCTCTGGCTTAGTTTCTCTGTGCATCTCTTGCCTCTGTTCTCTTCCCATTGTCAGCATCATCCTCAGATTTCCCTCATCTTGGGGTGCGTACCAGGAGCAGCCGGGGCCAGGTGCTGCAAACTATTCTGCATGAAGGTGACTGGGGAGATTTCTGTGTGTTAAATTCAGGACAGTCTTCAAATAGGATTGGGGTCAATCTTGCTCAAATTTCTTGGTTACTCTTCTCAATAGGGGAAGGGGAGGTATTATAATTCCCCTTGGAAAACGTGGGTACTGTTTGGAAGGGGAAATGATATTGATGAATAATCAAAAGCTTGCCATAACCAACAAAAGATAATTATACCTTAAAATAATGATAGCTTAAAATGTTATTAACTTGTATAATGCTTCAATATGAAAATCTATCGATTTATATGTATCATCGAAAGTTCTGGACATGTCTGCTCTTTTATGCATCATTCAGAAGCATTTCAGAGAAACATCTAAAAGTTCACAGTCTTGGGAAAGGTGTCTTTCTCTTTTTTTGCCCCCTTGGTGCTAATTACTCCACAACAGTTTGATGACCTGCTTTACTGGCCTGTGAGGATTTCTTACATTCTAGTACTGGAGTCTTCAGCTTTCCGTGTCCTTGTGGTCCTAGTTGCAATGAATTTGACTCTTTAAAAGCTTGGCTCTTGTCAAGCTTTCTCATGTAAACATCTTTTTCATGTAAGTTATTATTTCTGACATCTGTAATTGAGATACTTGATTACTTGAGCAAAATAAAGATGTCTGGCATTCAGGATGTTAAGAGATTTATAGTAGACAGGCATGTTTCAAAATCTTCAAACCTGACTTTGTAAAACATAAATAAAATGGGCTTATTTCTTATACGTAAAACCAAGTAAAATATTAAGGAATATAATGATTATTTCTAGAGAAGGGAGAGATTTTTAGGAAATCAAATATTTTCACTTTCATATGTAGTAAGTCAATGTGAGATTTCAGTTATCGGACAAATTCCTCTAGCAATAATTGATAAATTTATAATTAACTCGTATTGTTAGTGACTAATTCTGTCAAGTGTTGTGGGAAACAAGATAAAGGGCCAGTTACAACATATCATTACTTGAAATAGGATTGAAGGATTATATTATTTGTACATTAGCTAAGTAGTTTTTTGAAATAGCTTCGCATAGTTTATCATAAACTGTCTTTAGCAAATAGTTTTGACTTTTACAATATGCAAATAACCTGCAGTTATGGAAACGCTAGTCCCTTAAGAGGTTTGCTAATAATTCAGAGCATTGGCCTGATAGTAGAATCACTCAGAAACTCTGAAAAAATACCCAGAAATACCTCCCAGAGGTTTTGATTCAGTGTCTCTGAGATGGGGTTTCTGCCACAGCTGAGAACCACTAATTTTGAACATTATACGAGTAGAGCACAAGTTGGTAACTTTAGGAAAAGGGATGGAATTTGTAATGTAATAGACAAACAGTACAAATAAATGTTTGTTAGCAAATTGAAGAATCATCCTATAGTTAGGTCAGTGGGTGCTTAATCCATATAAGAAAAATAAAATCTTAATTTACTTTCATAAAGTCTACTGGTGAAAAGAAATTATATCTTATTATGAAAAGCTGTTTTTACGTTCCAAAGCAGTCTCACATTTATTCACTTTTCTTATTCATATATTTTGAATTTTTAACAGTCCTCAACTGTTCCACAAATCACAGAAGAGAGAGGCAGAAGCAGATTGGCAGTAATACTGGATCAAGTAAACACAGGAAATAATATTTTTTAAAGTATGATATATGAGCCAATTCAGGCAAACAGTAAAAAAAAAAAAAGTAGTTATTCAGTCAGTAAGTGGTGTTGGGACAGTAGGCTATCCATTTGGAAAATAAAGCTATACAGAATAAATTCCAGACCAATCAGAGAGTTAACTATAGAGATAGAGAATGAGAATTCAGAAGATGATTTAGAGGGCTTTAAAATGTAATCACAGAATGGGGGGCAGGTTACTTCTTAGGCAAAAACCCAAATTCCAGAAGTCACAAAAGGAGCTATTGAGAATGTCCTGTAGTAGGTAAAGACTTAAGCTCTGACTTAAGGAAACTTTGGTTCATTACCATTTCTGTTTGGTTTTGTTTTGTTTTTCACAGCTATATGATCTTGAAACTAAAAATATACCATGAAAAATACCTTTTTAAAAAATCTTATAAATACCCCCCAAAGTTGTTTAATCAAAGAAATGCATATTCAAACAATGAGACATGATTCTTTGTCTCTCACACTGGCAGATATTAAAAAGAGTCAGAAAGGGCGCCGTGGAAAAGAACTCAGTCCCTCATACTCTGTTGGTGGAGTATCAGTCGTGCAGTCTTTTTTGAGATGAATCAGCAGTATCTATTGAAGGTTAACGTGAGCATGTACTTTGACTCAGCAATCCAGTTCTAAACATCCTTACATTTGTAAAGAAATAGGTACTAAGATTTTTACATTGGCATTGTTTGACATAGCTAAAAATTAATATTCTGAATTCTTACCAATATGGGGTTAACCTTTTGGGAAGAAGTGGAGATTTTTTTTTTAACCTATAATTGTCTGTAGTTTTGCTATGAAAAACTACTGAAAATGGTTTTAGGCAATATTTTCCCTAAAAATTGTTAGCGCATTATGATATTTTCTAATAAATGGCAGTTGCAAGGCACAACTGCTTTTTAGTCAAACATTAATGTGTGAATATCTTTTTATAAGCCTGTTTCATACCCGGTTTTCTGCAGAATGGAAACAGACTGTAATTCCATGGAGCTGAGCGGTGTGTCCGGATTTGAAGAAGAGGCTGAGCTTAATGGCTTTGAAGGAACTGATATGAAAGACATGAGGCTGGAGGCCGAAGCAGTTGTAAATGATGTTCTCTTTGCTGTTAACACCATGTTTGTCTCAAAAACCCTGCGCTGCGCAGACGATGTGGCCTATATCAATGTGGAAACAAGAGAAAGGAACAGATACTGCCTGGAGCTCACTGAAGCAGGGCTCAGGGTAAGTCCCTTTCCCTCTAGGGAAAAAAAAAACCTTTACCACTTGATCCAAAAGGTTCAGGAATCAGGGAATGAGAAAGAGTTTTGGGTGAGTACTTGACACCCAGTAGCTTCCAAGATTTTTTTTTTTTAAGAAAGTTTTTTTTTCTTGCCCCTAGGAATTTTTTAATTAATTCTGAAGTCTTTCAGTCAACATAAGAATGGATTTTTTGGGGAAAAAAAAAAAAACAGATTTGATTCTGAGTATTTTGTTGTAACTGTCTTCCCCCAAATAAACTGATTTCTTACCTCTTGCTAAGCATGTCTGCCAAAATTATGCATTCTCTACACTGGATGAATTTTTCAGTCATTGTGTTGAATCTTCTTCCACCTCCTATAAATATTTCTTCTACTAAAACAACATACTAGAAGGAATTCCCTGGTGGTCCAGTGGTTAGGACTCCACTCTTTCACTGCTGAGGGCTCGGATTTGATCCCTGGTAAGGGAAGGAAGATTCCACAAGCTGCTCAGCCATACATAGAGAAATAGATAGATCATACTTGACTCCACCATTCACTAGCTATTAGATCAGAATTAAGTCACAGCAGAATGCTCTGCCTCCAAATTTCCAAGAATAAATTTCCATTTATTATATGTAAGCTTTTCTAGGCAGAACGACCTCTCTGCATCCTTTAAAGCAGAATCCTGACTTTAGAATAATAGAAAGCACGACCCGAGAACAACTTCTCATTTAAAAAAAATTTTTTTAACCTGTGGAACAAAGGAATGGACATGAGAAATGTCTAGTTTAATGTTACTAATGTCTATTTAACTTTACTAATTAACCTTGGGAATTCCCACACAGTCCTGTAGTTAGGACTCAGCGATTTCATAGCCAAATTCAACCTCTGGTCAGGAACTGCGATCCTGCAAGTCACACGGGACATCCTAAATAAATAGCCTTTGAGCTTGGTCAGAAATCTCTGATGTTTCTGTTTCTAAGTCCATTAAGAGTAGTTCTCCCAAAGTTGCACAGGATCATGAAGTAGTAGAGTACATGGTTTAAGCAAGTAAGAATGTCATGTGATATATTAAACAAGCATGTGACCATCTCTTTATTTCAAGAGATTCAGTTTTCCTAAGATGTGTATGAGTCACATGTTCTGTGTATCCCCTGGTGTAGGCTCACTTACGTTGAAACCTGAGTTGTAACTACTCTCATTTCCCCCACAACTGCATTTTGGCTTTGAGAATAATCCTGGAATTAACTAATCTTTATGCTTCCCTTCCTAAATCCCTAAATTTGTACCCAAAACTTGCAGTGTTTAGAAGTGGACCTTAAATAGAAATAGGTAAAGCAAAAGTAGAAATAAATAACCCTAGGTAAATTAATTTTCTCTGACACTGTTTAATTCTGGTGAGGTAGGAAAGGTTTTGTTGACAGAAATCTTTGTGAGTTTGAGTGACGTTGGGTGAGTCAGTCAGTCAGAGTCCCTGCTTCTTAATCTGTAACTTGGAGGTTTAAAACAAAAGCTGAAAAAAGATTTGGGGGATGTTATGTGAATAAAGTTTGCACAAAGATCTGGGTCAGTTATAAAACCTGGCATGTAGGTACTCAAATATTTGTTGGTTTTCTGTCTGATTGAGTTGACATTTATTGAGTAACTGTCCTGTGTCAGAAATTAGACATCAAACCATGTAAATAAGACATGATTGCTGTTCCCAGGAAGACCACAGATATCAGGGATAAGAGAGGAACAAGCAGAATCATAGTACGCCGTAGACTGGACCAAGACAGAGCGTGGTTCCACAGTGGGGCAGTTCAGCTTCCTTAGGTGCCTGCCTCTGCTTTTCATTAGAAACAACAGCACTGCTTCTGTATAAACATGCATCTCCTATGGCTTGAGTAGATATAAAAATTTAGAGTTTGTATGAAGAATTCAGAAGCTTTAGTGAAGTCAGCAAACTGACACTAATTTTGCCCTACACTGTGCTGGTGAACCAGGGTATAGGTCTTATAATATTGTTGGGAAAAAAAAAGCTTTAGCTGTGTTTAAAAGAAAAAACAAACAGGAAAAACACACACACAGGATAACATTCCCTTTTATCTCACAGAATTGGGCATTTCTAATTATAACTAATTATAAACTAATTATAACTAATTATAAACCAGAATTAAAACTATAAGTAAATTTTAGAATTCTTTATTTTTAAAAAAAAGCCCAAATCACATAAATAATGAGAAAACTATGAACTTATAGGGACTTCCTTCATGGTCCAGTGATTAAGAATCCACTTGCCAATGCAGGGGACATAGGTCCCATCCCTTATCCAAGAGGATTCCTTGTGCCGTGGGACAACTGAGCCCATGTCCGACAACTACTGAACCAGTGTGCTCCAGCTACTGGAGCCCAGGATCCCTAGAGCCTGTGCTCTGCAACAAGAGAAGCCAGCACAGTGAGAAGCCTGCGTATTGCAACTGGAGAGTAGCCACCGCTGACTGCAACTAGAGAACACACACTTGCAGCAATGAAGACTCGGCACAGGCATGCAGAAATAATTGTTTAAAATAAGAATAAAAAAGCCCCACAGTACTATTAATTACAGTAAATATAATTATTATAGTGTCTTTATAAAAAGGCCCTCAGTATATGTAGAATTTAGTAGAAACATGTTTTAGACTATGAAATACTGTTTTTGGATAGCTTTTTCAACTCTGTATTTTCAGAATCAGTTCAGTTCAGTTGCTCAGTCGTGTACGACTCTTTGCCACCCCATGAATCGCAGCATGCCAGGCCTCCCTGTCCATCACCAACTCCAGGAGTTCACCCAAACTCATGTCTATCGAGTCAGTGATGCCATCCAGCCATCTCATCCTCTGTTGTCCCCTTCTCCTCCTGCCCCCAATCCCTCCCAGCATCAGAGTCTTTTCCAGTGAGTCAACTCTTCGCATGAGGTGGCCAAAGTACTGGAGTTTCACCTTTAGCATCAGTCCCTCCAATGAACACCCAGGACTGATCTCCTTCAGAATGGACTGGTTGGATCTTGCAGTCCAAGGGACTCTCAAGAGTTTTCTCCAACACCACACTTCAAAAGCATCAGTTCTTCAGTGCTCAGCCTTCTTCACAGTCCAACTCTCACATCCATACATGACCACTGGAAAAACCACAGCATTGACTAGACAGACCTTTGTTGGCAGAGGAATGTTTCTGCTTTTCAGTATGCTATCTAGGTTGGTCATAACTTTCCTTCCAAGGAGTAAGCATCTTTTAATTTCACGGCTGCAATCACCATCTGCAGTGATTTTGGAGCCCAAAACATAAACTCTGACACTGTTTCCACTGTTTCCCCATCTATTTCCCATGAAGTGATGGAACCAGATGCCATGATCTTGGTTTTCTGAATGTTGAGCTTTAAGCCAACTTTTTCACTCTCCACTTTCACTTTCATCAAGAGGCATTTTAGTTCCTCTACACTTTTCTGCCATAAGGTTGGTGTCATCTGCATATCTGTTATTGATATTTCTCCCTGCAATCTTGATTCCAGCTTGTGCTTCTTCCCGCCCAGCGTTTCTCATGATTTTCAGGATCAAGAATGGGTAAATCAAACCTTTCAAATTTTGAGAAAAAACTGGTGAGAGCATTTTGCTGATGATGTTCCTTATGTTATAAATTGCTTAAATATTACAGGTTGTATGGATATTTAAAATATGTGTATTCTGACTATTAATTGAGAAATGCATAATGTCATTAGAGAATGACCCATGTAAAAACTTGTGGTTTTTTTGCCTTCTGTACCAAGATGAAATCTGATTATTTAATTCATTTTTCTCATAGGTGGTAGGGTATGCTTTCGACCAGGTGGATGATCATTTACAGACTCCCTACCATGAAACAGTCTACTCCCTGTTGGATACTCTTAGCCCTGCATACCGGGAAGCATTTGGAAATGCGCTCCTTCAAAGACTGGAAGCTTTGAAAAGAGAGGGACAGTCATGACTAAGCTTTTTTCCTGTTAGAGGGGGGTGCTGCTGGTACACAAGGTTGACATATAGCTTGAAACTGCTGCATATGGTCATAGCAGAAAATGCATCTTTGATTTTGTATCTTTTATTTCTTTTGCTTCACATGTAGGCTTTTGATTGATGATTGATTATTGAATTGTCTTTCTTAGTTTCTTATTCATTTAGGAAATCCTAAGGTCACTGCTGTGACACCATCATTAAGACATTCAGATTTCTTCATATAGTATCTCTGCATTTCAGAAACCTAAGCAGTATTTCATTCGCTTATTACAGGACTGCCAGCACTCTCTCTTACTTAGGAAATTCTAGATTTGCACAGTAATAGAGGAAATAAAATGACCTAACTTCAGACTTTGATTCAGCTCGCTAAATCAGGGGTTTACTACTAGCTCAGAATAACTTTGTAGTAATTATCTTGCTACTAGCCTTATTGGAAACAAATTATCAACTAGTTTCCCCGGCACAAATTTTTAAATTCACTGCTTCATTGAATCTATTTATATTATTAATATGGACTGATAAAAATGAGTTCATTATATATTACGTAGCTAGTATTTACATGAAACACAGGTACTGAAATAGTACTGTATTCCTTGTTTGCAACAGCCAGCCAACGAAGAGGACAAACCGTTAGCAAATGAATGTAACAATTACTTGTTTCCAAGATATTTAAGCACATAAACAAATACAGGAACAGGCTCCATTCTCTTCCTAACAAAAAGCATCTTCAGAGTGTGTGATTTAAAAGAAAGGAGAGTCTGATTTCCTAGAAAATGATATTTTGGCCTGTGTTGATTCTTCTTATGAATGTTTGTTTACATGATGTACAGTATATATTCAGAAAGTATTTTTGCTTCAGCGTTTACTTTGTATGATGTGGTGCTTTGGTATTCCCACAGCACCCCTCCTTCCCAACAGATGTACAGTGTTCTGTCTAGATGCAAAATCTACAATGTCACAGGAGCGCATTGTATAGGTTTGAAACCAAAGGATGAATGAAGCATTCAGAGACTTACTATTTGAAAAAGGGAGACTCTGTATTTTATATTTTATTACAGGTACTAATATTTATAATAAAACAAACTATACCATGCTGCTTACATCTTTTCAAGTACATGTTGAATATTAAGAATTGGGAAGTTGTTTTTTTAATACTAGTCAAAGCAGCAGCTATACAAATGTTGAACTAAAATTCTGCATCTGGACATACCTTCATAATTTGTCATTTGAAGACTTTTATAAATCATTATTAAACAATAGTACTTTTAGACTCTTGAAGATCATGTAGACCAGAGCAAGTTTAAAGTTTGGTTTGTGTCATTATTCTCAGAGTTCATCGGAATGCTTAAATTATGTTTGACAAATGGATATTCATCCTCAGCTTTATTTTCACATGCTTAAGTGTTTGGGTAATGAAGTCTAACTTCAGCTTGAACTTTCTCATGCTTAATCTCAGGCTAAATGTAAAGGGTATTTGTACAGTTTGAATAAAATTCTGTTTACTAATTTTGAGTTAAGTATGGAGAAAAGTGATTGTATGTTTAAAGTTGAAAGTGTTCATTTTGTGATAAATATTTGATTCCAAGAGCTTCCATTTTTGAATTCCATGTTGTTCCTTTTCATTGTGAAGTGATTATTACTATGAAAGAGCAACAGAGAGAGAAGACGTTAATAAAACTACAGATATTAAAACCTCCACTAGTTATTAAATCCTTCGTTTTATTTAGATTTTTTAAAGACTTTAACCAGATAAATTAAGCCTTGATTTCACTTCCAAAAGAAAAAAGAACCTCCAGATAAGTAACTATTATAAATCAATAAAGAAAAAAGAGAATAAGGGCAAATACTATATGATCCACTCAGGAAAATATACAAAAATGTCCAGCAGCCACTTGAAAGATTCAACCAAACCAGTAACTCAGGAAAGGAAAATAGATTTTAGCTATTTGAGTCATTTTACCTAATAATTTAATAATGTGTCAGGTTTAAATTATATCAATAAAGATTTAGTGAAGGACACAGTTACCTTCTCATGGAGGCTATGTTGGTGAAACCTTTCTGGAAGATACTGGTAATAGAGCCTTTACAAAGCTTGTAACTCACATGCTGGTAATAGCCTCGAAGGCTAGAACAGGGACATGATTCAGCAGAATATATACAACAAGGATGTCATTTTCACTAATGAAAAATTTAGAAGTCTCTAAAAAAATGGTTAAGCTATGCCAGATCCTCTTGATGGAAGAATATGCAGCCATTAAAAATTGGGGGAAGTTAAACTACAGGAAAAAATAAGCTTTTAAAACTATTTGAAAATAATCATATACAGAACAGAAGGAAAAATGGAATAAAAAGTATTCTACAGTTAATATAGTAATCAATAGGTGATAAGATAGGTTATTCTCATTAATCAATAGGTGATAAGATAGGTTTTTCTCATTTTCTTTGACGTATGTTCTCCGTTACCTTAAGTGTAGCGGAAATGCAACATGGGGGTGGTAAGCCAGCTGAAGAACTCTCCTTTCCAGCAAAAGCACAAGCTGTGCTGAGTTGATTCTGCTCCCAGGATCCTTGAAAAGGTAGTATGTTTGTGAAAAGAATACACACCCCTCATTTCCCATGATAACTCTTCCCACCTCTCCAGGTCCAGAATCAGTCTTTACACATCCCACACAGCTCAGCAGCAGTTACTGGAGTTCTCAGCCTTCGTTCGCGTCTTTCGTCACAATGCTGCACTGTTCTCTCCCCCAATGTTCAAAAACCACAAAATATGCAGTTTGATTGTTACAGGGAAACAGGATAGGAAAACACTGAGATTCTGATATGTGTTCAACTGAAACTTGGACAGATTGTGGCACTTGCTCAGCAGCCCACCCGGAGCAGGAAAGGAAGGTCAGAACCCACGTCTTCTGACTCCGTCAATCATCCCTGTAAGGCTTGGAGAACCGCGCTCTGAAAAGGACATTCAGGGACAGCCTCTAGTGGCCTGACACATTTTATTATCCAGCTTTCACAGATATATGGTCTCGGGGAGCAGAGCATAAAGCAGACTTGCACATAGCCTTTCTCAAGAAAACATCAAAGCATTCAAGCATAAAACAGTTCCCACCGCCCAAGCCATATATAGCTTTGGCGAAACTCTAAAGGGAGTCTTATCATGAAACAACAGTCCTTGCTCCCAGAAACAGGTGGTCAGAAGGAAGCCTTCGAACGCCTCAAGGCCGGGCGTATAACCCTTCACGTCATCCGTTCCCAGCCTTGGGCACTCGGTGAACGCTCATAACCCTTTGTTATACTAGTCCCAGCTTCCAACCTTTGTCATGAGTGGAGCAAATACATTCTCAGTATTTGCTTAAAGACTTCCAGCTCCTCCACACATCTCCATACAGTGTGTCAATAAAAGCATCCCCTGAACTTTGTGGTTGTGTGAAAGCTAATTTTGAAAGAGGAAAGGAACAGGGAATTACACTCAGTATCTTGTAATAATCTATATATGTAATTGGATCACTGCTATACACCTAAAACAAGATTGTACAGTAAATCAACTATACTTGCAAACTAAAAATATATATTTTTAAAGGAATAATAGTAAAAGATAACTGGCATAATAGAACTGATCAGTAGAATCTCCTTTCCTAACCTACCAATATGCTATACAATTCTCTGGAAGCCATCCCCTTGTAACTATGGCCCTAGCTCGTTTACCTGTTACCATAATGTAAACAGTAATGAAACAAAAGTGAGTTATATTTTATAGTAGCATGACCGGTTGAATAAAAGTACTTACCTGTTTAACAGCATTTATTCAGGACAAACTGAAAATCCGGAAATGAGGCATCTAGTGAATTTTAGAATATTCCATCTAACAGGTCTTTATAAAAAATGAACAATATATTCCAAGTTCTGTACTGGTCTTGCAAGAGTATTTTTACAGTCAAAAATTGACAGCTAAAGAAAAAAAATGTTGCTGTGAGCAAGCTGTTCCCAAATTGTTTGCAGAATTTCAAAGTGTTATCAAAACAAAGGAGTTTCAATGAGACAACTGTATAAAAAGGAAAGGGAGTGGGAACAAAAAAAGGAATGAAGAGGCTCCCATTTGTGCAAGTGTGCTTCAGCATCACAGAAAAAAAAGCAATTTCACTTTTGGAGACCATTTCACAAAATGCTTACATATATCTTATTTAGTCCTGACAGCCCTGTTTGGTTAGTGGTTTCACCCCTGTTTTATAGTCACTTAACAGCTCGTGTGGAGAAGGCAATGGCACCCCACTCCAGTACTCTTGCCTGGAAAAATCCCATGGATGGAGGAGCCTGGTAGGCTGCAGTCCATGGGGCCGCTAAGAGTCTTACTGAGGGACTTAACTTTCACTTTTCACTTCAGGCATTGGAGAAGGAAATGGCAACCCACTCCAGTATTCTTGCCTGGAGAATCCCAGGGACGGGGGAGCCTGGTACGCTGCCGTCTATGGGGTCGCACAGAGTTGGACACGACTGAAGCGACTTAGCAGCAGCAGCAACAGCTCGTGTAAGATTAAAAGTTTGGCTCCAATCTCCCACAAATAAGTGCCGAGGTGGAAGTCGAAGCCAAGTCTCCCAAGTGTTCAGAACCCCCAGGCTGTCCAGCTCCCTGGCCATTTCCATTTTTTGGAGGCAATTAGTATTTTTTTTTTTTAGGTGAAAGTAAAGTGTTAGCCACTGAGTCGTGTCTGACTCTGTGCCCCAGTGGACTGTAGCCTGCCAGGCTCTGTCCATGGAATTCTCCAGGCAAGACTGGGTAGCCATTCCCTTCTCCAAGGGATCTTCCCAACCCAGGGATCAAACTCTTGTCTCCTGCACTGCAGGCAGATTCTTTACCATCTGAACCACCAAGGAAACATTAAAAAAAAAAAATCCATGTATTAAATATTTACATTTAAGAAGTTAATATTCAAAGCACAAAAATATCTACTATTCTAAGATAACAGGATATATATACAGTCCACCATCACCTTTGTGGTTCTGTGTTAACATCTTTTAATTCGGCCGCAACCTCATGTCCAACCTGATTTGGAAAGGGCAGTCTACATTCTGTCCCTTTGTGAAAAAGGGTGAATCCCAGCACAAATGGCCTCCAGCTACCCCCACCGCAGCCCTGGAACTGCTAAACCTCTAAAGTCCAGTGGACTACCACCACTGGCAAGAGCAGTGGGAACCACACTCGCTGTGGATCCTGAGTCCTGATCCTGAAACTCCATGGTAACAGCACTCCTTTGCAGTAGAGATTAAGACAAACCCTCCGGATCAGACCATCCTACAAACGGCATGTTAATTCACTTCAACATTTCGGGGAAGGCCTAGGCTACGGGCTCTTCACCTTATCATCAGATTCATCAATATCTTTAGTGCTGCGGGTCTAGGGGACACTGGGACGTGATTCCGGAGTTTCCGAATGAAAGAGAGGAAAGGGAACAGAGGGCACGCACTGCCCGAGGGCACCGGCTGCAAGCTCTCGGGCGGGGACGCGGCGGGCCAGCCCTGCGCCCTAGGCTGGGAAAATCCTCAAGGCGCGGGAAATCGGAGGCCCCGCCCCCGTCCAGGGAACGCCCCGCCCCAAGCCCTAG